>JAYKAV010002780.1:466763-592285 GCA_035582835.1 Phoebastria nigripes
GTAGACTACTTAGCAACAACTAAAAACATCAGTGTGTTATCAACATTCTTCTCATACTAAATCCAAAACACAGCACTAGGAAGAAAATTAACTCTATCCCAGCCGAAACCAGGACAATAATGCACTTGGATCTTCCCAGGGGCTGAGTTAAGGTAAAGTGCTGGTAAAGACAGCAGCTATCTACCTCCACCCACTTGCACCTTCATCACTACAAGTCAGAACACAAAGATCCAAACTGAGGAAACGCTGAATTAGCCCCTGAAAAGCATCACTGGAAAGCTAAATTTGATTAAACTAGCTGCAGATCGCTTCACATGGTAGTAACATGGGCATATACAAAGGATTTCAGCTTCTTGGGCTGTTTCTGCTTGGATTCAGCCTTCCAGACCAAGATGTGCATTGCTTGATGCAGCTCTGCTTGCTCACATTGCTTCCTCTAAACTTCCAGTAGCTTGGCAAAGGGTCTACGTGGTCCTGTAGCTGCCCCAATCAGGCTGATGCACACCCTTGCTGCCTTTGAGGCAGGCAACAGCAGTACTACTGAAGAAGGACTGTGCTATGAGAGCAGGCAGATGCAGGGAAACAGGGAACATCAATGCTAAGGGTAGTACAGGCTGAGGCAGGAGCTTCAGTAGAAAACCTCTGGCCAACTGCTATGCAGGGGGAGAAGCTGTTCTGTAATATTTCTTGCTCAGATGTGATGGATGTTCAAATGCCTTTAAATACATCCACTTATCTTTGAAGTCAGAAACAATATTTAAGATAATCTATAAACTGGCAGACACAAAAGGCTCTGGGAGCAACTGGAGGAAGCAACTGATAGACCTGCATTATCCAGCACAACACAGTTCAGGAGAGTCATTGGTGTGGAGGGTATGTATGAATGGGACCTCTGATTAAATGCCACCAGCTGTCTGTTAACCTAAGATCAAGATTAGCAGGTTGGCAGAGACATTCCAGCTAGGTCTGAAAGGAGTCCATCTGGGCCTGTCAGTCCAGGCKCAGCTCTGCCGAGCCCTACGCACCCTCCCCAGTCATATGCACCCTACTTAGCCCTAAGCATACTACCCAACCCTATGCATCATTCCCAAGGCTGTGAGTGTGGAGGAGTGGGATATACTAGCTTTGTAGAAAAGCAGCTTGCCTCTGGAAGCAATAGCTGTTTGCAGTCGCGGTCTCTTCACTCCTTCATGCTTTTTCTTGGCATGTCTCAGGCGCAGTGCCCTATGCAGTGGATGGGGAAGGTGTGTGCTGAGACATCTCTTTCTGCGCATGGGACAGAGGAGCTGGAGCAAGGGGCTGAGGGATGGGATTGTGGTCTCCGGAGGGATGTCCTGCCAGACTGCCTGTGCATGCCAGGGAGCTCCAGGGAGAATTCAGCTGACAGGAAACCAATTTCCTCCCTAAGTTTACCACTGCGTGAGAAGACAAGAGGGTGCTTAGGAAGCAAGACCAAGATCAATCTGGTTGCTTTACATGACATAAAAGTGACCTGAGCAAGACACTCAGAGCCCCCCTCCTCCTTCCAGATGCCTTTACCCTGGTGTAACTCTAAAGACCTTGGTGGAGCTACAGCTTTATCAACAAGAAGAGGCAATCTGGACCCCTTTAGCAATGTAATGTGAGAGCATTAAAGAGGCAGAATTATTGGTGCCAAAGAGGAAGACAGGTCAGCAGCGAGAGAACAGTAATGAGAGAATAAGAGGCTCTGATGGGAGTTTCTCTCAGCCCTTCCTCAACAGAAGGGCAGGAGCTGTATTGTGGAGCCTTCGATTACACAGAGGAATTAGAGTGAAATTGCAGGCTCTCGGCAACCTGCCACATTTTAAGAGGAACTCTTGGGCAAAAAAGTAGGAAAAAGCCTCCTTTTTTTCCCTATAAAACTGAAATAAAGCAAGTAATGGTATATGTCAGTCCCTCCATAAGTCTTCACATTTCCCTTCACTCTCAGAATTCAACTTAATAGGCTCCAAACATAGACTGCTTTAACAGCCAGTATTCTGACATCTCTTGGTGTTACCTAGAAAATGTCAGCAGCTCAAATGCAGAATAGAAATGTGGCTTCAGTTTTCTTTCAAGCAATTTATTTTTTTTGTCCTTTGACATCCAGTAGCTGCAGGGGTGATGCCTCAATTCCAGAAGTAGCTGCAATTAAATGAAATGGATTCCAAATTCCAAACAGGTTTCAGATTAAGTTTTTGAATATGTAAATTTAGAAACATAAATTTAAATTTAAACTACAGGGAAAAAAAATGAAGAGCATTTTGGCTGCTTAGAAAATTTAATACAAGACATTTTCTTCTTTTTAAGGGCTTGGAAGTCTAAAGTTCCAGGCAGGTGGAAATATTATGAATCTTATATAGGCACATCGTGGTCAATTTCATTTAAAATAAAGTAAAAATTACTGAGGTGCAGAGTTTCTACACATATGATGCAAGAACAAGCTTTGTGACTAGCTAGATGCGGACAAATACAATGCCTCAGCATGTTACTACATCTTCTGCCCCCTTGCTTTTCAAACTTCTCTGCCATTTTGCTCTTGAAGCCCTGTTCAGTTTGGGGGTTTTGTGACATAGTTCTTTACTGATTCTCAGTTTTTCTTGGCTTTGTCGTGGTCCCCTTGTACTTCTGCTGGTTTACAAGAGTCCAACAAGGACCTGACCTTCTGGCCCATCTCCTACAGTCTCAAGTCTTGCATGCCTTTAGCTACTTCGGGCTGAGAAATTTCAGGTGTGCTTTGCAAATCCAGACCTCTGATGAAAACCACACCTTTAATTCTTTCTGACTTTATTTATCGCATAGCTGTAATCTTACACTCAGCATGGCTAAACTGATGCTTGTTTTTCCTCTACGTGAAACTTTGCCTTCTTCCTGTCTTTCTCCAGTACCACAGATGTGTTACCTTTCACTCAATCCTCCGACATCACTGCTAAATTTTGGCCTTTTCATCCTTATAATACTTGTCCAGAAGCTTGATTTCTTTTGCCACCAACACTTCCTTTCTCGTTGCCTTTCATTTCAGCAATTTTAGCTCCCTGAAGTTAATTTAAAATATTAACTGTTCTGGTAATCTTTCAGACTTATCTCTGGCCACAACCCACTGCTCTTCAAGTGCATCCCATGGTTTAGTCAAAATTTCTCACCTCTGCATTTAGGGCCTTTCATTTCTTAGCTTCACCAGTTCTCTTTAGATGAATAAATTATGAATAAATTAGTTCCAACCTATTCTGCCCATCAGTCTACCTTTCTGTCTAAAAGATGCATCTTCTTCCCATGACACATTTTAGATTTGGGGAAAATCTCCATATTCACAGAGGTACTAATATTCACCTCTGTATAAGATCTTAAAAACAACCTAAAACACTGTTGTCCTCAGTTGGCTCAATGATAATTTTTCTTTCCTATGCTTTCCACTCCAACTTACTTTCACATTCATGCCTTTTCTCTTCATTACCTCTTTGCCACACGTCAGTAACAGTAATATCAGCAACAAAACATGCCACCAAAGAAACCTCCGAATCCTGCAGCAGCTACAGCATCATCAAACAGCAGGTTATCCTCTAAATCATATCACAGATGCCTCTGCATCTGTGTTTCTACCATACAGCCCCAAATCATATGACTGCCTCTGCATCTGTGTTTCTACCATGCAGCCCCAAATCTGAAAGAAACTGCCATCACAGAGTGGTATCACCAGCTGCTACCATAATATAGATTCATTAGTGACAAATACCAGTATTCTGCTTAAACCTGACTTTAAAGAAAGAGAGAATGTGTTTGAATTTTAATTTCATTAGAGAAAAAGAAACCTGAAAATTCAGAAAATTTAGTTCCAGTTTTGTACATCCACAAAATCTGAGTGTTAGGCATAATGTTAAAAAGCTTCACTACCAAGAAATATGCAAGACTTCCCTAAAAATCCTTCCAGTGAATGCTTAAGTCTGGGKTTTTTTTCTGATCCTAACAAGGTTTAAGGTCATTCAGTCTTCCTCTCCCTGTTAAAATATTGTGTGGATTACCAAAATGTAATTGGCACTTAAATACCATGCTGCTATTGCCTTGAGTCAAACAGATATGCAAAAGGCACAGCAGGAATGTGTGATAAAGCACATTTTGGAATGGAAACTAATGCTTTCTTTAGCACTAGTCTAACTCAGAGGGCATCTTGGATTCAAATTAACGGACTGTCGGCAGCTGCTTATAAAATTAGGTTCCAAAGGATAGTGCAAATCTAAAACTTTGATTCCTTGCAAGCAGCTGCAAGAAATCTCTTACAACTCCAGTGCTGCATGGAAGCGGAAGAAGATCTGATTTTTGCTCCGTAAATGTTTACCTGTTCTACCAGTTTTGTCACTATATTGTATTTTGGATTAAAAGAATTTGATAGCTGAAACTAATCGCCGAAGAATAATAACCTGGCATTCTTATATATCCATCAGAGATGTGGATTGGCTCAGTAATATAAAAAATTGGCCGGAGGACAGAGACTTAGCTACTAGCATCCTAACTGGAGAGATCCAGAATAGGTTTTATTCTTTGTCTTCCTTTTCAGAATGATTGTCTTTGTGCATGTGTGCGTGTGTGTAGAAGGCTTGGCAATGATATAATCTTGGAAGGCTTTTAATCAGCTCAAGGAGCTTAACTTAATACGTGAAAATGTATCAAAGCAAATGTTAAAGAAGTTGGCCTGTCAGTCAGCGAGCAGCTGAAGAGCTGAAGGACAGCATGCAACACCCATTAGGCAGTGAGTGCCGGGACTAGCAAATGCCAAGTAGTGGCTGCAGAAAGTCCACGGGCTAATAACTCGCGAAAGGTAACGAACAGCTGAGGATCTCTCTATGTTATGTGTCCTGCCCACCATGCTTATGCACTCAGAGAGCGACTAAGCTTGCGAGCCAACAACTAAACTGCATTCACACATGATTAAAGGGAACCTTAGCGGTAAGGATGTGACATGTGTAGCTTAAATTTATGACAGTTCATCTGCTATGTGAGTGGTATCTTGAATGGAGTCCAACAGCTCTTCCGTCAGCTGCATCCATATGCTATGCATGTGTTCCCTGCTAAGCACATCTTTTAAATTTAGTCTTTGTGGGTGCATGTTCTACACTTTCTCCATGTTTGTGGCTCTTTCGTGTGCGTTCTTTAGAAAAATACTCCTGTTCATTTCAAAGGCTGTTGCAAGCTCTTCAGATGCTCTCCAGCCATTCAGCCGTGACCTCAGCAAGATGCCCCAGCACCCTCCCTCCCCATTTCACCCCGGCCGTGCGGCAGCCACTGCCACTCTTTGGGCTGCACTGCGAGTCGTGAGCTCCTCGGGGAACTGTTAGTGCTTCCCCGCTCCTTTGTTCGGAGGTGGTGAACATCCTGCTGATGCTTGCAATGATGTTTGCCCCCATTTAAAATTTATCGACTCTTAGGCAGAATGATCTGAATATGGTGACAAGCCTCCCCACACAGCATCTTTTCTGGTGGATTTTAAGCCTCATCCGTTGATTTTTTTTTAATCAACGTTTACCACTAACAAGAAATCCCTTGTCACATTTTTGCCATATGGGATAAGGGGCGAGTGTTTGTATCTTTGAAGGCAGTAGTTGCCCCTCATGGTTCTCTCCCAAGTCTCCAAAGTGAAAGAACCTTTCCTAGAAGAAACTGTAAGCCAAGCAGAAATAGGTGTCAAACTACCCAGTAGCACAATGGCACACGCATACTAGATTATAAAAGCCTTTTCTCTGGTAGGTATTTCTTCCCAAGTCGTCTTCTGGAACAGAACATACTGCCCTACACATCAGCAAAGAACTGAAGATTCAAGGAAAATAAGAAAATTAGAAGGGAGAGAAAATATGAAATACTCTTCTCACAACTAGCAAATGTGGAGGAGTACTGCTCTGATATTAAAGACTAGTGCCGTTCTTCAGGCTTGAGAGTTCAGATTTATGAAAGAAATGCATAGCAGTTCCCAGAGGAAGAGGGGCAAGCCAAAACACTCAAAACATAATGAATCTGGACACAAAATTATATGTTCACATAAAAATGTTATGAGGAAAAAACAGAACAGTGAAGTCCTAAAAAGTATTGTCTGCACATTCAGGAATTAAATTGTTAGCTAACATTTGAAAATCGAATAGTGGTAAAACTTAAAAAGCAGAGGGATTAAGGAATCTGCTGTAGCTCACATGGTAATCTGTGCCAGAAAAAAGTACAGAATTTGGATGTCTTCTGCTTTTAATGACACACACTGTTTCCTCTTCCCACAGATAACCCTACTGATGTGGTCGTCTTGCAAGGAGAGGGTGAATTAAAAAATAGCATCTATTCAAATATTTAGCACATGCCCACAGTCGAATTCATGTTACCTAACTTCAGCAGTCTGAAAGTTGGAAATGGGATTTATCTGCCCAAATTTAGACTCCTACAGTGCACACGTCAACAGTTGAGCTAGTCATACTGACTCCTTTATAGGCAGTGAAGAGAAACAGGCACTTCTGATGCGTAAGCACATCTCATCCTAAAAAATATGTCTAAAAGAGATCCAGCGAATCACATGTAGAAGTGGCTTTTTCTCCATCAACTATGAAGAGAGTCCAGACTGTTATCATTATGATACAGGCTTTTAAAGTTCAGCGAGATGAATCTCTCTCTGGGTGTCTAATCTAAACTGGTCGTTCTCATTCCCTCGTTGTGTTGACAGAGAGAAATGGTCACTTCCAGAGGTCTTGGTCATCTTGGTCATCTCCCTCAGCTACAAACGCCTAAAATAGCTGGTATGAGCTGCCCTCCAGAGGTTTTTGCTGCTGGGGGGTGGAAGCCTCTGGGATTGCTGAGGAGTGTGAGCTGAGAGGAACTGAAATTATTTGAGCCATTCCTCATTCCCACACATCTATTTTTGTGGTTTTAAAATGTTGCCTCTGGAGATACGGAATGCTCAGGAGGACAGTGCTAGGAGAGGAGGAGGGGGCTCCAAGGACGAGTGAAATCTGAATGTGTCATTTTTATTTACATATCATTTAAGCCACTGCCTTCCCTGAAGTTTTTCCTTTCCTCTGTCAGTAGCTATTGCTGTTGGTGTCGGCAAGGAAGGGCATTTTTTCTTCAGAGGTGCCATGCTGTGCACACAAGGCTTGGAGGCCTGTCCCAAAGCCAGCTTGCTTTCCTCCCCCAAGGTCAGAGCATTGCTTGCCCGCTAGCACACCCTATACTGGGGAGAAAATGCAAAAAGAAAGGCAGGGAGGCATAGGAAGGCACAACGGTGAATGGGATATTAAGGATAATGAAACTGGAAATRGCTTCTCTTTTTTCCTCCATTTGTCCTGTATAGTGAGATAATCCCTTGACTGACAGTTATTTCGTCCCTCTCTGATTCACGCAGCGATCCCTGGAATATGCAAATGGTAGGCTGCAGGTTCTTCTGGTCACTGCGCTGCCTTTCGCTGCTCTGTGCCAAGTGAGGCGTGAGGTCTCCTGCAGAGCTCGGGTGTAGCGCTCTGATGTGGCTGCACACACACGTATGTGTACACGCACACACCAAGCACCATCTTGGGGAAGATGCAGTGGCGTGGGTTGCAAAAAAGGACTCATTTTTCATCATTCCAGGTACTGACGGAAACACTCAGCAAAATATACTCCTTTGTCTTTGTCTCCTTTGTTTCTCACTGTCCCTCCAGAAAGCTGTGTTCGGAATCTCACATCTCTTTTTCCTGTTTAAGCATCCTTTAATTGCCTGCTACATGCAAAATGGATCCTCATTAAATAGAATTTATCCTAAAACAGTCCTGATTAAGCAGTAGTAATTATTGATCTCTGCCATTAGGCTTAGTCGGTCCCCAGGGAAGCTTCCTGAGAGCAGGAAGAAGATGGGGATCTCTGCTCTGCGGTGCAGGGACTCTGGTTTGGCTGTGTGCGTGTACAGCCCCGAGCCTGGGGACCAGGKAGCATTGCACTTTGGGGTTACAGATGGGCAGGGGTTTTTTGCTTTGTTCTGTGCTCCTACAACAGCTCTTTGGGGTACACCCCTGAGCCCAGCTTGAGGAGGCGTTGAGGCCAGGCTCCCTGCTGTTGACACTGGCCAGCCGGCCAGCAGCACTTTCAGGCTGGCAGGTGAGCTCCTAAGCCACAGGGGAGCCTCGCACCTCTGCCTCCCTGTCCTGTTTTCCCATGCAAGCCGTGGCAGCACTGCACACAGGACTCCGCGCTCCTGGGCCATGCTAGCTGTCCTCGGAGCTAGGGACAGGGAGAGATTCCCCTTCCTCCCCCCAGCTCCCGCAGGCATTGCTGCCTGCTGTCTGGGCAGCAGCTGAGCAGGCAGCAGCAGCTGTAAGGCTTGCTGGGAGGAGGGGATCATTTCTTTAATTTCTCCAGGTCCTTTTGGGCTGTCCCCATTGGCAGCACACCTGCCAGGCTGTGCTCCTCCAGGGCCAAATTGCACTTCTGGATTAACCAGCAGCTTATGCGGGAGCTATGTTCTCTGCCAGTCAGCTCAGCAGACAAGGGTAAGGGTCTAGAGGATATCTAGGGAGCACTCAGGACCAAACTTAAGTCCAAAGTCAGGACCAAACTTAGAATTGAGCTTGCTGCTGCAGGGGAGGGCAGACATTAGGCAGAGGATGTCTGGAACCTTCACTTGGTCTTATTTTTCCCAAGCTCTCTTCCAGGCAAGGAAGTACCTTCGCTCAGTCTCACCCCAAATCATCCTGCCAGAGGCCAGTTTCTCAGCAGTGACACATGCAGACTGAGGACGGAGGGTCAGCGTGGAAGGAGCTGGCCCTGGGTTAGGTCCAGTTCTGCCAACCTCTGATGTGAGCATAGAGCATCAGAGGAGCTGCTTCAAAGCATGCGGGAGTGGCAGTCCCCAAAGGCCCAGCAGAATCGCTTGCTCCGCCTTGCCATCCTCCCCCCTTCTCACTCTGACGCACTCTGGGGGTGAACACCAGGGCTCATCCTGCAAAAGGTCTGTTACGAATACAAAACGGGGCACACACAGAGCATTCCCTCCACAGACAAAGGTTTCCAAGCTCCAGGGAGCTGTGCTTCATCCGCTTCCGTAGCAGATCGTACCTGGATCATCACATATTGAATGTGATGGCTATTAAAGACTATTCAGTGAGTTAGCAATGTGCTGGGTGAAAAAACACMCATGCACAGTAAGCGTTCGATCCACTGCCTGCTTGCTTGAGGGGAAATGCCAGCCCTGTGTTACGAGAAATAGTGAGTAAGTACTCCCTGTTTACTGCTGCCCATGCACCTTTTCTGATTTCCTAGGTGTGACTCTTTCCCCAGGTGGAAAAGAGCCAGCTCTATGGCATCCCAAGGCATTTCTCTTTCTGCAAGGCTGCTCTCTGCAGATCCAAAAGTCAGGCCACTTAAGCTGAATCTCAAACCTTGCTGTTACCCCGCGTCTCTGTCCGCTCTATGTGCATGTCTTTGTCAGAGCAGCTTCTGTGTCTGCAGAAAGACCATCTCCTTTTCCCAGTCCCTCTCATTTCTGTCCTTCCTGACTTTTCAAATTCAGTATCCGTAGGTTACAAGGCTGCTTGCTTGTTCTGCTCCTCTGCTTGCAGGACACCTAATAATAGCACTTACCTGGAACATTTAGTTCTCCAGGAACTGCACAAACCCTGATCACGACACTGGGCTCATGAAGGAGTTGAATATTCGGTACCGATTTATCAGAAGGACTGGGAAGGCTGACAACTCCCCGTCCTGCTCTGCCCCCCAGCCCCTGCCTTACATTCCCACATGGGGAGTTGCACTTGTCCCTAGTTCCTTCACCCCATGCTCTTGGGACTGTATGTGTTACCCAGGAGCAGGGACTTACCTGGCTAAAAGTCCAATGCTGTGGTCCTGCGTCCAACCCTAACCATGGTACACAGACCCATGGCACACCCAGGAGTTGTTTTTGTCACGTGATCACAGCATATATTCCCAACATCATCGAGCTTAGCCCCACAGCACAGCTGTGATGCTCAAAATGTTATTAAGAGTAGTTTTATGGAAAAGTAAAAGGAAAGCTAGGTGAGTGGGTAATGGCCATGCAGGGTCAGAGGCAAGGGTAAAGCTGTCCTCAGGACCTCCAGAGGATTTCCAAATGATGCATATCCTTTTGGGACAGGATCAAATGAAGCAGCAGATGCTAGTCCCGCCTGGGATGAGGACTCACACAGGACATCACAGTGAGGCACATCTTATGCAGAATATCTGCACACAGGCAGATTCCTCCCACTTCACTCCCCAGATCATCCTGCCTTGCATCTCAGCCTTAACAAGTGGGATTCACGCAATTTGGAAACAGATTGAGTAGTGAAAAATAAATAAAACTGTACTGCATGTCAGCAATGTTTCCTACTATTCCCGGAAGGTAGGTACCAAGCACTACATAATACTGCTGGCATTAATAATTCCTGCATTCTCCTCTATTCTGTCAGTGCCATGAGTCTTGCTAAGTCTCACATGAAAAGATCTGAATGTGATGGACTGTGCTGAGTTTGCCCAGAATTCTCAATATTCAGCTGAAAATAAACTAGAGCCCTGATGCCAAATCTTCAGTGCTGATGACTTTGCTTCCATCTCAAGCAGAAAAAAAGACAGATTTATCTTTTTCTGCTGGAAGTTAGTCATATAATCCTGTAATCAGTAGAGTGCTGGCCTATCATTTGCAAATCAGAATAGATGTCAGGAGAGAAAATATAAAAACTGAACATTCATTGCTCATCCACCGTAATCACCATAAATATATCCTTGCATCTGAGAGCAGAAGTGCCAGGTTAGTTTTATTTGCAGAAGTCTCTTCACATTATTTCTTTTAAACCTGGTTAATGTCTCCCAGCCATTTCATCTGCTACCAGACTATTAGCCTGTGGGTAGATCTGACTCTTCAATCGCCCATCACCCATCCAACGTATTTATTTTTCTGCAGTTGGTCAGATTTTGAATCTTCCTGTCCAAAGTCAGCTGAGAGACACCTCCAGCCACCTCTGGCTCTATAGCATCTCAGACTAGCCATTCCAGGCTCCACACCACTGTCTCTTATATTCTTCAGCCTCTCTGCCATATAACCTGCCATCCAAAATCCTTCTGACAAAATCATTTCCTAGACCTTCACCTTGATCTGCGCCCTTCTCTTATCCTCTTTCTGCTGTTTTTTCTCACTCTGTTTAAAAGTCTTCCTGCCATTGTCCGAGCATAAAATCTTTCCAAACACAGCAGTAATCACATCCCTTTTTCCAACTTTCCTCCAATTCCTACAGACTCCTCAAAGTGCCTCTTGCCCCTTTCATTTCCTTTCCCTGTACCTCTGTTGGGGCAGTCTGTGGTACAGGGAAGGACTTCCCCACACATACTTCATCCATCACCAGTGAGATCTTCCCCCAGATTTCATCTCCTTCCTCGCTAGCTGCCACAGGTGAAAGATGAATAAATGAAAGAAATGGCAATGTAAAGCCTTCTCTGGATTTCCCTGTCAGCTCTGTCTTTACTTCTTCTATCTCCTAGAGTATCTAAAAAGGACCATGACTATCTCCAGATCTTAGTCTGCACCCAGCATGTTGGTCCTGGGTAACAAAGAATGGGGAAGACCCTGAGTCTGAGCCACCAGGTGCACTTTCAGAAGGTCTTTGGACCCCTGTCTGCGGGGTATTCCATAAATATCAATCTTCGTCCTAACCTCGAAGGTGCAACCATGTCCTGCTGGTGTCAGAGGAATGGGGGAGCAGGGGCAGGCAGAGCAACAGGGCAACCACATAATAACTGATCCTTAGCACTAGGTCCCCTCCAGTGACCATGTGTAACCAGAAAGGAGAGGCCTTCCAGATGGACAGCCCCTAAGGGAGCCAGGCGAGGGAAGAGGTGGCAATGCCGATCCCTCAGACACCCACCACTGCTCTCTTTCTTCCCTTTGCTTTCCCTTCCCTGCGACAACTCCCTATCTGCCATAGGCCTCTGGCACCTCTTCAACTCACACCCCTCCCAATAATGTGAAATTATAATGCTGTCCGAGTTGGGGTTATTGCCGAGTATTCGCGCTAGGGCTGCCCGTGCATTAACAAGGGCAGCAGATTTCGCACATCTCCGAGCCATTGTTTTAGGATGCTGGGAGCAACAGGAAGCTTGCGCAGCATCAGCTCTGCTCACATTTAGGCGTTGATTTGTAATCAAAAAGGCTGGAAACTCTCTTTTCTTTTTTTTTTTTATAATGACAGTTCAGATTCTGCAGAAGCAGAGGATTTACAAGGGAGAGAAAGGTATGCTGCTGAGGTAAAACCCTACTGAAGCCAAGACAGTCTGTAGCTTTCATGCTGTTTATGTGTCAAAATTAACAGAATGGGGAAAGAGAAAATTGTATCTTGCCCTAGTGGCTTGTTTTAATTCTACAAACTGTCTTGATAGCCTCAGCCACAGCTGATACATAGCAGGAGTACAGTCTTTTTCCTTGATGAAGATAAGGCCAATTTATAAAGGCGCAAAAACCGCACAGACACAGTGAGCCAGCAGGGCAGGTGTTTGGCACCTCTGTCCTGGAGAGACGGGAGATTGTAGGGAACAAGCCTCCCTCAGCTTCATTTATTCAGGGGCCCTTTGGCTGTCCCAGCTCCTGGCATGTCGGACCAGGTTTCCTAGAAGTGCTACCTGGAGGCCTCCAGCTGAAACGGCTGCTGGGGTTCCCCTGTTCCCACAGCCAAGTCAGGAGTGGGAGCAGGAAAAAAAGAGATACAGCTGTCCCATGTAGGAAAGGCACTTCTCCGCAGAGACAGACGGAGGACAGGGTTGCATGAGCCTTAGCAAGCCTATGGGAGTAGGACCTGGATGAAGAATGGCTTTGGTTTAAGACGCTAGGAGCAAAAGACAATGCTGGTTGGAGAGGCCTTGCTGGATTCCCACCACTGTGGGGTGGCCATGGCTTCTTCCAGGATGGCTGCAGGCTCCTGCGCATCCAGCATTACAGTCACTGGCACTAGACAGACACAGCTGGGACCAGCAAATGAGATCCAATTCCAGACCAGAGACCCCAAATGGATTTTAAAATAGGCTTTGCCTAAGGGTGAAGAAAGAAGCAAGGTGACATTTTTAATTCGGGCATGGGCCCATCCTTGCAAGACTATATCTCAGACAAACAGCCTCTGGAAGGACCTAGACAGGGGTTGGATGGAAAGTGTCTGGAGACATGACATGGGCTGATTTCTGTCAAACCTGACTTAACGGTGATTATAACCACCTAGTGCTGTTGCAAAAAAACAGTCAAAGCAATTCAGAGGCCAGGTATTTTGCACAAGAGAAAGGGAAAGATCCATGCTGGTGTAGAAGGCACCAGTAAGACCTCAATCTGTCCATGCCAACCTGGTATCCCACATCCACAAAAGACAAAATCAACTGGAACAGACCCAGGGACGTGCTACAGGGAACAGGCAGCCTCACTTAGAAGAAGGAGGAGGAGCTCGCCTTGTTAAATCTAGCAAAACAAAGGATCTGATTGCTGCCTATAAACATATTGGGGGTAGACACCAGGGAAGGAAAACAGCTGTTATGCTGAAGGACAGCACTTGCACAAGAACAAAAGGGTATGAACAGGCCATGAATAACATTTGTGAATATGATTACGGGACATGGTGTCTACAATAGCAAAGGACTTGCCTTGGTGACCAGGACGCCCCGTTGGTTTTAAGTTGTGCAGCGAATCCCCTGGCTGTTGTTCCTGATTAATTTTTCTGCTATTAGCTTTATGGTCCTTGCCAGCTAGTCATTTTTAATTCCTCAGGGTGTAACATACCGGTGTATTTGTCATAGGAAAGACATATTTAGAGCAAGAGCACCTAACCCACCCCCCTGCCCACATCCCAAGTCATGCAGGAGATGGGAAAAGCTGTTCCTGATATTGGTGAGAGAAAGCCAGGGAGAGAAAAGAGAAGGGACTGCCTAAATCACACCTCACAGTAAAGGCTACCTGAACATTAAAAACTGGCGCAGTTGTTGAAACTGGCTTACCTGCAAGGGCAGACGTACAGATTAACAAGATCCCTAAAGATGAAAACCAGAAACTTTCAGGTGAGGACACATGTGGAAATTTTTTGCAGTTGGGATAGCTGTGACCAAGGTTTCTGGCTTTTAATATTGCGCTAGGCAGGCTGGGGACCGTTTGTGGCCCCACTGGGTTCGGAGGCATCTTCCTGACTTGCTGCTTCCCAGAGACCGGGACGGTGGAGGCAGGGGGAGTCTGTTGGCCGCTTCATTGGAGATGATTCTGCGATTCCCCCCACCCCCACGTGTATGCGGGAGGGTCAGTTTTTATGCTCAAGGCTCTGCGGAGGCAACGTGCTACTTACTGTGGTTCTGGACTCATTTTCTGGGCAGAGAATCCTCCATCAGTGACAGATCATTTTTAGTTATTTTGAGAAGAAAAGAATGTGCTTTTTTTGTGGGTTTCTTTGGGCTCCAGAAGCTATAAACATCTTCATTTTTAAGTGTCAGCCTTGACACGCACAGCTGATTTAGACCTCAGTGATAAATATATCTGCTCTGCTATGTATCATTTTTTGGGAGTTATAATTGAATTAAAATTGTGTGCTACGTGGGCAGGCTGTGATAGGTAATTAAGTTTATTGATTATCCACAGCTCAGTTTGTCAGATGTACAGCGCACCCTGCACTATAACTGCTATTATATATACTGGACAGAGCTCGTCTCATATGGTACAAACTGGCATAAGGCCATTGCTTCAGCAACAGCTTTCACCAGTTCGGGACTTTGTGTTACTGCTGAAGCTGTGTAAGAGGTTTGTAGGCAAAACAGACGAACCTTGTGTTGCTTGGAAATGTTGTAAAATTATACATTTATCTATCCCAGCAGCCAGGTGGATTGAACGGTCCATAAAGCTCCTCTCTAAGCCTGTGGTGGTTTATAGGTTCACATGGAGGCTATACTGAATTTTCACTTTCCAGTCAGGAGCAGAAATTGCCTTTGACTGAGGACTACACTGAGCACTGTCAGATTTTTATTCCAAGCCCTAAACTAAACACAGAATTTTTTGGGTTGCAAATCAGGAAAAACAAAATATTTGCAGAGCATTTCTTCTTAGGCAGCACAAATAATGGTTTTTACCCGAACCAGCCGCAGCTTTTCACAGAGTAAGAAAAATGCGGTTTGATGCCAGTGCTAAAATGAAACTGGGAAGACTAGGAATAGTGGGAAGGGGAGTGGGAGACCTGAGGGAGAGTCAATGGGCTCTGCATGGTGATGCCTGGGGCAAAGAGGGGTCAGAGAGATTGCGGGAAAGGGAAAGGCGCATGTTTGCAAGGCCTTGCAAGGTGTTTCAGGGGGACCATTGTGGTGAAGAGATGCTGAAAGGAATTTGAGGTGCTCAGGGAGCTGGGAATGGAGAAAGGCACTGCTTTTCCCATCTCCCACAACCTTTGATGGCATCAACGCCATCTCGTCCTAGGGACTAGCAGGCCAGGCCTCTTGGCAGAGGAAGGAGGAAGGGTCAGGCTGGGACAGGGGCTGGAGGGGAACCCATATAGCAGGGCTCCCTGCTCCTGCTCCAAGGCATGTGGGCTGGCAGTGGGTATTGCTGCAGGGGCTGCCTCCTCTGCTTGACCTGCCCAGCTCTGCCCATGGTAGCAGAAGAAGCCTGCGGTGCAGGCAGCAAGTCAGGCACCCAGCCCAGGGCAGACCCTTCCTGTATTTCCAAGCAGAGACAGATTAGGTTGCCATACTCTCCATGCCTCACTTTCCCTCCGGCACCAAGCCAGCTCTGGTCACACCACCTGGGGAACATGCAGCAGAGCCACAGGGTGTGCCCACCACGGTCTTGTACCCCACCAGCCCTGCAGGCTTAGACAAACTCCCTGAAACCCTGGGATCTCTTTTTTTCATAAGAACACTGTATTTTTTGAGATAAAAATTAGTTCATTATTGCGCATGAGCAGAACAACCCACGGTCGGAAAAGTCTGATGAGTCTGTGTAGCACCACTGACTTTGAGAACATCGTGTTCCTCCATAACAGGTCTGGCCAGATACTGATTCCCCATGCCTCCACTTGAAAAGAGAGCAATTCCTAATTTTCAGGAGCATGTGGTGACACTGAACTCTGTAGCACAGTAAGCACATGAAGGCCTCAATCCAACAAATCACAGAAGTCACTGATGAAGCCTGTGGGAGTTCTGCTGAAGTCAATGGGACCACTCACATTTTTAAAACCAGATTTTGATGGAGGAGGTCTTTTGAGCTGAGCCTTCAAGGGGCTGAGTAGCTTTTGAAAATCAGATACTGGGCACCCAGTTTTAGTTGGGAATACTGCTTTCTCTCCCATTTAACACACCTGAGCTTCAGGAACCAGAGAATAAGACAAATTAACTTGTATGTCCTGTAGCATGAGATATATATTGCCTCCAAGACTTTACCTTGAAGTTGAGGCATATTTCCTAGTCAGAAGACTGAAAAATACCGTGAGAAATGGGTCTGACAATGTTATTTCTGAAATGTGATAATCCAGTTTCAAGGAGAAGAAAGCAGTAAACCTATTTTCAATTATACTAAAAGATTTTTTTTCCTTTTGGTCTCTTTCTTTCTATCCAAATCCATGAGCCTGTTTATTGCTTTCTCCTTATGATTGAAATGCTCCGTTGCTGAATGGTTGCTTTTGTTGGGCTCTGACTGCTGCTAAACACTTCAGTTTTAAAATGTGAACAAAGAGAATGTGCCATTAGGGAGGGAGGTGCTGTTGGAAGGAAAGTCAAGGTTGAGGCTATCTCCTCTGAATATGAGATAAGATGCTAAAGATGTATCTTTATTTTCACATATAATAAAATGCTTTTAAACCTCTGCTAAATTCCAAAGCTCTTTTCATGGACTATGTTCAAAACACATTGGGAAAATAAATGATAATTCACAATTTCATGCTACCCCATATATTTCTGGACAGAGTCATTAAAGTATATAACTTTTTTAAAACAGAAACTGCATCCCTAACCTCTTGCCCCCTTGTATGCTACTGCTGCTATGCAACAGCCTGAGCCAGCCAGTGCTTTACATGCTCTGAAGGCCTGAAGTGTCGTGAGCTGATCCATTGCACTTTCAGACTATCAGGGTTGACAAGATATTCCCTGCCAGCTGTGCCCTTAATGGGACCTAAGTGATGCTCCTTGTAGTCAGTCTTTTTCCTCTATTCCTGAGCAGCTGAGACAAGAGTGGGAGCTGCATTTACCGGATGTTTGATTGGCAGGTTTTTGGCTGCTCTGCCCCCATAGTGAGCTCTTGATGATTTTACAAATCTCAGGGGTAGGAATGGGAAATCCCTCCCCAGTCCCTATAGGAAAGTCCATTAGTGGTGACCATGGAGGCGGCAGCACCTTCCTGTGATTGTCCCATTGGGTTGCTTCTCCCATGCTCTTCCCTCCAGAGGTGGAACTTGCTCCTCACCTCCCATGTAGAGACACAGAGAAGATGTGACCAGCTGTCTTGGCCCTGCGAGCAATTTTCCCCACTGTGTCCAAGAGCCATAACCAGAAAGCTGAGGAGGGGCAGGTCTTCAGGGAAGACCACTGCCAGGGGAAAAAAATGGAGTCCCTGCTGTCTTCCTTCCCCCCCAGGGCACTGGAGGTACCAGACAGCCCTTTCCAGAGCTGGTGGAGATGGAGAACAACCCCTTCACTTCAGCTCCAACTCCAGGACCTCCTCAGTGATTGTCCCTCACTCCCCACGGGCTCTGCTGAAACCATGCTGCTGAGGTTTCGGCAACCCACCACCTCCTCTTGACAGCACATGGAGATGTCTCAGGCTGCAGCAAAGGGCACAGCCTCAGGCAGCCATCCCCTGCCTCATGCATCTCCCTCCCCCTCAGATTTACTAGAGGACTTTGCCAATAAGTCTTGGTGCTGGGAAGCAGGGTAAGCTGGAAACACCCGCATGTGTGCAAAGATGGAAGAGCAAGAAGGGGCCTTGGAGTCTCTGATGGGCGCCAATGGGAGATGCACAGGGAGCACTGTCAGGAGAAGGCAAGTGTGTCCCACAGGACACTCTACCGGCCTTCTGCAGTTTGGAGTCCAGGGACTCCCCATTTTTTTATTTCATAGACCTCAGTAGATGTTTTTCTTCTGTGAATTTCTCCAGTTGTGCTTTGACTCAGTTGCTAAGCCAGGGGACCGTGCACCAACTCTGCAGCAGTGGCTGATATAGCTGCCACAAAATTAGCATTTTCTTCCTTGGGGAAGCCTTCGAAGTTCCTCCAGGAACCTGCAGGTTAAGTACGGGATCTCAGGAGGATGACAGGTAGGTCCTGGTGGGGCCGCATAGGGCCAGGGCAGCATGGGTAGACACAGGGAATGGAAATGGGCGTGCTTAGCTCTGCACAGACATGATCCCTCCTCCCCTGCAGCGATAGCCTCCAAATGGGGGATCATCTCAGTCCTGTCAAACATGTGCCTATGGCTGGGCACATCCGCAGAACCACTAAGGCCTGATTTACTGAAAAAAATGTAATTCTCCTTATAGGCTTTTATGAAGTAAAAGCTAAAGTAAGTCTACCCTTACAAATAGTGAGAAGTGTACATTAAAAAAATTGAAGGGCCAGATCTGAGAAGCTTCGCTGAGGTCAACAGAGCTCTGCTGAACTGCCATTGAGGATCTCTCCCACTGCATATGCTTTTCATTGCAGGGAATAGGTCATTTAGGTCTGCTTTGTCATCTTTTGGAAATGCTGGGGTTTGGGAGGCTTTGGTACATCCTACCCCTGTGGGGCTGAGTTCTTTGCCACCGTTTCCTGCCCATAGGGAGGGCAATTGCTGTGGGCTAACTCCTACTTACCATGCTGAGGCTCCTCTGAGGGACCTCGCCGGGTTACCGGAGGATTCTCTCCAATGGTAAGAACCAGGAAATCTGCAGTCTCTATTTCCCTGAGAAGTGCCAATGTTAAGAAGAAACCGCTAAGCTGACACAGCTGAGCTTACGGGCTGGATCTGCCTGTAATGATAAGAGGATGGGAAAGTGATCTTAGGCAAGAAGGGGTGAATTTCTCATCAGTCTGTTTTAGCAATGACAGAGAGGATATTCCTGGAGTGTACTCTGCTTCTGCTTAGGGTGATGAGATTTTTAAAGTGAATAAACGGAGATGTGCCAGGCAGCAAGAGCCGGGGCACAGACTGGAAGCAGTCCACTCGTACAGGGAGCAGGATGATGGGATCTCTTCTCTGGTGCTGCATAGATGGGTTGTCAGGTCTCTTGGGAACACAGGGAACTGCTCCTTCGTCTTCTTTTCCTCAACCACACAACCCTCCTGCCTTTTTCCTCCCTGTTAGGTGGAACATCAGGTTAAATTATAGGAGCAATGGTGGAAAGGGAAAAAAATCAACCTATATCTGCATTGCTTTGACTTGTTGCCCTTTCTCCCCTCTTTTTTAACCCGCAGACCAGATCTTTATTTCTCTTCTTTATTTCGTGTTGCACTAGTCGGTCTTGGAGGTGCAGTCATATTTGAGATGCTTGGCAGCCATGGAATGGGAGAGGGAAGAACTGACTGTACCAACCACYGAGAGCCGCCACTCTTCCAGGTTGCATGCAGCATTGTGAAAACCCATTTCAGGCAGAGAAAGCAATCATTGTGGTTTGAGACCGGACAGGCATAGTAAAATTGGAGCCTGATACTCACCTGAGCAGAGGCGACGTCTCGGCAAAGCCACCGCAGAATGTATCTGTGTGGATGGCATCGGAAGATATATTAGTTGTTCAGGGAGAAAGAAATTCTGCTATGGAAATGCAGTCTTCAACCTGCTGCTAAAGCTATGGCTGAGTGCTTGGGGCAGTCATATTTTTCCCTTGCAATGTCAAGGATAGATTTAAAAGTTCTTGAAAGTCATCTGACAGCAAATGGCCTCTGAGATGGGGGCAGGACTCTCTGCAGGTTAGGAAAATGACTTTGCTTTCAACCGTTCTTCAGTCTGTTGGGTACATCACCGGCAAATCAATTGTATTTAAAAATGGGCCCCTTAATACAGAAACTGGAGTTTTCAATTATTTTATAATAGACCATGTTTCCAGAACACAACTGCCACAAACTGATTTTTCTAGAAGAAGCATAGGCTCAGTTCCCCAATTCTTTCTGCAGGTTTTTATGCAATTCATTTAAATGAATTTCTTGGAGAAAAATAACATCTGCTGCCATTTCATGCAATTCAATCTATTTCTCTCTCTTAAAGGGAGACTTCATGCCCTTTGTATTTACAGATAATAGTGTTAATATGGAAATTAAATTAAGCTTGGATATAAAGCATACATCAATTTCAGGAAGGTAAACAGGTCAGTAAATGTATTTTAAAGGTCCATTGAGTTGGTAATCGCATTCAGCACACTTACCATAAAGAGATACACGTTCTTTTATGTAACTTCCTATTTTTAATAGCACTTTAATAAAGGACTGAAAGAGAAATACATAAACAGAGCACGAAGAGCCAACTGCTTTTTTTAAATTTTTCATAAAGTGAGCTTCATGCTGAACTGTAGAAAATGTAAGCCTTAAACTAAAACAAACACCACAGCTTGTTAACATAACAAACATAACAGCTTTAATATCTTGTTATTGGAATACCAAAGCAAGTTGGAGTCAAACCTCCAGGTATACCAGCTCCTGCAAATAAAGAGAAAATATTGTTCCCACACATTGGCTAGCTGGCTGCACAGAAAACGCAAATAAAAGCACCTGTCAGAGGGAAATCGTAACTCCCAGGGCAAGATGCTTTGCAGCAGGTAGGAAACAGCCAGCCCCCGTGCAGCCTCACTCCCGGTGAGGAGTGGAGATGCTCCTTTACCTGCTGCCTGAAAGCAGGGTAAGCTCCCGCTGCCGTGCCCCTGTGAGCCAGCAAGCATGACATGGGGCCCCCATGCAGTCCCCAGGATCTGGCCATTGCCGCCCATCAACACTTATCCTCTGCCCTCTCACTGTGCCGATCGACCAGCCTTTTGATGCCGATGCTGTGGGCTACCC
Organism: Phoebastria nigripes; assembly: GCA_035582835.1. Classification (NCBI taxonomy): domain Eukaryota; kingdom Metazoa; phylum Chordata; class Aves; order Procellariiformes; family Diomedeidae; genus Phoebastria; species Phoebastria nigripes. The sequence goes on from JAYKAV010002780.1 coordinate 487,727, forward strand.
TGCTAACCGCTAGCTCAGCTTGGGGGCCTGCAGGCTTTTTTCTTGCCACGTCAATAAATTCTTCCTGGCATGGGTGGTTTTAAACCCCTCTTCGGCCACCGCTGCACCGCCCTGTCTCTCCCACAGACTTCCTCAGGCAGGATCGAGGTGCTTTACTCAGGTTATTAACCAGAGGCAAATCAATTTGTATCTTCCAGCCCTTCAGAGCATCCTCCTCACCTGTTAATCCTCCATCCCACTCTTCTAGCGAGCCATGGGTTGGTCTCTCTCAATGTACTGCCAGGGACATCCTTCAGGTCGAATGGTCTTCTCCTGAGACCTGATGAATCCCTGACTGCTGCTAAAAACCCTAGCATCAGCCTGCGCATATCTCTCTCCTAACCTCTGCAGGCAAGCCTGGACTAGGTTGTTTTTTAAAGTCTTTTGTACCTAGAGTCTCCTGAAGGATAAAAACAAAAAAAGCATAATTTGCATTTGCAAGCTACCATTTTCCAGAAGTGGAAAGGCATCCTTGGGGCACCTTCCTCCTTTTCCTTCTCTTCCTCCTCCAGGCGGGAAGGAGGAAACAAGTAATTGCCTATTCATGAGCCAGCATCAGTTTTCCAGGGAATGCAACTCTCTAAAGGAGGGTACACAGAGAATAGTGGTGATTAGGAAAATACTAGCTCCGATAATTCAGGCTCCTGGAACACATGCATAAAAAGTTAAATCTCCATTTTTACAATCTACCAGTGAAATGCATCTCATTTTCTCTCTTGAATTCTCTCTCATCATGCTCATATCTGGCTTCATATAAATCCAATCAGCTGAAATATAGAAATATAAATCCAATCAGCTGAAATATATCTGGAAAATAAGACCCTCCTAGCCTTCATCTACTGAGGAAGGCACGTTTTTCCTCCTGATGTGCAGTAGTGACTCCTGAGACTCTACAACAGAGCAGGAGTAAAAGTGCCCTCTGCAGTTTGGCTGTTAAAGAGTCCCACRACCGAATCTAACCGTGATGGTTCATTAAAATGAACACAGCTGTCCCTGCGCACTCCAGGACTGCGTTTGGCCCTCTGGTTGCAGGCCAGGCACAGCTCTGCATTTTAAACGCTACAGCCGCGCTGCCAGCCCTCACGGGACAGAGGAGACGGAAAGTAATTACACCTCGCAGAAAGGGCTGTTGAGCATTAGGGCTACTTTGAGCCGCTATGAAGCAATGTAGCGTGCACAGCGCCTGGGGATGCAGCGCTGCCGGAAGGCTTTGGGAAATGCGGGATTTTGGTTCCACCTGAGCATCTGGGTTGCAGGTACAGAGCCCACCTGCCACCATTGCGTTTGCATATGATGGCATGCTTTGTGCAGACCTTACTGTCCTCCTCACATGCTGCATTGCTGTAGCTGCTGCTGCCTGGAGGAAGATGGAGCGGGCTCCACTCCCAGCCCCACCCTCTGCCCCATGGAAACCCCCTGTGCAGCCTGGAGCCACAAGCTCGGTCATGCTTSCAGGATTTTGCTGCTCCTTATGTCTTCTGTGTAATATCTTTGGAGCACAAAATGTAGGCAGAGCGGTACTCAACCTTTAGGGGTTTGAGTCCTTCATTGCACCCCGTTCTCTGCTCACGGGGATTTCCTGTCCCCATTGCCACCCTGGAGGATGGAAAACAGCTCTCCCAAGCCTGGATGTAATTTTTAGTCATTACTTTGGTAATCTTTGCCCAGAATACATTTGTCTTGGGGCAGAAGCATGTGAGATGTTCTAGGCTCCCTTCCCAGTTATACTTTCTCCAGCAATACGCATAGATTTTAATGTGTTCCTGCCAGTTTACAATGCCTGAAAATGAACTGGTTGTGGATGGTCTTAAATCCTGCCCGTGCATTGCTGTTTGTGTTTGTTTATCCATTAGGAGCCTAAACTGCCTTTATGGCATACATTAGGCCGCAGGGATATTTTAAGAACCAGGCAATAAAGGCTATTGCACAGGTAGTAAAGTGGTTTATTTCTTTCTCATTCCTTCCTCAGTCAGTGTCTGCTCTGGTGTGTCCACCAAATGGAAGGGGAGGGCACTTGGGCACTAGGTCTGGCCATGGCACTGCCAGCAGCTGGCTTTTAGAGGTAACTGGAAGGGGCTGGGAAAGGCAGGAATTGTGCCTTCTGGCACTTTTTTTAATGTATCCTGAGGACCTAAAAGCTTTATTTTGTTTTATTAGTTACTGTTCATTTTTAATGTAGAAATATCAGGAATGCTGAGCCTCACCTTCTTTGTTGTGCTGGAGGCTTTTCTTCCACAGGGCAAGAGCCATCCCAGAGGCAACAGCCCTTTTAACAGCAGAGACTGCCTAGCAGCTGCATCTTCAGGCATTAACAAAACCACAAAGTACTCCTATACACACACACACACAGAAGCCTCAAACCCAAAGAATTTGGTCAAAATTACTTCCCACCAAATTTGATGCCTCATGTTTTGACGTGTGTAACACCATGAGCCTTGCCGGTCTCCATACGGCTGGGAGGCAGGGGGCTAGAGGCAGTACCCTCAGGTATGGAGATGTGGCACAGATTTTTTTTCTGGAGTAATGTTTAATGCATGTGGTCCTCATCTAGCCTGAAGGAAGTCCCAGCATGAGAAACCTTGTGCCTGTGAAGACCAGTACCACGCAGCTCAGAGTGCAACTGGGCAGCAGCCCTCTTGATGGTCCACGTCAACACAAGTGGCCCTTAACATCTGCAGGGAAGACAAGCCCTGCTGGGTTTGGACTCAGTCCCCGAGCTAGCACTATGGGAAAAAGCTGGGAAATAAAGCATCTGAGGGACTTCCCAGATTTCACGTTCCCAGAGAAGCAGCATGTTGGCCTGATGGTATTCTGGCCTGCACTGTATCAGTTTTGGAGGCATGTGGTGAAATGAGGGTCTTGAGAAGTAGCAAGGGCCAAACCAAATCTTTCTCTCTGCTAGCAACTGTAACATGAAACCAGGAAGAAATATGACTAAAATACAGCAATGTGTCCTTATGTCCCAGGCAATCTCTGATGGAAAACTTAAACTAGAAATTAGGTCATAAAATAAGTTCCATTGTGCTGTTACGCCTCCGGTTTGGCGGAGGACCTTKGTGCTAATAATCTGCTGTTGTTTCCACCCATTTAGTTTTATGAGTCTCTCAAAAACGCAGTTGCAGATCAGATCTACTATTATGCTCAGACACCAAAACAAACCCTTTCTTACCTCCTCGTTTTAAATCCCACAGCTAGGATAACCCGCTCAGCAGCCTCTGACATGAGGAAGCCAACACTTGCAAATGTAGCAGAACAGCTCTTCCAGAATAACGATGTTGTTATCAAACACTGTGTGGGCATTTTAACTCCAGAAGAAGAGCCGCTACCCCAAGACTTCTTCCAGAATAACTATTTTGGTAAATTTCCAACCGTAGGCAAGCCCTAAGCTTTTCAGTCACGACTGGAATGAATCATTCATTGCTTTAGGAGAATGCAACAATCCTGCATATAGAGTGTCTAAATCTTTTTGGCTCAAAAAGCTACACAGTCCAGAGTTGAAATGCGAGCCATTGCTGCAAATTATAGGTAAACTCTTCTTCACTTGAGTGGTTCTCACTTTTGCAAATGGTTTCACTGAAGTTAAGGCAACTGCTCAAAGACTTAAGCGCATCTGAAGCCTGTGAAATGGAGACCAGTGAATTAATTGCATCAGGGAGTGGAATATCTGTGACAGAGGAGGCAGGGAGGGAGGTAAGTTATCTGCTCCTCAAGAGAGAGGCAGATAGCAAAACTGAGGTTAGAAAACTTCACAGTGGCAAATCTGCTAAGAAGCAGGCAGCAGAGATTTTTTCCTCCCCTTCCTCCCACAGCATCACCTTGACCCAGTATGGCGCATGCTTTGGGACGTGTGTCTGGGGTGACACCTGGCCTCTGMACACTGCCCATCAGCACGGCAGCTCTCTCTGGCCTTGTTTCAAAGCTGGAGCTGTGTTTCAGCATCTGACATCTCACTGTGTTTCTCCCTGTAGCGCCCTGTGCAGTGATACGGCTTTGTCAGCTCTGGCATCACCTCCATGTTGCAGGTGGGACCCGAGGAGCAGAGACGGTGTCCTCAGTGCCTGTGGCTGCTGTGGCAGAACACGCGCTGTGTTGGCGCAATGTGGTGCACTCTGGTTGGGTCACGTTGTTGGGATCTCGGGTGCTTTGAGGAAACAGTGCAACCACGGTGTGCACTCTCAGGCATGTGCCACATTGCAAGAGCTGTCCCATGATTTCTCAAACTTCAGCAGAACAGACCGTGCTCCAGGTCTGCTGGGGCATGCTTGGGGGACAAGGGTGGCTCCCAGCCTTACTGTACTTGTGGAGGGAGAGTAGATCCCAACACAGATTATCCTGTCTTCCTTGCGTGGGTTTTCCTCCCCATGGGCACTACTTTGTTCCAGCACAAAGCTACTGTGCAAACTGATGGTGTGGGTGACTGGGAGACCAGGGGTCCAGTGCAAAATAGAAAACCCAGCTTGGTGGCATGGGCGCGCTCAAAGAGATTCAGGGTCACATCTTAAGACGCAGTTTGTGGTCTACAAGCAAATCCCAGTAGGAAATGGCGTGTGTCTTAGGGATTGCTGGAAGTTTACAGCAGAGGAGGGAACGCAACCTCCTTCTCCTAAGCCCCATGCTGACACTGAAGCATTCCCTCCCCCCATTCCTTTTTTATACAGTAGGGTTTAGGATACAGACATTACCTTTTTTTTTTTTTTTACTTTTTAAGAAATAAAAATACCTTTGCTAATGTGGGTGCGCAACTTGAGGAAAAGAGGCACCAAACTCATTTGGGCACTAGGAAGAAACACCCAGTGCTGGCGCTTCACCAGACACCAAAGAACTGGGTGTCTCCACCTCGTCACACTCCTGCAACCACTCTGCTCTCAGGAGGTCACAGCCTGGCTTGTCACTGCTGGCAGATCGTGCCCTGGGCTCCTGTAGCTCATCAAAAAATGAGCTACAAAAATTACTAGCCCTGTGATAATGCTGGCAATTGCTGGAGAGGTAATCAGCTTGCAGTATTCATTCAGCAAGAAGACTTGCTGGCTGCCATGCAATGCGACATCAGCAGTGTCACCTGCACCTGAGCCACCTCAGAGGCGTTGGGAGAGCCAGGGCCCAGATCGGGGGCTGTGCCCCGAAACACCCCCATTGAAAGAGAACTTGGAGCACTCATAGCCTGACTTCCCTTCAGGCTCTAAAAGCTTTGCAATGCCTCACCCAAAGGGTTTGTGCCACAGCATGCTTCCCCATCCAGGTTCAAACCTGCAGTGGGGCTGAGCTCTTGCAGGCAAAGGCTGCCCCGGCTTGCAACGGGACCAATGCTGCACCCTGGGCTGCAGTGATGCAGGACTGGGATGGATATCGTTGCATAGGTGAGGTGGCAACTGAAAACCCCTTCACAAGCAGCTTCCTCACTGAGCTTAGCACGTGGACCACGTGGCCCCCCAGAAAGAAAACTCTGGGATATCCACAAGGCAAATGAATTCCCAAGGTGAGCTATGTGATGGGTTAGGGATGTTTTTCAGCTTGGTTTTAACTTCTTCGAGTGCTCCCTCTTCCTGTATTTAGGCTTAAAGACAGCTAAATAAGAGCTCTCCTGTGTCTCTTCTCTCTCTTCTTTTCTCTTGTTGTTATCTCCGCTCTGCACCAGGTCGTTTTGATGTTTTCAGTCTCTTTGGAAATCTGTCCATGCCCCTTCCTTTCTGCCAGCCTTCTGTTTGCTGCTACATCATTTCCGAAGTATGATGGCCACATGTATATGCAGCATCTAAAGGCTGATCGCACCATTTATTTACATCATTTACTCAATAACACTTTCCATCTACGGTTTAGCATCTCTCCAACTACTTTTTGGACCACCACCAACCAGCCTCTTCCATTTCGCTTCCCTTGATGATACTGATATATTCTTTCCTCGGAGTGACTACAGTCAATTATTTCTTCTATTCTGCATTGCCTCCTGGAGTTTTTACACTCCATTTCGTTTGCTGTAATGTTGCCCGGTTGTCTTGGTGTGTCAAGACCCTTCTGATGTTCCTTGCARTTCTCTCTAGTTTTGACATGCTGTGGTAATTGTATTTTAAAATATGGCATTTTCCACTATTCTCTTACACTTCATCTACACTATATCAGAACATGATCAGGCCTGGATGCAAGGGAGGACCTAAAAAGAGGAAGAAACACCTGCCGCACAGAGCCCTGAGCCCCTTTGATACGAGCTCCCGGGCTTTTTATTTTTGGAAAAAACTAGGAAATGATATTCCGTGCGGTAGTGCCTCACGTTATCAGTGCCAAGTTCCTTCTTCCTCGGTGGGTGTCCTTTCACATCACTTCTGATCTAATCGTCAGAGGTTTTGTCTGAGAGCCATTTCTGCTTTTATCTCGTTGCTATAATTAAATTGCTTATCTTTTACAGGGGCTGCTGGTTTAGAGCATCCTGTTTTAGGAAAAAAACATATACTGCACTAAAGGATCCTGAACAGGAGCTTACTCAGAGTAGCTTGTGGGCATCTTTTCATCTGTACAGCTTTGGTCTGTCCCAGTAATACGGGGCAAACACAGAGGAAACTGTGAGTAAGACTCATTTTCACACTCCTCTCAGTCTCTAGAGGACTCCTAGACTCCTCTAGAAAGAAGCAGCCTGGTCTTAGAGGGATGAAAGAAATTTGGAGGAGAGACTGGGTAACGGAAAAAGCAAAATTGCAGGCAAAACGGCAGAGAGGATGGGGAAACGGTGTTCTGCAATAAATTGCTGAGAAAATTACAATCCCAACTTAATGTTATTAGGATGTGGGCTATCTTTTGACACACTTTTCACTGAAAACAGCCAAAACATGTTTAGATGCATACCTAAATAAATAAAATCTTCCTATTCTTCCTTAATCTCAGCTTGTCTTATTAAGAGCTCAGATTCACAAAGAAGAAAATCCTATTAAGCTATATGTACACCCTAGCAGTAATGTTTGCTTTTAAAGATCTCTCTCTTTCCTACGCACTCCCAAATCACTTAAGAGGCTTTTATTAAATTTCAGAGTTAGATAGCTTTCCTTTGCAGACAGCCCAGGAGTAGGAAATGCTGGCTAGTTAAGAGCATGGGAAGGCAGGCAGTATTGAATCAGGAAATAAAATGAAAAGGAAAAAACCATAAGAAAAACATGGTAGAGTTCTCCCTCCTGAACCAGCTGACAATATATTTCAAAATGATACAAGGTCCCTGTTTCATACGACCCTGTTACAAGACAGCAGCACGTGAAAGAGCAGAAGACACCACAAAACCAAACAGCGCTGTAGGAAATTAGCTGGCTTTAATCACCCAGCGATTTATGGTGACACAGCCAAGAGGACTGAGCCGTGGGAATGGTCATGCCACCCCAATGACATGTATTTACTGAGCGGAGATGGGCAGGTTTTGCTGCTCTTATACTAAGGCTATAAGGACTAATCCATGATCATCAGATTTATTTTTTTTCTGGGGGACAAATACGAAAGGATTCTGCTTTGCTACATTGGGGTAAATCCCCAGTAATGCAATCAACCTTTTTAATTCATGGGTGGGCTCAATTAATTTGTTACATTATTTTCCTCATTAACGGCTTATTAAGGCAGGCTACAAGAGCAAATGGCAGCATATGGATTTCTCACGGGCGAGCATTGCCTCCCAGACAGTGAGGCTGAAGCGGTGGCCACCGTGCTGCCTGGGCTGTGCTCCAGCTGCACCTAGGGGCTTTGCATAGCATCCTTGTTTCCTTACTGATTCAGATGGAGCATGGCTGGAAAACAAGTCCTGGAAGAACCCGCTCCAACATACCTCATGGCGTGTGAGGCATTGCGGCGAGGCAGATGATGTAATATCCATAGTCTCTTAGTGAGAGAGGAGGGGAATGTCAGCCAAAGAAATTACGCCTGCGAATAGCAGATGAGGAGGAAATAATGAGAGAATTGGTGGAGTAAATGAAGACATAAAAGCATGTAATACAAAGAAAGAAGCATTTGCTCTGACCCCCATGACCTGCTGTGGTATTAGTGTACAGTTTTAGCAGTGTAATGATCATTAAGGCTCTGATCTCCATTACTAGGAGCATGGAGATTTCTCTCCCTTGTACAAGACTGTGCGTTTCAGTCTGGTATTAATAAAAATTGGTTTCACATATCGTTACACTTCCCGGGCTTAATCATCTTTGAGCGTATTGTGTGTTCAAATGTTGCCATTTCGGGCAGAGCAGTGAGCCAGTCATCTTAACAGGTTGTTTTTTCCAGCATCTCGGTACAATCCCTTTCAGTGTACGCAAGTGCTGTCACCATGGCCTGTTTCAGCAGACGGGGAGTGAGGCTCAGGGCTTCGACACAACCATGTGACAGTTTGCGTTGATGGGGTTTTTTTCCTCCCTTCAGATAAATAATGCTATTTTTTTAAAGTAGCAAACCTGGGAATGACTATGTAACATGCAAATGTATCAAGAAAGGCTTGTGAGGAATTTTCCAGCTAAACAAACTTTTGCCCAAAAACTGAGAGGGAAATAAAACCGAAATTGGGCTGCGGAAGCAGGTCGGTTGCGGCAGGGTTGGTTCCCCACTGGCTCAAGGTGATGCTGCTGCGAGGACGGCATCTCCCGGCCCCAGCTGGGCTCAGCTCTGCCGTGGGAAGCCCAAAGCCATGGGAGCTGCGGCGCAGGCAGCAGCTCGCTGGGATTTGAGGCTGCTCAGCTCATGGCTGGGGGGATCCTCAGGAGACGGAGGCAGCTGTTCCTCTGTTCTGCATTGGGGGAAAAAAATAAAGAATAGGAATGGTTTGATTTTTCCAAGCAATTCTTTTTCCCTTTTCTTCCCTCCCCACAGTTTTTCTTTTTCGGGGGGAAAATGACTCATTTTTCTGCTGAACCAAACTTTTGCAAATGTCAGGATTTCTTGCGGAATAGAAGTCCTGCGTTTCAACCAGCTCTCGGCAGAGACATTTCAAACCAAGGCATCTGCAGCGTGTTTAGTTTCCTTAGTTACATGCCATATGCATCCAGGTAGAAAGGGCAAGGGTCTGACACAGCTAATACAGCTTTTTAAGGTATCTGAGTCCTTCCTTGGCTTTTAGAGAAGCGAGGCGTGTATGTCTACAGCCAGGAAGACAGCAACAAGAGTACATCTGACCTTGCCTCTCCTCCACCCCCCTTATCATATCAGCATGTTTCCAGTTTCTGTTTTCCATTGTTTGGAGAAAAACAGTGCTGCAAGGAAGGGGATGATTTACAGTGTACTTACTTTGCTAATTCAGGCTGTACACACAAAGGCTAAGAGCATGAATCCTTTTTCCCGTATATGAATAGGGGCTGCCTAACTTTGATTTCCTCACTCTGAACAGTCAGTCTGACCTTCTGCTTAAGCTAGGAAGTCCCTCCCGCTTCCAGGTCAGCAAAGCCCTGGACAGTAGTCCAAATGCAATGAGGAGTCTCGTTCCTKGGATATCACCTTTTCTCGAGGTGGTTCTTCTCTGCCTTGTGACGTTGAGGACTAGGTCACTGAAGACTGAGCTACCTTCTCTGGAGAGTGGCTGCACATTCCCCTCAAAACTAGTGGCAGCAGTAATTTACAAACCCATGGGACAAAACCACATCAGTTCTAGCTGGGCTTGGAGCAAGGCAGTGATCCTGAACATCTGAAGATGCTACCTTGCTCCTAGAGGCTAATTTTCCTAGCTCCTGTCTATATGAGAGCAGGTAAAGCCATGAAGCATGGACCTAATGATACAAGGGTGCTTGCCTGGATCTGCAGCGTCTGAAGTTTTTCAGCAACCTCCTCCTCTTCTGTGGCACATGGGCAAAGTTTCATTTTGGTGCTATAAGCGGACAGATGCTGTCTGCAGCGGGTGATGTAGCTTTTGCAATGCCTTTGTCTGCASTTTGTGCGTGTTATGCTCTATGCTGAAAGGGGCGTCTGGGTGGCAGAGCAGAAGGCTGCTTGTTTTGCTCTTCTGGTGGTTGTAGTTGGGGTCAGGAGGGGGAAAAATAGGCTTTTCTGAGAGCAGCTCAGCTGGGGAAATGCCTGGAGTAAAAGGTGAGGCAAGGCGTATGGCAGAGAGCTGGCAATAGGGGCTGGCAATGACACCAGGGACTGAGTCCTGTGAAGGGTGGAGAGCACGGGTGGCCTCCAGAGGGGATGGAGGTAGGTAGACAGAGACTTCACCTGTAGATGAGTGACACAGGAGGCTCCTGAAAGTTGCTGGTCTCACAGCAGGCCTGCAGGAAAGGACCACTTGGCCAGGAAGGGGGGGATTGTTTTCCACCGCTTTTCTTTCTGTTTTGCACTCCCCAGGGCTCTGAGCTTCCCTAGTTTGGGAGTTGCCATATTCTCGTTTGGATTCCCGCAAAACCCTGCTTCGGAGATCCAGACTCCACTGCTAGGGWGCTTGGTGATCACTTCAGGGAAAGGGGAAGATGACCCCAAAGCTCACGTGCCTGTCACCCCAGTGAGATTTCTCTCCCTGGTGTCAGGCGGGATGCTGGGTGTCAGTGGGCAGGACCAGGCTGGCTGCCCAGCAGCATGTCCCAGAGCTCAGGCCACCAAGCCACCCTTTCCCCAGATCCTGGGAAAAAGATATCCTCTCTCTGAGCAGAAAGCAGCCCCTCTCCCTGGGGAGGGAATCCCTACACAAATCCCTGTTTGCRAAGGCGTCCTGGCCCTTCCTTGCCCCTGCAGGCTGAAGCCCCTTGGCCACCTCTCTCCTTCTGCACAGGGGAGGAAGGGGGTCCACAGATCCCCCCCCCTTCCTCCACGGGCACAGCCTTGTACCCCGAACCCTCAAAAGCTGTCCACCAAAATGTCTCTATTTAGGAAGAAGAAACAGCAACAGGAGTGCTGAAGCTGGGACATGGATGGTGTCCTTAAAGGACTAACAGGGTTTATTTATGTCTGCAGGTACAAACGATCCGTCACTGGAAAGAGGGAGACACTGGATGAAACAAATAGTGGAGAAAAACAAAGAGAAATAATTATGTACACAGTATGCCTGTGGAGTGCATCTTAAAAAGAGTTATTTGGGACAGGCTGTACTGATGCTGGATTATAAAAAGGACTGGATAATTTTATAAGCAATATAATGCTTCTGTAGTGTGTGAATGTATCTCATCTCAGGCTTCAGAAAATAAGGTACTCGGCTTACAAAAATAAAATCTCCCACTTGTATCATATGATTATACAACTTGCTGGATCAATTACAGTCCATATTTTTTTAATTTTGCATTTCCTCAGGCCTTGGGTACCACCCAGCACTGGTGGTTGAATGTGAACTATTAATGGAGCAGTGGTGAGCATCCTAATGGAAAAGATCACATTACCAAAAAAAACCCAACAGCATTGATTTGTTGTGTGTTCATCGATTTAGCCCCTTCCCTGACAGAAGTGAGGCGTGCAGTGATCCCACTGCTTGTCCTTCACCCATCCATCAGTCCTTCCCCCAGCCTCCCAGCTGCCGCACACACCTCGGACCGCAGCAGCCACAAGAGCTGCAAGGGGCCACCTCCTCCGTGAGGGTTGGTGTTTGGGCTGAGGGGAAAGGCCATTAGCTGGCCACACCAGCCTCTGCTTCTCTCCTGCCAGCGACCAAGGACCTCAGGGTYGCTGGTGGCATTGGGGGGGCTGCAAAGGAGTGAGGGGCCCTGTGGCAGAGGCAAAGAAAAGATGGGGAAGGGCTGTGTGTACTGTGACAGGTTTAGGAGACATGAGCAGAAAGGGACATTTGCTTGGGGGAGGCTTGGAGGTAGCTAAAATTGGGGTAGAAGCACAAGGGATAAATTGCAGGAAAGAAAGGAAGCATGAACTTCTCAGGTATCCAACCATCCAAAMCCCAGATGTATTCTTTCATGAATTTGCCTCTTTTTGCTTGGCTGCCATGATTTCTGAGGTGTTCAGACAACCATATCCCATTTCTTCCCATAACCCTGTGGAAGGAGCACATTGCTGCTGCCCTGCTGAAGCTGGCAGCCCCTCTTTTTGCAGGCAGAACTGCAACTACCTTCACTTCAAACCCTAAAAAAGGGAAAGATGGGGAAAAATCCTTAGCGAGGAAAAGAAACCTGGGGAGGACATGACAAACAGCACAGAGCCAGCATGACAACTTCCTTCAAGCCCCCTGCAAATGGGACTATGTTGGGGGCATGGCCAAGGACAAGCAAATGGGGCCAAAACATCGCTGCCCCTGAGCACTGCTGCGCTCCCAGCTCTCTCTCCAGATCCCTGGATCACGACGAGGAGCTGCAAAGTCGCCCAAAGTCTTCTTCCTCCGTTCAGCCAAAGCCACCGCAGAGTGCCGGGAGCACGCCTGCAGAGGAGGGAAAGCTGACTCCTGGGTCTTCAGGATTAATCTGATATGGATTTTGGTGTTTGATGCGGAGCCGTTATTGACTGAAGCTGGCAGTACTGCTGGAGCACTGGCAGCCGGGCACGTTTGTTAGCAGTCGCAATCACTGCACGAGTGTTGTCATTTGGGTGACTGCAAAGGGCTTTGGCACAAGTGGCACCATTTGGGTATTTCTGCAAATAAACAATGAGGACGCTTGCAAAGCTGCTGGAGAGGGATGGGAGGGCAATGGGGGGTGAGAGAAATGCAGGCGTTTTCATCTGTGAAGGGCGACTTGTCCAGCCTGTCTCCTTCACACGCCTAAAACTACTTTTTGACTACCTCTGATTGGACTTGCAAATGCAGTTTTCCTCAGTTGTATTAAATTTGGAGATACCTTACTGCAACATCAAAGCAAGACCCAGCCCCCCATGGCTGCTTATTTCCCAAGGTAGCTGGTATTGAGGGCTCCCCATGAACAGTGGGGCTGGGTAGCACAAACAGAAACAGAAACACTGCTTGCACAAAAGATTTCTAATCAAGGAAAGTAAAGAGCACAGCAGAGAAATGTGTTCAGATTACGGTCAGTCTTAAACACACATCAGGAGTCTGGTCCGAAGCCCTGTGAAGTCGAAGAGTTTTTCCGTCAAGTACAGCGAGTTTTTTGGATCAGGTTCCAAGAGCGATTTGTCTCCTTTTTTTTCTTGGTTGTTGCTGGGTTTTTTTCTTTTTTCTTTCTTTTTTTTTTTTTTTTTAAATAATGAGTAAAGGCACATCAGCTATAATGGATTGCTTCTCCTCTCTCTGCTTTCAGGAGCCAGGAAGAGAATCATTGAGCCATATTCTCCTGCTCCTCTGCAGAAAGCAAATGGCTATCCTTGGATATCAATCACTGGGGTAAAAGCTAAGAAATGTTACCAAGGAAACGTTGTCAGGCCCATTGGCAGTCTCCTTTGTTTAGTAAGTTTACCCATGAGCAGCATTTTATTGTTTTGAAATCAAGAAATGTTAAAATAAAATAAATTCAACATCTTCGATGGACTGACCTGCTAGGCACCCTCCCTGGTGTAACCAACACCCAAAGGATATTGCTCTACTTTGATCCATCAAGTAGTTAATTCATTCATCAGCTTTGGATTCATAATCTAAACTGGCCTTGTGAATAAATATAAAGTACATTTATCACTAGGTAAATTGCGTTATTTCTCCAAGCAGGTAAATATTAAAAATACTTGTAATCTAAAGCAAGAAAAATGAAGGACTGCAATGTGTCACACGTTGATCCAGCTGTGAAGCATGAATAATAGCAAAGGGGATGCAAAAGAGACGGAGCTGACTTTGATCGGCGAGAAGCTACTTTTACATTGTGTGGGTGCGTTTAGTACTCGTGAAAGCAGGAGACTAATAGCATCGATTTCAGCCAGACCTCGTGAAACAGGTGCTATGCCACGCTTCCATCATCCAGCACTTAACAACGTCCTCCAGCATTGACCAGCTCCGCCTCTGCTGCCCCAGCCTGGTTTTCCCGATGCYGTGCTACCCACTGCTCGGCACCTCCTGGGAGGTGGCAAGTGCCCTCGGCTGCGAGTCACTTCAGTGCAAGYTGAGGGCACCCTGAGCCTCGTAGGAGGCATTCATGCGTTGGCAAAAATTTGCTATTTAAATAGGTGGCTGTGCTGCGTGTTTCGTGATACACGCAAATAGAAACTCTGGTGTCACCGTCATCTCCTTCTGCAGTCCTAGAGCTGTCGATCTCAGTCTTCAAAGGTGGAGGGCCAGTGCTATGTGGCAACGTAGAATACGCAGGTAAACAGGGACGCTGCCCAGCTCAGATGAGCCGTTAAGGGTGCACGCGAAGCCCCTCAGATTTCCCACCAGTTCACCTAAAATGGTGCCCATTCCTGGGCCCCAGGACCTTTGGAGAGCGCCTTTTCCTGAGGCCACATTCAGCATCTCTGCGTTCCCCCCAAAACGGGAGTGGGGAGACATTCAAACGCGTGGGAAAAGCAAGGCCATGTGCTCATGGTGCAAGTGAAGAGAGGACCCCATTTTATGTAAGCACCACAGCCAGGCCAGCCCTGCTCTCCCACGAACCCAGCCRCAAGGTGCCAGGAGCCCGGGGCTGGCGCTGGCTGGGAATGCATCCTCTGGGGGCACTGGGGCCCTAAGCAACATTTTGCCAAAGCATCATCTAAAAAGACATCAATAAAACCCATTTTTCTTACCCAGGGTCTTCCCAGCATTATAAACTTTCCCTCAGACAGAAAGGGCACAGTCGATGCCATAATTATTGCAAAATAAAAAGATTAAAATTGACTAAAGTATTCAGGCACCAGCATCAAGTCACATATCTATCTAGTTTTATTGGCACTTTCTTGGGCAGTGCAGGGGGAGGTAAAGCAAGCAGTCCTGCTCATTAACTGTAATATTCTCTGACTTATATCATTATTTCTGCTTTTTTTTTTTTTTTATTTTGTCTTTAAGGACAGAGTGTCCTGGACTGCATGATCTTGTGTGAATAACAAAACTGGGGAGGGGAGGACTCTATTATCCTGGAAGGAATAAAGAAAAAAAAAAAAGCAAGAAGTAATGATTTTTTCTTCTCCTGCTGACTCAAGATCATACAGCGTGATCAACCCTGCAGCCACGGGCAGGCTGCGGGGAAGGAGTCAATTGGAGGGGATGCTCAGCTAAACAGTGACACCCCAACGCTGGAGCAGCCCTCCGAAATCACGCTGCCCTCTGCTAGCCCGGGAGGAATCAGCAGCTCACGATCCTACTTGAGCCTGGAGCGACTGTCACTTTTGGGATGCTGTGCCTGGGCTTTCATTAGACTTCACTCGTGTGCCTCCTGCAGTCTGCCAGAGCCAGCTGGCATTTTGGGTGCCGTTCAGAGGAGAGAGTTTACATCTATGCTAAATGCTGAGGAAACCTTTACAGATAAGGACATGCGTTAATGTCTGTCTGCTCAGGGGCCAGGCTTCGCTTTCTCCTTATTTTGCTGCCATTTGTTAGTCAAAATCCATCGTGATGCTTCCTGATCTCAATCCAGATGAAGTGACTTTCCCCAAAACCACAGGGGTCTTCATGAGAGCCTGCAGTGAAGACAAGATACTGAGGGCATTAACTTGAGTCGCAGGACCTGGTCTCCTTTCCACCAAGGACTTCCTCTGCAATGGATGAAAATCAATTCAGTTTTGTTCTTTGCCTCAGCTTCCCATCTGCAGGATGGGGAAGACGGCACCTTTGTGCCTCTAAAGGAAGGCAACTATAGTGCAGATGCCCTCCTAGCCCTTTTCCCAGGGATAAGAGATCTTCCCCTCACAGCAGGAGTGTTGTTCTTCCATCAGGGCTCGCATGTTACGCCATTGCTCTGGAAGGGCAGCCATCTCCAAGTAACCTGGCCCCTTCCCAGGCATCCCTTTGAAAAGCAGCCACCGCATCAACCTATTGCTCCGTCGAGACTCCCAAAAGTCACAGAGCACTGTCACTTCATGAAGCTCAAACCGGTCACAGGCAGTGAGGACTTCAGCTCCTTCAGGGAATGATCTCTCTCTTGCAGAGGGATGCTGAGTCGCAGAGGCAGGAAGGGAGCATCCCACGGCTGGGCAGGACACCCTTGCCACGATTTGCTGGGGGATGGACAAGCTGCAAAGGACTGTTCACCTCCACTTTCCTTCTTTCCTCCAGGCTGGATGAAAAACAATTCTTTTAGCTGGCAGAAGGGAGCTAGTGTGCTTCTAGGCTATCGCCCTTCTGCTCTACTTACCCACTTCTCTTTTCCCCTGCACACCCAAGTCCCCTTCTTGCCCCTGCAATGGCTGCAGGCAGGGGACAGCCACCACCTGCCAACGACCTGGTGGTGGGTGGTGAGTGATGAATGACTGGTAGCTGAGAGCAGATATACCTCATGCGAAGGAGGTAAGGTGGAAGACTAAGTGTGGCTAATACACAAGAAAACACAGCCCCAGCCTGGCTGATAACTCCACTTTCCTGCCTTTTGTCACTTGTGAGATGCTTGTGCTGATCCTGAACACCGTGAAAGCATGTCAGTGGCTCCCATATTATAAATATGGGGGCTCTCAGAGGTGCTAAAGAGCGTTCATAGCAATGCTGCTGCATTCAGAACAAATGCTTATCTGAATTAGTTGAAAATAGTATCATTTATCTTAGTGCTGTTCCCCCCTTTCCTGTCCCAACCCCAGTTTCATATAAATGAAACATCCTCAAAGCGAGCTTCTTGTTCATTTGTATTGACAGTTGGTAAGGGGAGATAAAAGATATCTCAAGACACTTGTCACAGCTAGGTAGTCTCTCCTATTCTCTGTTGCTCTGGGGCCTTACCCTGCCAGGGAACGAGTAACCCCTCCGAGCGGCTCTTGGTTGCAGTATTCACAGGCCCAGCTGCGCGAGGTTGTGAGAGCTTGCTTTCCTTCAGGGAGAATTGTGKGCAATGAGCAAAACTGAGATAGAAACATTACAAATATTTTCTTAATCACATTAAACAACCAGAGGGAAAGGAGCCCCTGAAATGCAGCAAGGATTATAGATCRATCAGGCAGGGACAAAGCAGACAGGGGGAGGAAAATGTGAGGAGTCTGGAGGGTGCCAAGATAAAGTATTTCTGGCTCCTGACTCCTGCTGAAATCCCCCTCCTGGCTTTAGCCGGCTTGCAGGGCCAACTGCTGGCGAGCCAGCTGTCCTCAGTCCCCCTGGGCGAAAGGCGACGGCCCAGGAGAGGCTGTCCCTATAGGAAAGGAAAACATTGAGCAGCAGAGCTGAGCGGGGCTGTGCCCGGGGACCCGCAGCCCTCCTGCCACATCGGCACTTGGGGGACAGCACAACCGCAATAACTGCAGCCGTGGCATGACCAGTACCCAGCTGAGTAAGGTACAAACAAGAGAAACTCCTGACTGTTGCCAGAGTGGTATTTAAGCACCAGGAATGATTTTGGGCAGCTGTCTGCCGAGGGGCTTTGCAGGCGCCATCGCCCCTGTGGTCCCCTGTTTGTGCCCTGCATGGCGAAGGCGAGGCTGAGTTGTGATTTTTCATTAGCTGATTGCTTTTACAGCCCCTGAACTTTACTCCTCGATACTTGATCATCTGGACTTTTATTTGTTAAAGGAGGCATGACATATAACCACTTTCCTAATGCATGCCGGGTTGGTTTCACCTGCTCTCGCCCCAGTCCAAAGAGAGGCCACATAATTATTTACATATATTTCTGCCTTGTTTTTTTCCACGGATTCTGCTCTTTTAAGTATGTAAGTGTTCATACGCCACCCAGTGGCTCCCGAGGCGTTGGGTACTGGTCTCACCAGTGGCAGTCCCTCCAGGTGCCCAAACCCACTTTCCCGCAGAGCCATCTCCCCGGCGGCAAGGACATGCCAGCCTGGAGCCATGCTCCCCGGGGGTCGCAAGCAGCAACGTCCTGTGAAGCTCTTTCCAGACCTTGATGCACGTAACCACATCGCTTGCTCGCTGACATAACCACATCGCTCGCTCGCCACGTTCTTCAGTCTCGGGGTGCGGCATTGCACTGTCAAGTTAGCACAAGCTGACGGGTGCTGCGTGAACACCATTTCCAGTCACTCGCGTACGTCCTGCACACACGAAGGCTTTCTGCCAGCTCACCTGGGCACATGGTCACGTTCTTAGTTTTCAGCCAGCCTTTAATCAAGTTAAAATAAAGAAAGAAAAACCCTTGGGCCAAACTCAGGAACATCCTTTCCCAATCACGTCTAGCAGTGAGTCGTTTGGTCAAGCATAAAAATACTCTGTGCTATGGCCCCCGACCCCTTACCGGGTCTCCCTGCCCACACTGCCTCGCACTGCTGCTCCTGGGCCGAGCAGGCACCTATCGGGGCACGCTGAGGGGAGAAAAAGAAATGCCAGTGTACAGCTGTAGCCAGCTCCATCCCCTCTGCCAGTCCACCTCCTCCCTCTTCTCCATCGGAAACCCCCCCTTTCCCCTTCTCCAGCCCTTGGAGCTGAGGCCTGGACCACAAAGAGACTTGAGTGGAACTTCAGTTTCGCCTGAGCTGCCATTCCTGCCTTTCTGTTGATTTTCCTCCTTCATTGTTTTCCTATAAAGCAAAGTCTTACACTCATTACCTACCCCTTCAAAAGCCAACAGCAATCGCAAAGAGCTCTTCAGCAAGATTTACATACTGTGCCGTCCTGTGCAACAACAGATTTCCCAGCTGACTCTCTGCTTCTTGCATTCACCAGCCCCTGCTAACTTCATGCTTTAAGAGTACGCTCTTTGATTCGACATGTAGTTATTGGACATTACACATTCATCTCATTCATTTCACCGTTCCCCGAGGGCATGTTCTTCACCATTTGTTGCCATAATGCTTGAGGGCAAGAAGTCATTTTTCTTATTTAGCCTCTGCTCTATTATTTTGCCCTGCTGCTTGCTGTCGGATGCCAGAGATGAGATGGCCCTTTGGGCAGCACAGGCACACCCAACCATATTTGCGAAGCAAACTATTTTCTTAATCCCCCCGAGGGAGGCAGCAGCAGCAGTGGCTGAATTGGGAGGGAAAACCTGACCCTTGTAAAGCAATGCCCTAATGATAGGCCAGGGACTGATCCTTACATGCCCTGCCTTCAGAGGAAGGATCCTGGAGGTCTCAGAAAGCCAAAAACATGGAGTTTCAATGGAGTTGGTTGCTTAAACTGTGCCCCAGCTGCATCCCACCCTGTATGCAGGGCCAGGCAAGAGAGCCCCTTATCTTTACCAGCACAGAGGGATCGGGGTTTTGTCCCAGGACAGCTTTTTGCTGGTTAGCACAGCTGAGCCGGGGCTCTAACGAGTGCAGGGAGCCAGGCAGCAGCTCCTCCCTCCGGCTGCTTGGGGTGCCTTGGCCCCATTGGGGTCCTTCAGGGGAGAGGGGGAGATAATGAGATGGAAAATAACTTTCCGGCTTCTGGAAGAGAGCACACGGGCGCAGGCAGCTCCCTTCCAGGATGCCCTTTGTCAGAGATCAGCCTAGCCAAGCATACTGCTTTGCTTTTATTATCCAAAACCGGGTGACGTCGCTGCTCCATAACACTTGACCAACGGTGACCCCAAGCAGATTAGACACAGATGGGCACCTCGTGCTCCAGCGGTGCCTGTGCTGGCTGCAACCACTTCCACGCTTCCTGAGGCTGGCCTCATCGTGGGACCGAAACACCGATTCATGGATTTTAGCTTTGCAGCACCAGCTTCTGTAACCCCGTGCACCACACCTGAAGTGCAAGGTGGGCAAAAGGACAGCTTGCATCTAGAGAGGAGCATGTGGCAGGGCTTCGTGTGAAAACCAGGCTGATTTCAGCCGAAGTCCACCCTTTTGCATAGGTACCGCATTCCCTTCCCAAGCATTTCCGAATCACCATGTCCGTCTGCAAACACTAAACATAATAAAAGGCCATTGCAGGCTCCATCCAAGCCTGGCTATAATTAAATATATTGACTGATAAATTGAATATAGTTATACCTCTCCATCTGGTCTCAGCAGAGGGCCACTGACATTTTGCTCATATACACTCATTTTTTCGTCTCTTTCAGAACGAGATTTGCATCATAGCTTTTTAATGAGCTAATAGTTAAAATAGCCCCCTATAATTATGCTAGAATAATCCAGCATTATTTCAGCTTAATTATAGGGGGATATCTTAACTATACATCATTTGCAGTTCTCAGTCACTCTAATGCACAGATGTCTGAAGAAATGACATAAAACACTAGCAAGTTATAAAATATCTAGAGTGGTGCTCATTGCGTCTGTGGAAAATGATCACATCTATTTTCCGTACCTCTGCTATGCAGTCTCCCTGCTCCCAGATTATTTCCTGCCAACCAAGAGATAATATTGAAAGCAATGGAAATAAAATACTTCACTATCTCATGTCATGCTCTGATATTGTTGACTCTTTCATTTTCATATCTCCTTGATCCTCTCATAAATCTTCATATCAACATACTATAGTTAGTTTCTCCGAACCTTTAGCAGCTCTGGAAGCAAATCAATTCCTAAACCTACTGCCTTCGTAGCTGTGGCCAGACTACGGGGCTGCCTTTAACTTTGCTGTGGGTTTTGTTTATCTGCATTAAATGACCTGGAAGAATTGCCCCAGGAGCACACGGCGTTGCTATTCGCAGTTAATCTCCTCTCCCCCCTTGGAGACCGCCACATCCTGACAAAGCGGCATTGTTGGAAACATCAGCTTGCCGCTCTGGGTAGACATGTCCACGCCACACCACGTGGCTCTTCTGTCTGGGGTACCTCCTGCTGTGGGATGCGGGATGCCTGTGACAAGACAGGCGAGGGCTTACTGGGAAGCGGCTGTTGTGTGAGGAGGTGTAGCTGTCACCTCTGTCCCCCCACACTCAGCACCCCACCATGTATTGCCACCCTCAGGCTCACCTGATGCTGTTATCGGTAGCTCGGCTGCGTCCCCTCTGTCCAAGCCCGGGTGCAGGGATCTCAGCCCCCAGGACTCCTTACAGCCATCACTCCTCACCTAACTCAGTCACCCTTCTCATCTTACAAGTCAATTCAATCTGCAAAAAACTCTTAGAGGGCACAAGGAAAATACAGGCAGCTGCCCCGGTCTTCATGGTCAGTGCTACCAATAGGCAGAGTAAATATTTCCATTCACAGCTTGAGAGGATGTGGCAGAGGGTGAATGTGGCAAAGGGGTCTGAGAGCAGGCGGCAATGTGGACAGCAGCTTGCCTCGCAGTCCTTTGGCTGTCCCCATAGTGGTTGGCAAGCCAGTATTGACCATGGGGACAGGAAAATGCAGCAGCTCCTGGGTGCCCAGCAGAGGTCTGTGCAGCACTGGCTCCCGGGCTGCGGGGCTGTCTAGGTGTGGAGGTACATCCCTGTCCCCACCAGCAGCTCACTTCAGGCTGCCAGCCCCACTGGACAAGCTCTTGTGGAGGTGAGTGTGCTGCCCCAGGTCAGAAAGCAGGGGGATGATGAGGTGATGCCTGAGGAACCTGCACRGTTGGGTGACAACCCCAGACACTGAGCCAGAAAGACCAACGAGGCAAAATCCTTCTGGACCCTGGAAGGCCAGGCTGTCTTTCTACAACGAGAAAGGAAACTTTTGGCCTAAGACCACTATGGGCACTTGGTAGCCCTTCCTCCACTCCTTCTGAGTAACCAGCTTACCCCCTGCTTCTCCCACTCCCAGGGCCTTGGACTAGATGCTAAGCTGAGTGGTGCGGTCGACATGCCTGAGGGACAGGTTGCCATCCAGAGGGACCTGGACGAGCTCAAGAAGTGGGCCTGTGTGAACCTCATGAGCTTCAACAAGGCCAAGTGCAAGGTCCTACACCTGGGTCTGGGCAATCACCAGTATCAGTACAGGTCGGGGGATGAAGGGATTGAGAGCAGCCCTGCCGAGAAGGACTTGGGGGTACTGGTGGATGAAAAGCTGGACATGAGCCAGCAATGTGCGCTCGCAGCCCAGAAGGCCAACCATATCCTGGGCTGCATCAAAAGAAGCGTGGCCAGCAGGTCGAGGGAGGGGATTCTGCCCCTCTACTCTGCTCTGGTGAGACCCCACCTGGAGTACTGAGTCCAGCTCTGGAACCCTCAGCATAAGAAAGACATGGACCTGTTGGAGTGGGTCCAGAGGAGGGCCACAAAAATGATCAAAGGGATGGAACGCCTCTCCTATGAGGGAAGGCTGAGAGAGTTGGGGTTGTTCAGCCTGGAGAAGAGAAGGCTTTGGGGAGACCTTATTGCAGCCTATCAGTACTCAAAGGGGGCTTATAAAAAAGATGGCGACAAACTTTTTAGCAGGGCCTGTTGCGACAGGACAAGGGGGAATGGTTTTAAACTCAAAGAGGGTAGATTTAGACTAGATAKAAGGAAGAAATTTTTTACGCTGAGGGTGGTGAAACACTGAAACAGGTTGCCCAGAGAGGTGGTAGATGCCCCATCCCTGGAAACATTCAAGGTCAGGTTGGACGGGGCTCTGAGCAACCTGATCTAGTTGAAGATGTCCCTGCCCATGGCAGGGGGGGTTGGACTAGATGACCTTTAAAGGTCCCTTCCAACCCAAACTATTCTATGATTCTGTGATTCTATGCTTACACAGAAGACAACACCTTTTCCACCATTCCCTGAGTAGGGCTAGAATAAAGACAGTGTATTGAGATGCAGATAGGGGTTTTATGTACCTTAAGACATTTCCAAACAACGTGGCATATTCGATGTACTTTCAATTTAAAAAAAAAAAAAAGGGGAATACGTTAAAATTTTGGAATACTAAATATTTTTCTAGGAGAAAACATAGCATGCTCTACAATTAGAAACCTATGCAAGGAATGCAGGGGAAAATGATATGTGTCCTCAAATATATACTTTCACATTCACAGGTTTGTGTACTCCAGAGAAGGAAAGATTCACAGGAACGCTCCCCTAGGTCTGAGGACCGCGGAGAGGGCCATCAGAGACAGGCTGCAACCACATGGGACCATCTGCTCTGACTTTGGGGGATGTTACTGTGAAATGGATCCCCATAAGGCAGCAAGGAATAGTTCGCATTATTGAGCGGACTGGGGAGATGGACAGCACTGCTACTTCCATGGGAGTGTTAAGCACAACGGGAGAGCACCGGGAGAGGACTGCTACTCCAAGGGAGGTGCGGGCAGAGCTGCATTTCTGTGCAGTCTGTGAACCAAGTACTAAACAGGAGGAGCTGGAAGCCATTGTGCAGCAGGAAAACTATGATGTAGTTGCCATCACGGAAACATGGTGGGATGACACACAACTGGAGTGCTTCAATGGATGGCTATAAACTCTTCAGGAGGGATAGGCAAGGAGGGAGAGGCGGTGGGGTAGCCCTGTATGTTAGGGAGTGTTTTGACTGTCTAGAGCTTAATGGTGGTGACGATAGGGTTGAGTGTTTATACGTAAGAATCAGAGGGAAGGCCAACAAGGCAGATATCATGGTGGGAGTCTGTTATAGACCACCCAACCGGGATGAAGAGGCAGGTGAAATATTCTATAAGCAGCTGGGAGAAGTCTCACAATCGCTAGCCCTTGTTCTTGTCGGGGACTTCAACTTACCAGATGTCTGCTGGAAATACAATACAGCAGAGAGGAAACAGTCTAGGAGCTTCCTGGAGTGTGTGSAAGACARMTTCCYGACACAGCTGGTGAGTGAGCCAACTAGGGAAGGCGCCCTGCTGGACCTGTTGTTGTGAACAGAGAAGGACTTGTGGGTGATGTGACGGTTGGAGGCTGTCTTGGGCACAGCAATCACGAAATGATAGAGTTTTAGATTCTCAGAGAAGTAAGGAGGGGGGTCAGCAGAGCTGCTACCTTGGACTTCTGGAGGGCAGACTTTGGCTGTTTAGGAGGCTGGTTGGCAGAGTCCCTTGGAAGGCAGTCCTGAAGGGCAACAATGTCCAGGAAGGCTGGACATTCTTCAAGAAGGAAATCTTAAAGGCACAGGAGCAGGCTGTCCCCATGTGCCGAAAGACGAGCCAGCAGGGAAGAAGACCGGCCTGGCTGAACCGAGAGCTTTGGCTGGAAGTCAGGAAAAAAAGGAGAGTTTATGACCTTTGGAAGAAGGGGCAGGCAACTCAGGAGGACTACAARGATGTCGTGAGGTTATGCAGGGAGAAAATTAGAAGGGCCAAAGCCCAACTAGAACTTAATCTGGCTACTGCTGTAAAAGACAATAAAAAATGTTTTTATAAATACATTAGCAAGAAAAGGAGGGCTAAGGCGAATCTCCATCCTTTATTGGAAGCGGGGGGAAACATAGTGACAAAGGTTGAGGAAAAGTCTGAGGTACTTAATGCCTTCTTTGCCTCAGTCTTTAATAGTAAGACCAGTTGTTCTCCGGGTACCCAGCCCCCTGAGCTGGAAGACAGGGACGGGGAGCRGAATGAAGCCCCCATAATCCAAGGGGAAACGGTTAGCGACCTGCTACACCACTTAGACACACACAAGTCTATGGGGCCGGATAGGATCCACCCAAGGGAACTGAGGGAGCTGGCAGAACTGCTCACCAAGCCACTTTCAATCCTTTATCAGCAGTCCTGGCTAACCAGGGAGGTCCCAGTCGACTGGAAGTTAGCAAATGTGACGCCCATCTACAAGAAGGGCCAGAAGGAGGATCCAGGGAACTATAGGCCTGTCAGTGTGACCTTGGTGCTGGGGAAGGTTATGGAGCAGATCATCTTGAGTGCCATCAGGCACGTACAGGACAAGCAGGTGATCAGGCCCAGTCAGCATGGATTTATGAAAGGCAGGTCCTGCTTGACTAACCTGATCTCCTTCTATGACAAGGTGACGCGCTTAGTGGAGGAGGGAAAGGCTGTGGATGTTGTCTACCTAGACTTCAGTAAAGCCTTTGACACCGTTTCCCACAGCATTCTCCTGGAGAAACTGGCTGCTCATGGCTTGGATGGGCACACTCTTCACTGGGTAAAAAACTGGCTGGACGGCCAGGTGCAAAGAGTGGTGGTGAATGGAGTTAAATCCAGTTGGTGGCCGGTCACAAGTGGTGTTCCCCAGGGTTCAGTATTGGGGCCAGTTCTGTTTAATATCTTTATCAATGATCTGGACGAGGGGATCAAGTGCACCCTCAGTAAGTTTGCAAATGACACCAAATTGGGCAGGAGTGTTGATCTGCTTGAGGGTAGGAAGGCTCTGCAGAGGGATCTGGACAGGCTGGATCGATGGGCCGAGGCCAATTGTATGAGGTTCAACAAGGCTAAGTGCCGGGTCCTGCACTTGGGTCACAACAGCCCCATGCAACGCTACAGGCTTGGGGAAGAATGGCTGGAAAGCTGCCCRGCAGAAAAGGACCTGGGGGTGTTGGTTGACAGCCAGCTGAATATGAGCCAGCAGTGTGCCCAGGTGGCCAAGAAGGCCAATAGCATCCTGGCTTGTATCAGAAATAGCGTGGCCAGCAGGACTAGGGAAGTGATTGTCCCCCTGTACTCGGCACTGGTGAGGCCCCACCTCGAATACTGTGTTCCGTTTTGGGCCCCTCACTACAAGAAAGACATTGAGGTGCTAGAGCATGTCCAAAGAAGGGCAGCGAAGCTGGTGAAGGGTCTAGAGCACATGTCTTATAAGGAGCGGCTGAGGGAACTGGGGTTGTTTAGCCTGAAGAAAAGGAGGTTCAGGGGAGACCTTACTGCTCTCTACAACTACCTGAAAGGAGGTTGTAGTGAGKTGGGTGTCGGTCTCTTCTCCCAAGTAACAAGTGATAGGACAAGAAGAAATGGCCTCAAGTTGTGCCAGGGGAGGTTTAGATTGGATCTTAGGAAAAATTTCTTCATGGAGAGGGTTGTGAAGCATTGGAACAGGTTGCGCAGGGAAGTGGTTGAGTCACCATCCCTGGAGGTATTTAAAAGACGTGTAGATGTGGTGCCTAGGGACATGGTTTAGCGGTGGACTTGGCAGTGCTAGTTTAACAGTTGGACCTGATGATCTTAAAGGTCTTTTCCAACCTAAACGATTCTATGATTCTATGATTCTATGATTCTATTTTTAGCTTCATGTCTCTCTTTTAACACCTGTGGATCAGCCTAACAGGCAGAGAGATAGTGTATAATAAATGTCATAACCTCCCTGGAAAATACCTCACGGCTTTTAAACTAATCCCTTGATACTTTGAGAGGACTGCTGCGTGACATTGATTAAACCTTGAGGGTTGGTCATGCTGAGGTAACACTTAGTGCTTGCAGGGTGCTGTTCCCTTGCCAGGCTGGTCTCTGCCTCTACTCCTCCGTGCAAAAGGGGCTCTAGAGCCCCTCCAGACCAGGATCCTGGTGTTGATCCTCTGAGCTCACACCAGAGATGTCCCTCCTTGAGGCACTAACTCATCTTCCCTTCAAAGTGGTAATGGATGTTGCAGAAGCCTTGTCCTTATCCCACTGGTCTTACAACCCCACCAGCATCCCCCTTCCTCTACAGAGGTCCTGGTCTCTGGGGGGTGCCACCTCTCCATAATTTGTTCTCCCTGTTAATTTGCTGGTAGACCTGCTCACTATTGTTTCTCCTTTTCAAATGCACTTGGACACTTTCTTCTGCTCAGTGGCTGACAAAGTCAAGGACCTTCACTCGGGACCATGCAGAAATATGAGACAAGTTTGCTTTACATTTGATTTGGGGCTTTTTGATGTTCTGTTTGGTATTTTTACTTTTGATAAAAAAGTTTTTAAAAATTTACTTTTTAATCTCACCAGTTAGAGAACTGCACTTGAGTGCAGGCAGATGCTTACCAGGAAGATGATGTCTGGTCAAGATGAGCCCAAAGCAATAGAGGTTGTACAGGCAAATGAACAGGTTGACCTATGTAACAAGCAAAATACTGTGAGGCACCACAGAAAGGACCAACCGTGAATGAGTAGTTTTAGGACAGGGAATGTATGCACTCATCCCACATCTTAGAAGATCCTTTTCCAGTGTATGGCAATAGCCTGAAATAAAACACGAGAGGATTCACAGCTGGAATGTGTGTTTGTGCAGGCATGCCTGCAAAAAATCTCAGCTCGCTCTCCATGGCTTGCAGGCATGAACAAGCCCTGGGTCCCCCTGGCCCTGACTGTACTGTGAGATGGAGAGTGGCTTTAAGGGTGGCTTGAGCACATGGAGCACCATGACCTGTGCCCTTTCCCTCCCATCACAGCTCATCCGACTGAAGAGGAAGGAAGGATTAGCCTCTCACACTCACCCAAAGGGTCCACACTGGCCTTGGGAGAGTCACAAACAGGACACTGGTGGTGGAGGGGGCTGCAGCAGTGGGTCTTGTCCATGCCCCATCCCCACAGAAGCCCTTGACAGGCAGGTGATCCAGTGCTGATACACTGCACCCAGAGAGGGTTGGTGTCCCTCTCACCTGTCAGCCCTGCAGCTTGGGCTAAGAAAGGCTCTTTGCATGACTATGTGTGCAATGTAAGGGTGGGGTTGGGCTAGCCTGAGCTGTCAGCAGAGATATCCCCCTTGTAGACAGAGTCTCCTTTAGATGTACATACTGAAGAAATGTATACTCTGGAAACTTCTAGCCTTCCTATGCTTCTCTTTTGATACTGTGTAGCTATAATGCTGTATACCCCTACTTTTGTATACTAGGGAAAAGAAGTAGAGGGAATTGGAGTGTTTGTTCATCGTCATCTTGTAAAAAAGATAGAGAGCAGTCTCATTAAAGTCCTGAGTATTAGGAATCACTTCAGTATGCATTTTTTACTTATCCAGGGTTTTGGAAATATTGCCAGGGAACACAAGATGAAGATCTAAAGGAAATCACCATTAGAATCAATTATTTTGAGTAATATCAAGCTGAAAGCTGACCCCGTCAGCAACTTCCTATGACCCACTTGTGAAAATGGTAAGGATGAAGACTCTAGTACCTGGAGGTCTCTTTGCTCTGCCCACTTATTTACATATGCAGGCCTTCCTGCTACAGCTTCTCCTTAACCTCCTTCATCTTATATATGAATTCAAAGTATCTTTCTCATCTCCCTTCCTGATGCTGAAAAGGCCTTCATACAGGTGAACCGGAAATGTCTTTCACTCCAAAAGCTCTCACCTCCTGGAGCTGTCTGTAAAACCAGTTAATGCATTGTATCAGGGCAACTGACTCCTRTTCCCAGAGCCTGTCACTTGCTGAGAGCTCAGCCAGTCCCCTCCAAACTCCTCCGAGGACTGTTCTGTACCATATCTATAAAGATTCCTACATCACCCATCCATAGTAGCCATCCTGGGCTGTGGGTGATCAGGATTTTCATTCCTTCACCCTGCCTTTAAAGTGCACTTCAGATAGTGACAATGCAGCCGATAATGCTTGTTTTGACCCAGAATCTTCTCAGCTAATTGCAGGCACAGGACAGGGGCTCCTGAGTGAGGAGACTGGTTATCAGGGTCCTCTCCAGCGACACAGGAGAGAACAAAGAGGGCATCTCTAGCAGCAGGGAAAAGCTAGGTGTCTTCTCTGCCTCAGGAGTTAGCCAGACCATGCTCCCAGCTGAAGTCCTTCAGCTGGGTCCATTAAACTGCATGCAGCGACTCTTTAGGTCTGTGTTACATTGCCAAAGTTCATCTAACTGTTAAATAGTGATAAAACAAATCATCAGCACCCCTCTACCCCCCGTCTGATGGCTGCGCTGGAAGGATTAATGAGTTTGAGAGCTAGATGAGCTCTGCCAGAATGTTCCCAGACACAGTCACTCACAGATTTTAATGAATTTGGCCAGCAACCTCCCTTGGTGCTTGCTTTCTTGCATATTCATATGATGGGCTTCTATCAGCACAAAGCCTTGTAAAGGTAGCGTTTCCAGGCTGCACGCATGAGCATTCCTGGGAAGCAGAGTTTGAAACTGGGCCATGCAGGTGGTGGAGCTCTAAGTCCGTGTGTGCCCAGCTGCGTGGCGAGCACCCGTGGTCTGGTCACCTCCCATCTGGGCAGTGATGCTGGGGTGAGGAGCAGCAAGTCCTCCTGCAGGGCTCTTTGAGAGGAAGCCACCAGCTTGGGAAAAAAATAAAACAGACCTGGAAATGGGCACGCTGAACCATTCTGAGTAGCTGGGAGTTGCTGTTGACAGCACTGGCTAAGGATGCAGGGGTTTGCTCCTATATCACTTACCCCATCTCAGTGTGTGAAGTCAGAGTGTTTCAGGGTCATCTCTGGCACATAGGCTCATGCTGGTGAGTACAAGGCTGTAAAAGTTTGAATTATTTAATCCTTTAGGGATCTGCGAGGAAAGAGCTAAAGGCCAGGTTGTGGTACGTGGTACATCACAGCGAGCAAAGAGAGGGAGATTTTGTTTGTCTAATGAAGGCTACCTGATGGACTTCCACTGGATCTTGTGTTTGTTCATTAATGCCACTTTACTCCACATAACCAGTCCAAATACTAATCCAACAAAGCAAATTACCCCAGCCCCGTGACTTGCCTGGTAATGCATAATTGTGCTAATTAGATCTTCACTTAATTTAAATCCTTAAGTAAATCCTTAATTTAAGGTGAGCCTTTGAAAGTGCACTGAACAAATAAAAGTACCGAGTCTATTGAAGAAGAGTCAGGCTTCCCATGTTCAATCAATTGACCTTAGAAGCCCATAATATCCAAAGGCCACGAGTGAGGTCCAGGGCTCCTGCAGGGTTTATGAAGCACTGTGTGCTCTCTGTAGAGCAAGGTGCCGGCTGGGACCGACTGCTGCGACCCCCAAGCCCAGGTGGGACACACGAAATAGGGTCTGCTAGGGAAGAAGGACCAGCCGGCCTTGCGCAGGAGGGAAGGAAAAGATATGGGTCTATTAATTTTCTCAGTGCCGACTGAGAAGTCAGACGTTAAAATGTGTGTTCAGTTTAAAACCCCGGCAAGGCCAGATGTTCACTAAGTGGATACACTTCAGCAAGAGCCTGCGCATTAAAATACAAACTAAAAGGGAAAAAGCTAGTGCAACTGAAGCATTAAACAAACACTGACAGGACATGCGTGAGCACGCACAAATCGCCATGTTTACAGCACAGGACGCGCAGAGCTCCCATTTGCATCCGGAGACATCTAATTGTTCAGAGGCTGCAAACACACGGTCCCTTTCACCTGCCTAGTCACGGTATGATCCTGCCTTCCCTCCCTGGGCAAATAGCTACATAAATAGGGGCAAATAGCTACATAAATGGCCAGTTCACCTGGCAGCACATGCCCGCATCTGGGAGTGCAGCAGCTCCCTGTCTGCCACAGCCGCAGGAAGTCACCTCCTGGGAGCATCCAGCTGGTTGTCTGAGCCGTCTGCCCATGCCACGTCCTGGCTGCAGCCCCTGGACATCCCCAAGAGCTACAGCATCCCCTGAATGCTGCCTAAGAAATGCTGGCACTGTCACTGCCCCAGTGCCTGTGGATGCATTTCTTTAGCTGACACCTCCTGCCCTCCTGCAAACAGGAAGGATAAACCACAAGCAGTTCTTTTAAACCAAATAATTCAGCCTTTACGCTGCAGCTGTCAGACCACAAAACTGCAGCAGATGTTACAGCAGGACTCCAAGTCTGCTGGTCCAGAAAGTAATGCAGTATCTGGTCAGCTCTCACTCCAACCACGCGCAAAAGCAGACACTAACATCTACATCTCCCGCTAGCTTATGAGGCAGAAACTCTGTCATGATTCTGAGCAAGTCAGCAAGATGGTCCATGAGGTCCCATAATGGTTAACGCTCCCTTACCACAGAGAGCTTTTTAGTAGACTCAGTCCGTACAATGTGTCGTTACCCCCTCCGTTCTGATCATCGATCTGAAGAGCATATCGCCTTGGAGATTAGCAAAGAAATTCTGGCTGCAAAGCTGCTGAAAAGGCCACTTTGGTTGATTTTTTTTCATATTGCTTTGTGTTTCTGCTTCACAGAACAGAAGGGCAATAAAAATTAATTTCATGACGTAATAAAATGTTTGCCTCAGAGGTTTCTGGAAGCTGAAGCACTGGTATTTTATTTGCATGCAAAAATTCATTGTGGATATAAAAGTGTGAAGATATGGTGTGGTTGTTAAACCTTAGGATATCACAGGCTTAGAACAACGTAATCAACCAAATGAAATAGCATTTTAAAGCAAACCAGGTTATGAACGTTATCATTAAAAATGGTAGTAAATAAATGCACTTTTTCCAAACCATAATTTTTTAAATCTTAATGGAGTGGGAGTACAAAAGCATCATTAACTGGCCCCAGATGCCTCAGAATTTGGTTCCTAATTTGGAAGGTCTGCCTTTCCTGAGGTTACCACATGTTCAGAAATAGTTTTGTGTCATTATAGGATATCTTTGTTTCCCAAGGTTTTGTTTCCTCTTCTCGCAAATTACTTATGCTCAGTCAGAAAACCTATCTTGTTCCCTCTCCTGCTGCCTGGCTTTATAACAAGCAACTCCAGAAATAAGAAAAGTAGCAAAGCCAGATGACCCTCCTCTGAGGGTCAGAGCACTTAGCCAGAGGATGGAAAGAGAAAATAGAGAGAGTGATTATTTAGTGTTACTCGGTTTTTTCTTCATTTCCCCGGACGCCGCGTTTCGGTGTTTAGGTCGGGTTTGGGGTGTGCAGGGCGAGACCGTGACACAAGTCACTTTGTGTTCTTAGTAAGTTAGAAAGATGCTAACAAAGTGRTTTTTCTGAAAGGTAGCTTTCACTGGCAATGGGGGATGCTAGAGTACAAAGCATTAAATTGCTGGCTGACACTATGCGGTGTTTACTGAAGAAACTGCAGAAGATAAACAACCCACTGCAAGCGCTCTGAAGTGTGGGGAGCCATCGCCTCATAGCCTCCCTTGGAGCTTAATCAAATACACACAACTAAGGTTTACATTTGTTATCAGGAGGGCAATAAAAATGAACTGCATAGCAAAGAGATTGTTTTGCCAGCAGCTGGGTACAGCCCCATTAAGCTGGTGGATGTAAGAGTCGCACTTTGTTTGGGTGGATTGCAGAGGCTGAAACACTCCCATGTGAGCTGAAATAGCTGAAACTGTGGGAGTCGCTGCTCGAAACACCTGGCACAGCAAAGCTGGGACCCCAGCAGTGCAGGCAGGAGGGTCTCCGTGCAGCCAAATGCAAGCACCCAGGGTCTCTGTTCAGGTGAAGGGGGAAGGTCCAGGAGCCTGTTTCTGCACCAAGGCAGGGAAAGCGGGTGGAGGAGGCAGGAGAAACCTGAGCAGATGCAGAGGATGGTTTGCAGCACAGTCCCTGGGCACCTTACATAGGCAGAGGCCATTCTGCCCATCATCTCCAAGCAAACCCAGTCCTACCAGCCCAGAAGAGGATAGAGATACACGAGAAGGTTAGGAAATGTCACTGAAGCAGTCAGAGAAAGGCAAGGACCCACCAGAGAAGGGTTTACAGAGTCATCATGACCAAGAATTTTTTGGGATGGGGAGGGGATAAAGACAGGGAGCTGTCAGCAAAGAAACACTCTTCCCACCTTCAGCCCTACCAGCAGTGTTCAGAGTAACGGGGCTTTGTGCACATTTTGTAAATAATCAGCCCAGGTCCAAAGCAGTGACAACATTTTGTATTTGACCTTCCCACCAGCCAAGCTAAAAACTTGGGGGAGCTCTCAGCCCAAAGTCGAGGTCTAATTTTATCTTTATTAACCTTGTTCCTGCATCCTAGACCCATCTACACAGGGA
This sequence comes from Phoebastria nigripes, assembly GCA_035582835.1. Taxonomy (NCBI): domain Eukaryota; kingdom Metazoa; phylum Chordata; class Aves; order Procellariiformes; family Diomedeidae; genus Phoebastria; species Phoebastria nigripes. The sequence goes on from JAYKAV010002780.1 coordinate 520,215, forward strand.
AGGCTCATCAAGTCTGAAATGCATTAGTATTTTGTAATAAGCATGCTTTTTACACCATGGCTAGTCAAGAGCATTTTTTAAGTGTGACTGTAAGTAGTGATTTTATAGCAATACCACTTATTTTCCCAGTATTAGATTTCCTTATTTGCTGAAGACAGCAGCAAGGCCACAGCATGAGTACCAGAAAAGCCATTTGCAAGCCGCAGTGAGACTACAGTATGTTGATACCACAGGACCCCACGTCCTGGAGGACCTCCAGTGACCCACTGGCATCACTGCAGGTTTTGTGAAGGATTAATCAAGTTGGGTTTTTTCTTCCTTTTCTAAATGCCCCCCAGAGTCAGGATGGATCCACAGTCTGGTATGACCAGCAATCACCAAAAAACATTCCCGCTCTCCTGTTTCACCATGAGCACCCTGTGCAGCCCTTTGTTTTGAGCATTCAGTCCATGAACCCCCATGAACTTTTAGGCTTAGTCTTTTGGAGGGCAGCATAGTTGTCCAGCATTGCTTTTGCCATAGTGTCCAACACTGTATTTTTTGTAGCCAGGCCTCGGTCACACTAACAATCGTGGGTCTTTGGGGTTAAACATTCCTTTTCCAGGTAGCTAGAGGGTGTTTGGGAGACATGTATGGAAAAGCACAAGCTCCTGTTCTGGAACCATTCGGCAGTCTGCATCTATGGCACAATTGCCTGAAAATGCTAAGGATTGCACTCGGTGACCCACACGGTCCTTTCCAGTCCATGTTCTTCACTAATCAAGAGGAACAGAGTCACAGGCGAAATGCAATTACGCAGGGAGGCTCAGTTATGCATAATAAAAACATCCCACCAGAAGGAGCAGTCTGTGAAGCAGCAGCAATACCAAGAGACCAAGCAGTGACAATGCTCAGGGGATATTAACCTACAATGAAGTTTAGAGACAAATAAAGATTAATGCTATTTTGGACTTCTTCAGCAGGGATGTTATGTTGGAAGACAGGATATTTTCTCTTTTTCACAGTAATGGGCTCACTCTCTCTCATACGACCTCTCCACACAGAAAATTACCATGTGTAATTGCTCCGGCAGAGTGATATTCTTAATGCAACCAATCTTTAGCTAAGCTCACTCCTTCTCTGAAAAAAAAAGATTTTGATAAGTAGTCAGGAGTTCAAAGAAGAGCTATGAAACCAGTGAGAAATCCAATAAAACCAGGCCAATTTTGTTACTTCCCAAGCTTAGGTATGGTTATGACAGCCTATGCATAGCACGTACTGACTCCTGTGGGAGGGTTAGTGAAGTTATATAGGCAGTTGCTAGATGACAAAGACTAAAGAGGAATAAAATATGCAATAGATATTACCTAGGAAGGAGACATCATGACTGTCAACTACTCTACGCAGACTAGAGCAGACCACCACAGCCTATGGAGTAATTTTCCCCCCAGAGGAATGTGTTGGAAACATCATCATGAAAAACTATTGAATTGACCCTGGAGAAAATACTAATAAATAGATAGTCCTGTAGCAGCAGAAAGATGGACAAAATTACATGAAAAGGTCTTTCTTTTTTATAAACCTGAGAAGCAGGAGTGATGCTAGGTATTTTTGCTTTCATTTGAAAGGTTTGCCTAAGTAAGATTTTTCAAAGGAATTTCTCCTGACAGTGTGCTGAAAATGAAGACTTGTCTTTGGTAGCAGCAAAGTGCATGAATGATTCACTGGAGAGAGAAAAAAAAATCAGAGCCAGGGTGACAAAGACACTAAGCGAATGTCAATGTGAAGAGGCATTTCAGAGAGCTGGTAAACAAGCTTCCATCCCTGGTACATGCCAGCTTGCAGATTAGGACCTCAGGGCCTGACTTTCAAGTGAGGTTTAATCAGGTCTCCATTTCTGCAAGTGCTGATGAGAAACTGTGCCTGCATCATTGCACTGCAAATAAGTTTTGAGTGAAATGTCAGTAGCAAGATACCTGAACCTCCAGTCTGTGGGGAGGATCGGAAAGCTGATTAAGTAAAGGTACAAAATGATCATTGAGTAGCTAGAGACTTTCTCTTCTAATTAAACTGGTTCTGGATTCTGGAACAGATGGCGAAGAAACCTGTCTGATTTCAGGGTGGAGTCTGCCATCACTTAAGGGATGTAGTTGATTGTGATTGCAGATGACTGGATTTGATAGTCTATGAAGTCACTGTGATTGTATGTCCCTAATTCTACTCCCTCTGAAGACAGTTATAAATGGTTCATTGACTTCCATGGGAGCATGATGGCATAAGGATGTGAAGTCTATAGGGAAGATATGCCACCTGCCTCCATGGTCTGTACCTCTTAGGGCACAACAGCAGCACTTGGGAAACACTAGTATTGACAGAATGTAAAATTCAGCGTGTCCACTGCTGAGCTCTTTCCATAAGTATGCAGAAGTGAGAGCTGGGTGTATGATGGTGGCTCAGCTCAGTGCAGCTACACCACCACCACTCGCTGGAGTGGGTGCTCCTTCTGCCTTTCCCTGGAGTGACAGCAGTGAGAGGCTTCCCATTGTGCAGCTCAGAGCTACATCAAGTCCCTGAGTGTGACTCCTATTGTCTGGGCTCAGCAAGGTACTCTACCAAAGTTTTCTCTGGGCTCTTTTCAAGATGTATGGATGTTTCAGGGGTGCAGCTGAAGAAAGATCCCAGGGGCATGGAAAAGATTAATGACTGGCCTGGACCCAGAGGCTAGGAGATACCAGTCATGTCTGCACTTGGGCTTGAAAACACTTTGAAGTTTCATTATTGTCTTCAGGCTTGTGCCCATTGCTGTCTGGTCCCACTCATGTTCTGGCCATGACCTGATTCTAACTTGGTTGCAACCCCTGATTMGAACAAGCCCTGACTGTGCACTATGGTTGGAAGTGAAGGCCTGGCCCCCGTCATTGTACACTCCCCCTAGCCCTCTACCACTGTGTAAAATGAGTTAAAGACTCTGACAGATCAGGATGGCTGTGTGTCAGCTGTAAATGGTTCTGCTCAACCAGGGAATCAAGGAATCATGCCTTTGGGCACAGCTGCAACAACCTGTAAGCATTTCAAGTTCAACCCAACCACTCCATGCCAACTCTGCTGCACTCTCACTTTTCTTCTGGAGCAGTTATTTGCAAGCCTACAGGGAAGGAGAATAGTCCTCTGCTCTTTTGTTTCGGCTTTTTTTAGCCAGATCCATCTCTGTGCCTGCTCCACACATGGTCCCACAGGCAGACGGAGGAGCAGACCTCAGGAGGCAATGAGCTCTCATGAACCCCTGGCTAGGAGTAAAGTAGGCAGGAGCTCCAACAGTCCAGCCATTGGAAAACATATATCCGTTTGTAGCTGTCCCATTTCCCATTACATTCATGCTGAAAGGCATTTCCTTTATCTTTTGATCTTTCAGGGAGGGGAAGAGGAGCTAAGCTCACAGCAATTCTCCTTTCATGGGCAGGATACAACTGGCTGGTTTTGGAGGCAGTGAATGATGATGATTAATTATCACTCACTTTTTCACTCTGTCAGATTAACAAGGGACATGCCTGTCATGCCAACAGTCTCCCTCCTCAACCCCATGTATACACAGCTTGAGTGGTGTGATTCAGTCTCGCACGCCACCTTCTGAAGGGAAGAGACAGAGCTGTGAGTCAGTAGGACATGGCTCCAAGTGTCCTTAATGCAGTGGTGTCAGCCTTATCGAGCAGTGCTGAAATATTTATTAAACACAAACACAGAAGCGATTGTGCCTTCCTAATTTAGCAATGCTACCTATCTTAAGAGTTAGAAGGCACAGCGCAGATCAGCTTAATTAAAATATTTCATTTCAGAAGCTAATGATCCTCATCTGGCTACAAAGAACTCAATGAAGAAAACAGAAAAAAACGAATGAACTATGACATTATAATGAACTGTGGGACATACTAATAAGTGTGAATTTCCTTTTTGATGCCCAGTTTCCCTTTGTGTATGTACCAGCCAGGAACCACATGTCAGATAAAACAGATGATAGCTATGCCAAGGAAATCTGGGACCCTTAGCTGGACTAATGGCCCAGCAAGTGTTAAAGCCCCATTAGGAACTACAATGGAAATGAACAATGACTGTAATAAATAATGAACACTTGGCCCTTAGATAAGATGTATTATATTTCCCATTGTATATGCCAGTAGTTAAGAGTATTTATAAGCTACAGTCACAAATGACTGGCTTGTGCTAAATGTAGCATGGAGTAGGCAGACAAAATTTTCTTGGAAGTCTCTGGGCCAAATTCAGCAGCGACGTCAGCGATACTTTCAGCAGTACCATTTGTCCCCCATCTGCGGGAGCAATATGCAATTCAGTGCTTAGAGTATTTGAAGGAAATGGCTACAAATGTGGTCATAAAGTTTTGCTCAGTGTCTCTGCTTTTTGAACGCCAGCATGCCTTGGGGTAGTCTGTAGGAAACCAGGAGGGGAACCAGGAGAGGTCTTGGGGAAGAAGWCTTTCCCAAAATCTGAACGGCCACAGCTTTCTTGGGTGAGGAAGGGTCAGGCAACCGGGGCAGTAATCAGAGGGCTGATGCTCTTTTCCCTTGGACAGCCTAAATGTGAAGGTGTCTTCCCACCCTCCATGCAGTGCTCCTCCTGCCTGCCCTCCCCAGGGAATGTGTGACCACCGCTGGTGTGTGGGAGAAGCCACCCTATGGAGGACTGCTGTGGGCTATGTTGGGCAGGAGTCACAGGCATTTACTCCCCCGGGTGCTCAAAGGTTTGAGCAGACCAACTCTGGAGTCGCACTTAAATCACTGGTCATTCAGCGGCCCTTCAGGACTTGTAAATTCAGAATAAACCAGAGCAACTTCTTCCTTAAACCAGCCAGTCAGTGACATCCCATCCTGCAAAGAGAGTGAATTGGGCAGCGCTGCCAGCCCTTGGAAAGTGCCTAGCTCTTCTGTTTCCACTTGTCAGAGTCCAAAACGACTTGGTRGATTTCATTTTCCCTGCTCCCAGAGTTCACTTTTCACCCCTGCAAGGGGAAAAATATGTTACTAATATACCAGAAAGCTGGAGACATAAAAAAAAAAAAGGGGAGGGGCTGTGGAATTTCTGCCAGCTAGCTGCAGGGGAGTGGGTTTCAACCTGTGGTTTTATTAATCACAGACCCCTATATGATTTCCAGGAAGGTGCATAAGCCCAGAAGATAGATGTAAGCCAACTGCTAATGGTAGTTCTCTTGGTTAGTTTTAATATACCCCTAGAAGTCCTCCACAGCCCCCCAGGGATCTCTGACCATGGGCTAAAAATTACTGCTCTAGCACCGTAGCTATAAGAAGGGAGACGACCTCACTTGAGCGGCTACTTTCACAGCCACTGAAGCCATGGGAAGCTGCTTCAGAGGCATGGTGGGACCCACCAATGATCTGGTTTTCATTAGTAAGGGACAGCGAGGCTGTCCAGTACCCTTGTGGTACACTGCTAAAGAGCTGGATGCTCGGCTAGTACAAATCAGTGCATATTGTCAAGAGAATTTGGACCTTACAGTGCATTTTTTTAGCCGTTAAAGGCACTGCTGGTGCTTTCAGGAAGCAGAATGTTTTCACAAAAAATTGGAGGCTGTCAGCAGACAGCACTGCAGTTCCTGCRAGGACTACACCTATGAAGAAACCCTCTTGGTAAACAGGAAAAAGGAGAAGGCCTTGCTTGATTAGTGGCTGCAACAACATCCATTTCTAGCAAAGCCTAGATGAGGGGCTACTCCATCTCAGGCAACATTTGCTCTGTTGGCACAACCTGTTGTAAACCTGGCACAGTGAACAAAACGTGAACAGAGATCTATTAAAACATCAAGCTGGGTGTCAACACCCACAAGCAATGGGGGGTGTAATTACCTGGAGAAGAAGTGCAAGGCTTTCTTTTCTTTGTACCCCTGTTTTCCTTGCAGTTATGTGCGCTCTATCTACCAAAAATACTTGGCCATCACACTCAGCAGGGGAGACAGAGAAGTGAATGTAAGCAAAGATGGACAAAATATGAAGACAAACAGCAGCAAGAGCTTCTTAAAGCTCAATAATCTTTTAAATGCCAACAAAGAGTATGAAGGAAGGCAGGCATATTTCTTACGAGCAACTGTTACAGGGAGAAGAGGCAGCTGAGATGGGATATGAAAGAGTCTGAAGATGACAACGCCTAAAGGAAACAGCGTCATGACATTTCTTCAGGCTCCCAAAGTCATTCAAAAGGTTAAACTGAATTTCTTTCATCAGACATTGTACTAAGTGGAATCTCTACAAGTAAAATCACATCACTGTATGACTGACCTTTCTTCTGATAAGGATTTAAAATATGTATTTTTAATCAGTCAGAAGGCATTATGTTTATGAAAGAAAAATCAGCTTTTGAGACAAAATTATTTACATGAGCAATATGGTTTATGGCAGGCCAGAGTCACCAGAAAGTGTACTTCCCACGACTTAAATTCAGCAAAATACATAAGCACAGCTTTTGTTTTCCAGAACAATTCTGTTTTCTAAAGGAAAAGAAATTAAAATATAATCTATGTATCTTTGTATTCTCATTAATGTCTTTCGTTCTTTCCCTAATAAAAGAAGATATACATCAATGATCCATTTCTTCAAAATAACTCATTTTCCAAGACAAAAGAGTTGTGAGTGTGTAAGAGCATCCCCCAAGAAATCCAAACCTGCCAAGCTCTGGTTTATTTTGTATTTCTCTAAGTCAAAAATGTCTGCAGTGAATATTATCAAATTCAGTCTCTGTGAGAGATCCTCTGAGCCAGGTTTCAGCTCAGAAGAAATTGTTTTTCCTGTGAGGAGAGAGTCAGTGAAAACAGAGCATGATAATGGCCCGGTCTCCTAAAGTTTAGGTATAATATTTCCAGTAGGCACCACCGTAATACACTTTATTGAGGGATTCAGTGGACACGTTGGTAACTATGAGAACAAAGCTCAGGGGTTTTGTGTGGAAACTTGAGGTGTAGCAACCCTAACATGAAATAGACATTAGCCATGAAATCGGGTCATTATACAGCATATCTCTGAAGGCTTTTCATGAAAATTCATGGCCGTTTTAGAGTGAGCCTGGATTTCAGAAGGGCAGAGCTGCTGTACGTGAGGATTCCCAGCTGGAAATTCAATGACAGAGAGGCAGAACGCTGTCGTGGTTTAACCCCAGCCAGCAACTAAGCCCCACCCAGCCGCTCGCTCACTCCCCCCACAATGGGATGGGGGAGAGAATCAGAAGGGTAAAAGTGAGAAAACTCGTGGGTTGAGATAAAGACAGTTTAACAGGTAAAGCAAAAGCCGCACACACAAGCAAAGCAAAACAAGGAATTCCTTCACTACTTCCCATCGGCAGGCAGGTGTTCAGCCATCTCCAGGAAAGCAGGGCTCCATCACGCGGAACGGTTACTTGGGAAGACAAAGGCCATCACTCCGAACATCCCCACCTTCCTTCTTCTTCCCCCAGCTTTATATACTGAGCATGACGTCATATGGTATGGAATATCCCTTAGGTCAGCTGGGGTCAGCTGTCCCAGCCGTGTCCCCTCCCAGCTTCTTGTGCACCCCCAGCCCACTCGCTGGTGGGGTGGTGTGAGAAGCAGAAAAGGCCTTGACTCTGTGTAAGCACTGCTCAGCAATAACTGAAACATCTCTGTATTATCAACCCTGTTTTCATCACAAATCCAAAACATAGCCCCATACTAGCTACTGTGAAGAAAATTAACTCTATCCCAGCCAAAACCAGCACAGTGCCACGTTTCCTCATGGACTGGACTGGMCTGGCCTCAGGGAGGACGGGGATGGAGAGTCGTCCTTCCCACTGGGGCTGCAGATGTTGGGGAGAAGCCCCGGGCAGAGCAGGCAGGTGGGCAACACTTCTCCAGCCTCCAGCCACTTCTCGCTTGCCCCTGTCCCACAGGTCCATGGGATGGGCGTAGGACAGGAGATGGTAGCAGAGAAATGTTGCTGCAATGAACCTGATCGCAAGGGGCAGCCTGGGGGCATGCCAATAAGCATTTTATAACCATATGAGATGCACAGGGCCTTACCTTTGAAAATTAAACTGCAACGGAGTTCTCGCACCCTCTTGTTCCCCATCCCTTGACTGCAGGATTTCTCCCCCAGACTAATTTTGCTCAAAGTGAAGCATGGGTGAGACTCAGTTTCAAGCAAGCAGGTGCTTTTTCTGTGAGTGCTCTGTACAAATTACTCTGTCAAGGAAATGTTCCGATTCAAGATTGAAACTCTCAATATCTGGTAATGCCAAAATTGTGGCTAATGCACCAGCACCCGCTGAAGATGATGCAACTTTTAAGGGGGTGAAGAAAGCTAAGTTATTGCTGCTAATAATGCATTTGCATTTCTTGGACCCCTTTCATCTGTCTACAAAAATGCACTCCCCCCCAGGGTAATACAATCAGCCTTTGGGTCTAAGAAGTCAGCGAGGGGCCACACGGAGAATAAAACACAGGCTCAAAATTCAGACCAGTTTGGGTCTGATTTATCTCACCTGACATCACCCATCTACAAGTCAGTCTCTCCCTCTTGACAATGAAGAGAGACACTTCCAATTATCCCCTCCTAAAAGAGATGAGTGAACCAGCTCTCTGAGAGGTGCCCATCCAGAGATGGGCTGGAGATGCTTGGCTGGAGAGGAGACTTAGATATTTATCTCAGATGAAGTGCCAGGTGTTTTGGTAGCTACGCTTACAAGAGAGGAAACCAGGAGATGGTGGCCTTGGAGAGCTGCCAAGGCTGTGATTTTCAAACGTCTCATCCAAAACACTCCAGTGAAGAGTATGGGCCTTAGAGGTCTTGGAGAAAATAGACTATAAACAGTCTCAGCTGGGCTCAGCCCCGTGTCACAAAGTCACTGGGGTGGCCAAAAGCTGCAAAGAATTTATGCAAGAAGTCTCTGTCCTCTGAAAGCACACAGCTAAATGAGGAACCAGRGAGATGCGAGCAACCAGTGAATATTCTCTCTGCCTCATTTAATCAAGACAGCAAGATTTGCTCTGGGCTGAAATGAAATCAGTTTTCTCATGAAAAACCGTTAGAATTAAATTTCTATTAAATATTTCACCAGTGTCTGACTTCTACAGAGATTTTAATTTAGTGTTGCAAAATCTTATGAACAAGTACACTATTCTTGCACGTGACGACTAAGGTATTTTGATTCAGAAATGCTGTTACGGTGTTGTACACAGCCTGGTTTCCTCATGTTCCTGTGCTGCAGTATCAACGAAGCCACCAGCCAGAAAACCTCTTCCGTGAGGTGCCGCAGCCAGGTGAGCCCCGTGACACCCCCATGGAGACACGATGATCCATCCCAGCAGACACGGTCACACCACAGAGCCAAAGTGGGAGTGCAACACATCTAAACTACCTTGCTCACTCACTGGCACCTCAGATCTGAAGTATTTCAAGTTCTTTCTCAAAAACACAAGCGTTTTCTACTGAAGAGTCTTGCCCACCTCCCCGTCACTTTCTTTGAAAAATGTCATAGGAAAATACCCGTTTGCTAACAAGGTCTAATTTGTACCCAGGGCAGGTCTCGGTCTCATGAAAAATGTGAAGATAGGAACCTGGCCCAGTCTTTCACTGGACCCAGCCTCCAGAGCACTTTGCGCCTCCAGTTTCAATTAACATCAGCAGGAACTGGGAATGCGCAGCACTAACAGGGCTCAGGTCCCTCTAGGCTGACAAATGTCTAGTTAATTGCATGGTTAACTAAGGATGGAGTACTGGCGGAGATGAGGAGAGCTCGAAGTTTATCCATCGCACTGCCTGCACTCTAGGAGAGCTCGATTATAAGCAAATTCATCTGCAACCACCTGAAAGCAGAGCTCTGTGCTGGGCATTTGTAGGCCTATCGGTTTCATCTTCACTTTGGTATAGCTAAAATGCATTTTCCATTATACAGTTGTTAGGGGATTACGGGGAAATCACATGGCCAGGTTCTAGGTAAGGTGCTAAAAATACCATCCTGCAACGTCTTCATAGCAGCTTTAACACTGTGGCTAGCAAAAGTCTACAAATAAACTCCTGTGAGGAACTAACATAGAAATTTTCTTTTGGACCACAGCTGGCAGAGTGAACCACTCATGAATTTTATATCCTTTTTAGTTTTCTTTCTTCCAAGAACTTAAGTTTTTTGCCCAGATAGTGAGAGCTGTTCAGCATCAAAACCAGAAATAATTTTTTGAAGAAAAACAGCTTCTTTAAAAAAACCGTGGACTAAAGGTACTGTTGAGGTTTAAAAACAATTTGGAGACAGAGCTAAAGACACCAAAAAAAAGATCTAGTGTTCTCCAAAATGCATCTGTTCCTGGCTCTGGAGTGGCATCATAGAATCGTAGAATACCGGGTTGGAAGGGACCTCAAGGATCATCTGGTCCAACCTTTCTTAGCAAAAGCACGGTCTAGACAAGATGGCCCAGCACCCTGTCCAGCCGAATCTCAGAAGTGTCCAATGTTGGGGAATCCACCACTCCCCTGGGGACATTATGCATCATTCACTTGCAAGCTAAATAAAAGTGGGCATGAAGTTTTGAAAAGTGAAAGGAAGAAAAAAGAACAAAGAGTATTTATGTAGTGTGAATATTATCTGTAGCCTGAAGGTAAAACTTGGGAAAATCCCCATGTCTCTATTTTAAGATCTGTGATGAGTGGTCATTTTCCAGCCTGCATGCACCATTTTTTTTGGCACAGGGACGAGCCCTAAGAACTCTGTGGGGTAGATCAGGGCAGATGGGATGGACCTTTTCTGGTCAATGGGTGGCCGTGCAGGTCACACAGCTCCCTGGTCCTGCAGGTTTCCTATGCAAGGGGATGACCCAGGTCATTTCATCACAGCACTAAAAAAGCAATCCAATTCCTAAAGCCTTCCAACAGCTACAGCTCACATAATTTTTTGGATCCAGAACACCTCCCAAAGCCCAAACAGAGACTCGGATACCTTGGAACATATCAAGATACCTATCTCAAGTAGCTGGTGGTTTTCAAAGGCTCATGGTTGTTAACTGCTATTGACAATCAAATGGATTTAAGCACATAGCTGCCATTTGCAATGATTTGCCCAACATATGAAAACTTTGGCCCTGATCTTCTGAGCTGAACTTCCCCAGCAGTGAAAGGAGCTAACTGTATCCTGGGGGTGCTGGTAAATCTCCCCATATTCAAAGAGTATACGGGGAGGTTGAAGAGCAGTTGCCCTCCAGGGGAAGGCACAGCTAAAATCTATGATCATGGGGTAACCAAACCATGCCTCGCTTACCAGCTCTCGGGGCTGTCTCTGGACTATGCAGGTCTCAGAGTTGCTGCCTGGACACAGGAGAAGCTCAATCCAGACAGCAGCGGGAACTGAAACAGCATGAGGAGTGGTGCAAGCCCAGAGCTGTGCACGGGCAGGGAGGCAAGTGAGGCATGTCATGCTGAGACCATGGCCAAGCAAGCAGGAGCAGTGGGCTTGGAGGTAAGCCACAGAGAGCCAGAGAGGTGGTGGTGGGTATTTGGGCTCTTGTTTGAGGATCTATTGTATCTGCATGGGGGAGAGAGAGGTTGGGGTGAAAAGATCAGCTTTGCCAGGGCTGCTGTGGTGGAGGTACTGTGGTGAGCCCAGTCAGGGCTGTGAGGTGAGGCTGGTTAGGGTCAAGATGCTTGGCCATGCACAGCAGGCTCTCAAACAGCAGGATGAATGCATGCATGAGTCTGCATGTATGTCCCATGTGCACAGACATAGTGCTGTTTTCACTCAGCCCACGGCATGACTAGCAGAGCCTTTAAAAAGAAACCACACACGCACAAATATTTTATGTGCATGCATTATACATAAGGCATGGGCCAAACGACTTGCCCACACAGTTCTGAAATGTACCCTTTTAATCCCTTTGGTGCCAAGGAAATGTTATTGACTACAAATGGTGACAGGGAGAATTGCACAATCCAGTCCATACGTATAAAAACCAGCAGGCTGAGCATAAATGTCTATTTGAAGGAATACAGATGAATCAGTAATGATATTAGAGTGATTAGCCAACTGCCTTAATTGATATGTACAAAACCATATGTGCTTATAAGCTTACAAATGCTAACTCACACTTACCACCATCTGCACAGAAAAGCCACAGTAAATTTCCTTTTCCTAAATGCAGGTTTGTCATTTTAAAAAAGATGGGCTGGGGAGGGTAGTGAAAGGCTGTGCCATGAAATGTCCACCACCACTGGCACATGGGTCTGTCTCAGACCAGATTTGTTTAGTGACTATAATAGAGGTTGGTTGTTGTCCAGGTCAGTGCAAAGACATGAGAGAAGTTTAATAACCAGCTTTTCAAGCAGAAAAATAAAAGCATGTTCTTGTGACAAATTATGAGGAAGGCCAGTTGTACATTGGCTCCCCTTCCTCTGCAGCTTTCTCCTGGCTCTTTCCTAGAGTTGTATATGAACCCACAGGAGAAGTCTRAAGAAGAGCAATCCAGAAGTACCTAAATGACTTACAAGTCCACAGGCAGGTCACTGGTCACCAAAACTTCTGCTGGAAAAGCAGTGATGGCAGGAAATGGTCAAGTGTATTTTTTTCCCAAAGTTACTGTGAGACCCTCACTTACCTTAGAGGTAAGGTACAAGTCCTTACCGCTGCAGCCAGGTGCAGTGTGGGGTCCCGCTGTATTACTGCTGACCAGTTCATGACCGTGGTCCCTCATCAACTCCAGGCAAAATCAGCTGGCTCTGTTTAAAATCAGGTGTGATGGTAGCTAAGCAAACTGCAAGAAGTAGCCTAGAATAACAGTCCCATTGCCAGGGCAATGATTTGGCCTAACTGAGGTGCTCTTGTGTCCGTAAGCCAGCTCTGCCAGCTCTGCTGTGGGACCGTCATGCCAGGAGAAGAGCAGCAAACAAGTTTAAGAAATGACCTCTTCAACATCAGCAGCATTTGCTAGATGAGTCTAGGGCTAAGGAGAAGCAAAGGTGCATCTTACCTAACTTCAATAGCAGCGATGTAGATGTAACCATGGGAATTTGGTTCCTTCCTAGCTGCTGGAGAGCAGGCTCTTCTAAACTCTAAATCCTGTGCTCTGTTTTAGTTTTTACTTTAGGGTGAGGTGAGTCACAGTGGACACTCCATCAGCTACATCAACCAGATCTCATCTAACTACAGAGGGACGCCAAAGGGACTGGCTCTGGTGCATTTAGTGTGTCCCACATGGGATGCTTTCACTAGTAGAAGTTATTATGCTCTCTGAAGCAGTTTATGTGACACTAGCAAAAGAAAATCTTTTTGCTGGCTTATCTTCACTGGCCATAGGAGAAACTTGCACATATGTTTATAACTGTAAAGAGTTTTATGTGTTAGCAAGGTCTATGTCCTATTTAAAAAGTGGTGGGAGCTTAAAGTTGAGGTGCTATATTCATTCATATCAAATGTGTGTGTTTTCCCATCCCTTGGCAGTACAAATATGCTCCAGATCACTCACGGTCAAGAGCAATCAGTCATATTTCTGCTAATGTAGCCAGAGCACACAGTTGCAGTGTTGATGCCAGCTCCATGACTGGCCCTGGGGAGACAGCTGACATCCAACCTGGCATAAAGCTTTCAACATCGTTTGGTCCCTCTGATTCAGCAGAGTGAGTTTTGCATCATGTATTGGTTTTGTCAAGTATCAGGTGCCCTGTAAGGTTATGGGACAAATCCATGAAGATATTTAGGAGCTTAAATTCTGCTTAAAATCAGGAGATAAAGGAAAAAAAGTGCTTATACATCCCCGTGGCCTGAAGGCTAAGTCACTTGCTTAAGCAGCACAGCTGAAAGTTTTATCCTGGCTGCCTCCAGAGAAAGATCCATCAGGCTTTCCTGGGCTGGAGCCTGCCATTTTTGACTTGGGCTTCATGGCAGAAGACTATTAAGAGAGAAAAATTGATAAGGATTCTCCTGACACTTCTGAAGCATGGAGGACATGCATGTGTGACAGGGACAGGTGAGTTACTCTCGTTTTAAAAATCCTGACAGCACTGTGCATTAATAGTGCCATAAATATTGTATCTGTGCTGCAAAGGAAGCTGAGAAGCTGTTATAATTCAGTTGTCACCATTGTGCTGGCACTGTGTTGTGTCTGAGTGACCTGCAGGCTCAGAATAATAACGAGGGTGATTCATCAGACCCCACCAGTGACAAAGTGGAGAGGGAGTATGTGATGGGTAAAGGCTTTGATCACATTAGACAATACCAGCTGAAGGAAGGATTGGATGGGAAGGTGCATTTGAAAAGTACAATTTTTAGACAGGTCGCAGTAGTTCTTGAATGACAGAGAATCCCTGGGTGCCAGCAATAAGTGTCAGTCACTGCCAATTTAATGGGCACGCCGAAACAACTCACTCTGGAGGAGCTGGCAAACATGGCAGGGGAGGAAATAAGTAAGACACTGACCCAGTGGCCCCCAAAACACTCCCATCCCACCTGATGTTTCATGTTATTGCACCTCAGGAACAACAATGGCTGGTCAAGCACAGCTGGTACGGGAGCAAACTCCAGGCCTCGGTCCAGCTTGGGTGTGGGCAAACTATGTTGTAGGAACAGAGACACCAGGTCAGGTTTGGTGGGCATCAGCACCTTGTGCATGGGGCCAAAGCAATACAGCTTCAGTGCTTCCTGAGCCAGGCGTTTGCAGAGCAGATGAGTCCCTTGGGAACCAGCTGCTGTAGAAAGCCCAAGAAGCCACCTCAGGTGTGAAACTCTCTGGGTGTTTTCTTCAGCTGGGCTATCCCACTTTCCCCATCTCCCTGTGCCCAGCTGCCTCCAGTTATGGAAATCTGTACTCAGGATTTCATAAGCCCCAGAATAACACAGCAGGAGCAAGTCAGATGCAATTGCTACTTTGAGAAAGAAGCACACTCACAGGTGCCGAAGAGAAGCGAATTTCTGTCCCATGAAATCCACATATCAGGGAGCTTGCCCCAGAAATATACCAAATTAAGTCAAGTCAAAAGAAAAAAAAAAAGACCTAATACAAAGTAGTTCAGGAAGTACGGGTTTTACTCAGGGTGTTTAGAGGTACAGGCATACATTAGCACCTTGCTCAATAGAAGCTTAGGGTCAATGCTAGAGCATGAGAAAAATGAAATGTATAAATCTAAAGTGCACTGGCAGTGCTCCAAGACAGTGGTATCAAAACCAAAGGAACTTACTCTATTTTCACCCAACCATGGCATTTGGTGTAGAGTCAACACATATGTAAGTCAATGTAGTACACATTAAATGTTCTGATGGATTTGAAAATCAATAGAAAATATAAAGCCAGAATCCAATGGCAATTTTAAAGGCATTTAGCAAAGCTTGTCTGTGATTCCAAAACTCGGTTTTATAGCAAATACAGCAAAATAGATCAACAATAGAACTGTATGTCAATAGTTGCACTAGAGCAAAAGAGGACCAGAAGGAACTTGAGAGGTCATCCAAATCACCCTCGTCCCAAGGAAGAGTCAACGATACATTACCAGCCCCACAAGTGCTTGTTTAACCTGTATTTAAAAACCTGCAGCAGCTGCAATTTAAGCTGTGTACTTCTTGTCCTATGGACATGGCAAAGAGGTTGTTCTCTTTCTCTTTAGAGATACTTTTAACAAATGTGAAGGCTGTTATCAGTCCTTCATTCTTTACACTCTGCTGACCCAGTTAGTTTAGTCCCTCTGTGGACCCCATGTTTTTGAGATCTGTCAGTGGTGGTGTTCTCTTCTGCGTTCCCTCCAGCTGATTCACATTTTCTTTGAAGTGCAGCATCCGAAACCGAGCTTAGAGCTGCAGCAGAGGCCCTTCCAGTGCTGACCAGAGCAGGAGGAGTATTTCATTTATGTTGCAAGCTAAACAGCTGTCTATATTCCCCACTGTAACATTTACCTCTTTTTTTTTTTTATCATATAGACAGAGTTGACTCATGTTGAACCTGCAGTCCATTGAAAACTCCAGTCTTTTCTGCAGATTTGCTGAAAACCAAGTATTTGCCATTAGATATTTCTGTAGATGGGTATTTGTGCTACCTTGCACTTTTCCTTCTTGAAAGTGACCCTCTATTTTCAGACCATGCCTCCCATTTGGGAAGACTGTTTTGAATTTCCAGTCCTTTCTTTCAGCATGTTAGCAGTCCCTCACAGGTTCATATCAGCTACACAAGCATACATATTCTAGTCCATCATCCAAGTCATCAGTGGGAACACAGAACAGAGTTATGGCATCATTATAGCATCTCTTTATAGCATAGAATCGTAGTTAGTATTTTAATCTAGAAGAAAATCTAAAGCCATGACCAGTAACATTTACAAGTGGTACAAACAGTGACATACTAAATAATGACAAGTCAACTATACAAAGAGATCTAGATCATTTTGTAAACTGGATTCATCTGAGAAGCATGAATTTTAATATGCCAAAATGCAAATCACAAGCATCTTTGGAAATGAAGAATGCAGGTCACACCTGTGGGACGAGGAAGTATGTTCTGGAAATTGTGACACTCAGACTTAACCCACTGAAAAGGGTTCTTGAAGTAAAACAGCAGCAGGGCATAACAACAACCCTTGTATAAGTAAGCAGTGAATCATGAAACAGAAAAAACATCCAAGGAAGGGATCTTTTAAAAAGTCAGAATGTCTCCTACATAAATATTTCCCAAGTTAAAATTAAATTGACAGTTCTTTTTTTTAAGAGGCCAGCAATGCACTTCTTTCAGATACTTTCCCACCTGCAAGATATCATATAATATCATACGCATATCAGCACCTAAGATCTGCAGTGTCAGTGTGATTGCTTACTCAATGAAAGGAGTGGAGATGTTTGTGCTGCTGTCAAATACAAGGGCAGAATTCAGATTTGTGTATTCAAGGCACCAGATGGATGTGTGGAACAAGGAACAGAATGCTGCGGTCCCCAGAGGAGTGTGCAATAATCCATTTCAAACTTTCAGAGTCTTAGCCTGTAGTGCAGAAACTGCACAAACCAGTGGTTTCCATTTCTGAAAGTTTTAAACAAGGAAGTCTTCTTATGTAGTCCAGCTTGCCAGTATATCTGATCACAAATAACGCTTATGAATTAAGGACTAGTATGGCTTTACAGCTGCAGAGCTGAGGCTGAGCRCTCTGTTCGGCAATCATTAATATTGCACAGTTGAGTAGAGACCACTGAGATGGAGTCACTTGCCCAGAGACAGGTAAAAACCGAAGAACTGAATGAAGTTCTTCAGTGCCTGATGCAAGAAGATTCGGGGCGATCCTATTGCTGAAGCTTTAACACAGGCTTTATTTGTTCTGCTGCTGGAGCAGCAGGAAAAGCCACTAACAGAACGTATCTTCTAAGGGTTTGTCAAAGAGCAGAACTCTTTTTTTAATTCCTTGCTAACAACTTTACACAAACAAGAAGAAGGATTGCAGGGAAGAGGTGCAATGTCAGACCCCATATGGCAGCATTCTTGACCAAAAAATGAAAGCGCAGCAGGAGTCTGGCTTCTACCATAGCCTCACAGATAGGCAATGTCAGACCCTCACTGGATATGAAGTGCCACCCATCTCATCCAGCCCATTAGCTCCAAGGATGGCTGTTTCAGATACTTCAGAGGCTGGTGTGAGATCCTTCCTATACCGAGGGCCACTATTATGCAGGGTTATGCAAGGTTGCACTTGAAAAAACTCTGTCTATTTTGAAGATAGCATCACAGAGGCGGCCATCTATCTAAAGCATGCAAACAGTTTCATCCAAGCAGACTTCAGGATCCAGTGCCCTGGAGCACCTTGGAGAATTTCAAAAAGCTGGGAGAAGACTTCTTTTTGCTCCTCTGTGATACTGAGAAAGAACTACTAAGGCAGTTTTCCCTAGCTGYGGTGCAGCTCTGAAATCTTTATTTCCACATTTTTAATGTCTAACTGCCTGAACTGGTCCCATACAGTACAGCACAGCTCTAACTACTTTCTAATGTATTTAAATGTATGCAATAAAAGTGTGGCTACAGTGCAATTAAAGTGCCATTTCTGTTCATTTTAAATGTCAGTGTAATTAAAGTTCATGGATAATAATATTCATAAATCTGTAGGATTTCCTATGGATTTTTTCAGGCTCCCTATTTAATATTTCTGGAGATTTCCATATGTGAAAACTTCGGCTTCTGTTATCACTAGTGCTTGGTTAGTTGCGGCACTTCTCTACTCACCATCTTTGACGTAAGGCTTGCCTACGCTGAATATCTGTTGCAGGCTGATATGTGGTCTATCATGATAGACTTGTACTTGTCCATCACTTTTTATCAAAAATCACCTGCCATTTTACAGTTCTTTAATCTGCAAACAACTTTATTGAGATACAGGGATAGTGCATCCCCATGCACGCTGGAAACGGATGAATATCCTTGAGAAACAGCTGCTGCACCTGCAGTGGTCTCCTTCTGCTTTCACACAGGGCTATGCCAGTGACAGGCATCATACAGCCTGATTTTCAGCATGCCATGCTGTTCTGGGGGGTTTTCTGGCTGCCTTGTATGCTCCCTCTGCCATGGCTAAAGCAGAGCCAGCGCCTCACTGTGGCTCCTGTCTGAGAAGCCCTGGGAACTCTTATCTTCTTGCTTGCTTCCCTGGTGAAAACCAAGAGACTCTTCTCCTCTAGAGTCAGCAAAATTTTTTACAGGTAGGAATTTTCAGGATTCTCCTGAATCCTAGCCAGGGTACAAGTGGGTTTCTTGGAAAGGGAAAGCCAAAGTTCGCATTTGCAGGGCCAAGCCACTGAAGCAGTAAGATGTTCTGGTTGGGTTGTAAGGAGATTATCACAGCTTTGTCATGACCATCCTACTACTTACAAGTGAATCTCCCTGCTTCTGGTACTGCTGCAGCTTTGGACATATTCTTCATAAAGAAAATCAAAAGCAAGGGTTCTTATAGACTGTATATACCATTGGAGAATAAACCCCCCCCAAAAAAAGAGGAAACCACATTAACTCAGCCAACAGCATACATCAGGCAAGTGTAGAGCCACTCCCGTCCCCAGCATTGGGAGGGGTCTTGAAGCAGACAAGCAGGCTTTCTGTGCAAGCACAAACTTCCCTATTGTGACAGCGTGCTCCCCCTGCCCCTGACCTGTCCTTTTCCCGTAACCCTGCTCAAGCGATAACCACCTGTGGCGATCGTGATGGATGTGTCTGGTTGTGATGGACGCATCCAGCTCAAAGTGGATTCGGGGGAGACAGATAACAACACAATAGGCAATGCGTCCACCTAACCACAGTGCTGGTCAATGTCCGACTCAAGCCAAATTTGGAAGAAACTAACGTCTGCAGTCGGCATGTAAATATGACTATGAGTCAATCATCTTACCCCCATAAATAGTGGGCAGCCCAAGAGCCCTTTGAGCTCTCCTGCACGGCAGCGGGCTGCACGCCAGGATCTCCCCTTMAGTAGGGRYGCCTCTCAAGRTTACTCCTCGAGGTTGAGAGATTCCTTGCTGCAACAGATCCTCGGTAAGTGACTAATAGCATGCTAAACTTGGAAATCTTAGCTAAGTGATATAAAGGATTGATTGCACATATATAATCCTTTAGACATGAACCRTTGACCAAGTCTGGGACTAGGACTGGATGCAGCCGCACCCAGACTCCTCTCTGAGAAGGAGTTTAGAGAGCAAGGGGGTCCTTTCTGAACCTCATGACTCAGTGGGAGGGTCTCCCTGACAGTTTTGTCTGACCCTGTCCTCCATGCAGTAAATAATCARGTGTACCTTGCCATCGAATCTTGTTAACTCCCTGTTGCATTTACTATCAAACTTGGTTAAATCGCTGTCTTACATCAATAAACATATTGCTGCTTCTCTCTTACAAGTGAAGTGCATCTCCCTCTCTTGCTCCATCCACGACACCTACACCACCTTAAACAGCTTTTTTAGCTTTGCCCAGCTCTGGGTTTGTCCAATATTTTTACTTCTCACATATTTTAACTTTGCGCATTTAGTTCTACATACCAAAAAATAAYTGATGTTGTCCTCATAGTTCCGCTCATCAAACAGTTAAGGATGATTAATTAAACCTACCACAATCTCCCACAAAGTATGAAGTGAACTTCATGCTATTGCAGTTATACACTAGTTTATGGGAAGTTATGATGATTCTTGTCTAACATAAAACCAGCTGAGCACCTAGCTGACATATGGCTTCTGACTAGGGACACAGTGCTCTTAGACCTGGAACTGTTTCCTAGAGACATTTTTTCCACCATATGCCTTCTCCATGCTTTGGCAAAGGACCCTCACTCCTCGCCTTTAGATTGTAAGACACGCAGGAAGCTGCTGTGTTAGGCTGACAACCCTCATCAGCCTCCATCCACCTTTCCTTCTTCTGGTCATTCTCCAGCTACTCAGAGTATGGTGAAAGAGATCCGTATTCCCTCTCCAAATGGCCACTAAAAGGCTTCAATTAACTAGAAGAGTAACCGGGTTCCTCAAAATGAACAGAGCAATGGGAAAGCACCGAAGTCCATGAATACAAAAGTGACATCGCCCATTTCAGAAAGTAGCTGATATCTTACTGCCTGTGATTTTTCAGTAACATTCACATTAGTTAATTCACCCCCACAATCATGCAGATCACCTTGCAGCATCATTGTGAAATACTTTTTTCTTTTGAGAAAGTCCAAATCCTCCCAGGGGGCACAAAGAAGGGGCACCCAGGTCCCCCCCCAGTAAGAGAGTACAACCCAACTGCACAAACCAAAGCTCTTCACAACGGTGCCTTCTGCATATTTTTTTTTTTTTTGCTTGTCCAAGCTCTGCTGGCACGCTGCCGACACATGTGGCAGTAAAGCAGCAATATTGGGTCTCGCATGTCAGAACCCAAAACCGGTCCCTAGATGGTCTGCTGCAGAAACAAGTCTGGGAGAAGCGTCTGCTTGGTTTAGTCTCACCCTCCTCAGGAGTGTGGCTCTGAAGTCGCTGCATGAATATCAATGTGCTTGCAGCAGGCTGATGAGGTTCAGCATCAGTGTACTTCCTCACTGAAAGCACTTGGGAAATGGCTGTCACTGACTTGCAGAAAAACAGAGGGAAATGGGATAAAACAAAGAGAATAATGTGGATTATTTAACTGGACCACAAACCCCTTAATCCTGTTGCTTCCTAGTGCATAAAAGTCCCAGAAATCTGAAGTTTTATTCCAAAATAGCAGCACGGTTGACATGAAAGTAGTTTCATCACCATGGCAGGATTCATTTCCCCTAAGTCTGGCTGTCTAAAGTACGGGTGTCTCACCGTCTCTGGCCCCTCTGCAAACAGCAGACAGCTAGGTACTTCAACGCGGTTGTGACAGAGGTGAGGGGCTTGAGCCTGGTGGTTTGGATCCTCCTCTGCAGATACCTGCCTCCCTCCACTGACAACCGGATAGCCCATTTTTGGGTGGCAAAAGTGAGTTATGTGGGGTAAACCCCACCCAGCTTAAATGCACTGGCACCGGTTTACCATGTTGCCCTGACATCAATTCTCAGGCAGGGACATGCCAGAGCCAAAAAACCTTGAGTGGGACCTTCTCCTGTCCATGCGTCAACACTCCCACTGCGATGCCGGTGGGTTATTGCCATGCAAGGGTTAAGCCGGGCAGGCAGGTGGCTCTGCTGCCTGCTCTGGGATGATGCCCTGCTGCATTATCTGCTGTCCCCCCAGGACCCCAGTACCTGCTGCAGACTGATCATGTTGCAATAGCATCTCTCTGAGCTGCAGTGTCTGGAAAACACAGCGGAGATCAGAAAACGAATTTAGGGAGCTGGGCTGATACCACAAGGAAGGAAATGCTAGGTTTTATGGACCAAAGAGAAATCCTTGAGGGAAACAGCCCTTTGCGTCATAAATAATGAATACACATCCTGCTACCAAAGCAGACACCTATGGAACAGCTTATACAGCCTTATAAAACAAAATATTTTTGTTAGCCTGCTTTGCCTTATAGTAATGCCAAAGGGAAAGGAAACTTGTAGATAGAGAAAATTACTTGAACACATTTTCCCTGAAGTGTGATGGATCCCAAGAGAATTTTTCTTTATAATTTAGTTAAGAAAGTCTGAATTCATAAACAGCTCCTTGAACTGAGATTTCTTCTTTGCTGAACTTGCATTCAGCCTCGCTACCTATGTCTCTGATCTTGGATTAGGATGACGATCTGTCCAAAAAGAGATAGCTCCGTAATTGCTTATGCAAAGAAAACCTTATCTGTTTCAAGCATAAAGTCTGATGGAAGAGAAAACTTACAGTTACAGAGTGCAAAATCTATTTTGTCCTTATCTGGGCTGGTTTAAGCTTTGGGGAGTGAAACACCGGGGGGGCTGTTTGTTTGTTTGTTTGTTTGTTTTGCTCTGGGAATGCAGCTCTTAAAACAATTAGTCATCTCAGAGAAATTAAACAGAAGAAGCAAATATGACTGTGAAAAAGGTATTATTCATGCCCACATTAACCAAACCACTCTTTTTCTTCAAAAAAAAAAAAAAAAAAAAGGAGGTGTTATTTGATTTGAATGCTTATTGGGGATATGAAATGCAAACAACTCAGGGATTTTCAGCGCTCGTGTCCCCTTCATGGGCAGGGAAGGACAGTGCACATGCCCGGTCAGGAAAGCTGCCCACTCCATGTGGAAGTAATGCGGCCAGAAAACGGAATTTTTGCAGTAGAAAATGGCTCTGAAACAGCACTGCATTTCAGTGTATTCATTATGAATTACAAGCAGCACACTTGCACAGCTGACAATATTAATATTCTGACCTTAACACTCACATTAATATTCTAAAGTGACCCAGCCAAAGTGAGTTTATAGCTTAGGTTAACCTTCCCTCTTAAACTCCCAGCCCTCTTACAACACAAAATCAGAGGCTTGCCAACACAGACCAAGGCAGGGATTCCCCAATGACAACAAGGCAGGGTGGAAGAAGGAAAGCACGCTGGGATCTCCCCGGGGAAGGGCTGTGCCTCTTTCAGGCACACTTCTAGCCTTCTTTGGGATGGAGCCATGGGGGCGCAGGCTGGCTCTGCAGCAGGACCAGGAGAAGGATGAGCATGTAACATGTGCAACATGGAGAGCTTTGCTGGCTCAGAGCTCCAAGTGCACCCTAAAATGCATCTGTGCCTTGCACACAGCATTGGTGTGGATTAGTACCAGCTTGGGCTACCAGGATGTTGGTTGGGCTACCAGGGTCACTGAGATTGCAGAATCCATCTCTGACATCACACTCATCCAAGCACGAGCCTGGAGTCATTCCCCTGTACACCTCACGAATCTGTTCCTCGGACGATGAAGCAGAAAAACACATCTGGAGATGAGAGAGAGGGAGATGCCTTTGCTGTTTCCAACACGTCAGGAGCATGAAGAAGGCACAAGAGCTGGGGGTGGCCAAGCTCCCTCTCCCCTCCCTGTGCACATACCGGGCCAGTGGCAGAGCCAGGGCCTGGTGGAGTCTGCCAGGGAGGACAGGTCCTCCTGTTCGTCAAATGGGGACCCCTCAGTTCCTGTCCAACGTGGAAAGGACGGACTTTTGGCGCTGACTAAACAGCCTCCCTTTGCCTCTTGTGAAGCCAGCAGGAGAACTCCCACCCAAGGAGGACACCAGGCACTGCTGAAAGTCTCCATGCATAACCACAAGAAAGGTCACCTTTTTCTTAGATGTTTACATTTTCTGGGGTTATTTAGGGGTAGTATTGAAAAAGTACTAGTCAGGAACAAGGAAAAGTGTGACAGAGAGGAACAAGACCCCGTTGTGTTAGGGGCTGTACAAATCCAAAGAAGACACAGCCACTATGTTAAGAGCAAGGATTATAAAACATTAATGGCCCATTAATCCACTTCAGATTCCTCGTCAGTGATCTTTTGGTCCGAGGTGGCCCATGAATCCTCATTAAGTGCTGTGCGTGTCACGCAGAGCTCATACTCAAAATGATGCTACTAAATCACAGACAGGCACTAGTCACCGCTGCGGAAAACACCAGTTGTTCCCCCTCCACATCATCTGATGCTCCAGGCATGCTTGGGGAAGCCCTGGCCTGCCTGGCATACAGCAGCTTCTCTCCTTTTATAAGTTTGCCTTGCTTCTGGCTGGGACAGAGTTAACTTTCTTCCCAGTAGCTGGGGGGTGCTGTGTTTTGGGTTTGGTATAATAGGATCGTTGATGGCCCGTTGATGTTTTGGTTGTTGCTGGGTGGTGCTTGCCCCGGGGACTTTTCGCCTCCCATGCCCTGCCAGGTGCATGGGAAGCTGGCGGGGGGAGCAGAGCCGGGGCGGTTGTCCCAGCTGGCCAATGGGGTATTCCATACCATGTGACGTCATGCTCAGTATAAAACTGGGGGCAGGGGGAAGCTCTCGTGCCTTGTGGCGGCCTGGGCGTCAGTCGGCGGGTGGTGAGCAGTTGCACTGTGCATCGCCTGCTTTGTATATTCTATTATTGTTGTTGTTGTCATTGTTATTACTACTGTTCCACTTTGTTTTATTTCAATTATTAAACTGTTTTTATCTCAACCTGCGAGTTTTCCTGCTTGTGCCCTCCCGATTCTCTCCCCCATCCTACCGGAGGCGGGGGGTGAGCGAGTGGCTGCGTGGTGTTTAGGTGCTGGCCAGGGTTAAACCACAACAAAGTTCAATATTACAGAACTTTCCCCTGAAAAGAAATGCCCAGCTACTTTTGGTCATTTTTAACTTCAGCAATTCAGCTCTGGGTTTTTCTTAAAATCATGTTAAAACATTTACAATTCTTGCTTTGGATGGCAAAAAGAAAATGTCTGTCTTTGAGAAAGGCAACAAGCTCAACCTTTTCCTGCTGCATTTGAAGCTTCCAGGTGAAGAAAGGAAAACTCTTGCCCCGTGACAAGGGACACTTCAGGAGATGGCAACTTGCCTCATCTCATCCTGGCAATCCTTTGGCAACACTGTTTATGTCTGAGATGCAACAGTACAGAAATATCCAAGATCCCGTCAAAGAAAGCAGCTGGGGACAGACAATGCAATGCAACTCGTTTTTATAACACCCCTCTTCACATGCAGCTGTCCCTGCTGTCCAACAGCAGAGCATCACACACTAGTTTGAGGCTATTGAGCACCAACCTTGAAGATGTGGGGTTACATTTTCCTGCAAGCATGCTATGGGGAATGCTGCCTCCTTCCCCATCCATATGGCTGCAGGGGGTAAGCAGCGAGCACGAGCTCATGCCTTGGATCACAAGGGCAAATTAACAGCAGTTGTGATCTGCCATTACTTAGAGATATTTTCAACGATGGCAGTGGACAATCTGAATGAGCAATGGTCAGTAAAAAATAACAGCTTCAAAATCTGTCCCCTGCTAATGAACGGAAAGAAACGTTGTAAGGTGTGATTCAGAGAGCTTAACTGCTCCTGTGGCTTCAGAAAAGGGGGGTTGGGGGCAAAACAGTTAAAAATTGAGATGCTGTACGGGACCAGGCACAGCTGGAGACCAGAGCCAAGCAGAGGTTGGGCCAATGTCTGGAGATCCAAGAGAACAGCAGTGACTGGAGACACAGCAAGAGGATGGGGGGGCTATTGATGAAAAATAGTTAATTTCTCCAGAAACTAAATATATGGCATGTCCTGTACTACCTGCTGCTGTTCATGATCGAGTGCCAAGTTGAAAAAAGAGGACTAAGAACCCAGAAAGCGTGAGGTGGGTCTGGGGTGCTGCTGACCCTCGGGGCCTGTGAGTGGAGCCCTGCCCAGGGGCAAGCTTGGGAGGTTTGTCCTGCAAAAGAAGCAAACCTACCTGAAAGTCTGCTGCATGCAAAGCTCAACCTAGCAACTCCCATGTATCATGTGTGTCCCTGCTAGCAGCCCATGTTTCACATCATACAGATAAACACAACTGTGGCTGGTCCTGGAGGGAAGAGTTTTTCTTGGCCCCCTGTGGTGATGATTTTAGAAGCAAAAACCCGAGATTTGAATGCCTTATTTTAGCAAGCAAGACCGGGAGTATGTGATGGCCCACTCCAGGAGCCCCTTTTCCAATCCAGCCTGATTTGGTGTCATTTCACTGGTTTGATGTCAATCTGTGCCTCCGCTGCCTTGAGGAGGGCTGTCGTGTGCGTTAGCGAGAGATTAGAGTCAGGTCTTCAGTAGTCACTGCCAAACATCGGGACTGGAGGGATAATTTTCATCCTTAATCAAGGCTACAGAATAGCAGGCAAGCGGTTACGAGACAGTCTCATCTGGGGTCTAAAGGCACTTGAATTGCAAATGGTGTTTGTTCTGCTCTCCTTCAGCAGCCCTTCTGTGTGCGCACACATCTGCGCCTGGGAGCAGAAGAAGGAACCACATGCTTTATCAAAGATGAGTGAATTCAGTATTCATTTTAAAACATTAAAACTTCACATGGCTTCCCAGGGGTGGCCTTTATGTGACACAATTACACTGTTACTGAATCTTCCTTTTTTCTTCTTGCATGACTTTCACTGGGGAAAATCACGCTGAAAGCAACAGCTATTTTACAGTTATAGTCCTGGCTCTGACTGTTTGCCAAGACTTTCCATTAAATGCAGGCTATGTTGAATAAAAATACTGTGTCAAGGCCAATATACACGAGGTAGAGTTTCATTAAACACCTTGGCTTTTATTGCCCTGTTTGGCCAAAACCAAATAACATTGCCTCTCCTTATCAGAAGATTTAACTTGCATGCAAGCCTGCTTTGATTTTTATTGCTGGTCCTTTTAGGAATCTCTGAGTAAATTTTCAAGCTATTTGTAGGCGTAAACACCAGCAGAAGGACCAGCRAGGTGTGCGGGCTGCCTTGCACGCTGCCAGCCTGATGTGAGAAGCAGCAGAAAGAAAGCAGCTCCGCTGCTGTTGAACTCAGGACATCCACATGCATAGATGGAAAGGTGTTAAGGCTTTGGGACAGTTACAGCGGCCATTTTTTTTCTTGCTACCTTTCCTCCTAGTTCTCTTTCTTTTGATTCTAACCCTTGTTTTTCAGTGAAACCCTTCCACAATGGTCTCCCCACCTGGTGCACATCATGTCCTACAGGGACAGAAGCGCCACCCCTATATGCCTTATTGTTAACGCATGGGGTCCAGGTCAGACGGTAAGGAAAGGGTGTGTTGCCATGGCTACCAGGGCATTTTTTTAATGGTCACATTTGGATGTAAGAGCCGTGGGGCACTCTTCCAAACCATTTTTCTCATTCCCATGCAGCTGAAAAATAGGCACAAGGCAACCGTGAGGGTGAGGGAGGAGGAGGGGAGGAAGGCTTGGCCTGAGACATCCTTGTGCCTGGCCTCCTGCTATCACAGCAATGGCACCCCTGTGTCCCTTTCAGAAATGTCACCATCTCCTGACTGGTGCTCCACCTTACCTTACGCAGCCACACATAGGGGACCAGCACTGTGTTTTTAAGTCATAGGAAAGTTATGTCAGCCTGAATAAGCAGGTACCACTTCTGCAAATGTCAGCCAGTGAGTGTTGTAGCCTCTTTTGGGCTACGGTTTTGTAGCCTCTTTTGGGCAGCCACAAGAGGGCAATAGGACCAAACCTAGCTCCTCCTGGCTGAGATGTCCCTTTCAGCAGAAAGTAGGTACGTGCAGAGCTCATCCCTGCAAGATGCTGGGCACTCGGCGAAGGACAGGTGCGCAGAGTTGCCTGGAGTCAGGGAAATGCAACCCTGGACCAGGAGCATCAATCTGGTCCTGCAGCCCCAAGCCAGATCGGCCTCGCTTACGAGCCATGAGCAGGTCACAGGCAGAGAGCCCGTGCTGATCCACTCCCCTGGCCCGGTATGGGGCCCAGAGACGAGGGGACATCACCAGTGCTGGCACACAAGGCTCGGCGGCAACTGCTCACCCACCTTGCTCCATGGGAAGCAATCAGTTTCACCACGGCTTTCGGGAGACAACATCTTCCAGCTCTGCAATCTACAGCCAGCAGGCATGTGAAATGATAAATGCTGTCAACATATTAAAATAATCATGTCCTTTGCCCATATTAAAAGCTGAAGTGGTGTATTCTCACCATAGCAAACCCCAGTGGGAACCTGATAAATGTTCCCATTGTGAAAGTACACATTGTAGCAGGGTTCAGCAATTAGCTGCATCAGAGTAATGAAGAAACCTGCTA
The DNA here is from genome assembly GCA_035582835.1 of Phoebastria nigripes. Classification (NCBI taxonomy): domain Eukaryota; kingdom Metazoa; phylum Chordata; class Aves; order Procellariiformes; family Diomedeidae; genus Phoebastria; species Phoebastria nigripes. The sequence goes on from JAYKAV010002780.1 coordinate 548,299, forward strand.
TTTGCATAGAACATCACTGTATTTTACTTCTGTGCTTTCCATTTAGCAACCTTCAAACAATTTTTCAAGAGACAAGTAGAGGCAAGGACAAGAGGGAAAGCTGTGCGTTTACATGCTAAACACAGTGTGCCTTGAGAATAGCAGAAAAACCATATGACTATTGAATCCAGGTCAGCTCTGTGTGAACAATCCTTCTAATAGGCCTCATTACCAAAGGGAAAATTAGTTCTTGCTGTTGGAATTGTTATAAACGAGGGTTGTTAAAAGCTGAGTTTATTACTGTGAAGCTGGACTGTATTTAAAAATGTTATTGAAGATTTTCCAGTCGCCTAATAATTTTATAGGAACCACTTAAAAGATCAGCTGAAAACGTGGTAATTTCTGCATAATACAAACAAGACTTATTCTTCAGCATGCAAAGCTACTGTGGTTTTATATTTAAGGTTTACGTAAAGCAGCCATGGAGGTTAGAGATGCTGGTGACCTCCACGTGAGAACTGACTTACTAACAGAGCTCAGCCCCACAAATATGCCAAGTTTTGAAAAGTCCCCCCCAAAAAGCCTGTGGGGTGAACGTTAACATCCAACAGGTTAAAGAGGACTACCAGACACTGGGGACTGGCAATTCAGCTCCAGACAACTGGCTCAAATCCAGACCTAGTCACCAGTAAATAAAAGTTGTTAGCTCCAAGTGGCCTATCTGCCAGGGCGTGATGGTCTGAGTTTCTCACAGGCACGAGCCCTCACCAGCAGTCTCAGCAGAAGCCGGAGGTTAAGAACACACCTTGGCTGACCTGGCTTGAGCTCCCCGTGGAGCAGATCCTGCTGATGGTCCCAGATGTTGTGTTGACAGAGGAGATTGCCCGGCTTCCCAGCTCAGAAGTCGATGCCTGCTGACATTAAATAAATATGTCAGCATTTATTTATTAATTCAGGTTTTAAAGTCAAATTGCAGGGCAAAAGGTATATCATCACTGCAAGGTTAACTGGACTTGCCCCAGCTCAGAGACATATCTCCTTGCAAAACTCTTTCCTCTGAGGTGGTCTGTGAAGAAGCACAGACTGCAGCTCACACAAGAAGCACAGACCGGAGCTCACACTAGTACAGTATTTTGGCTGCGGTTACTTGGGCGAGGGGATGGAGATGATCATCACATCATGGCTGCTCATTCCACCAGAAAGCCCCTCCGGAGCCAGGAGGGGTGCCACACAAGTTTTCCCACTCTTCGTGACATGGGAATTCAGGACAGCCTTCTCACTGCAAAAACTGGGAGCCACAGGATGTGCCTCGCACCGTCGAGAGCCACGTCGGCATTGGCACAGCACCAGGGTCCCTGCGTAGGGTGGACACCAGTCCCACRGACACCAGTTCAGCAGCCGGGGACGCGCTCGGCACCGGCAGCTCGGGTAAATCCACAGCAGCAACGTACCCTGCTGTAAGGGATATGGCAGGGACAGCTGAGGAGGATTTCGTTCCTTCAGTTGGATGAAGGCAGGTCAAGACAGGCCACCAACCTTGTCAGCTGATCTCACGGGGGAGAGCCCCCGCGGCACAGCCCGGCAGACACCGAGCTCCCCCTGCCTCTGCGATTTCCTGGAGCCYGGAGTTATGCAAAAGGTTTTGCTCCATTTCCCTCCATGGCTATTATGTCAGCTCGTGGGTAAATTGCCGTGACAATTAGGGAGAATAATGGGAAGACATGACATATGTTTCTTTTACTTCAGTGCTGTCTGCTGAAAACTGGAACTAAAAGGTACCAGGCAGCTTCTTCCCTGCCTCTGGAATTTCATAAAGGGTGACTCTGAAGCATTAAACAGGCAGAAATAATTACACTTGCACAGACTAAATTAAAAACAATGAGAGAAAGTGCATGATTTTCTTTGTAGCAACCCTTGCTTGCAGCGGTTCTGTATGTTTCAGATAAATAGAGTAGACGCTGCAAAACCTTTTGGAGGCTAATCAAAACCTCTAACACAACAATAAAATCTTCTCACAGCTGGAGCCAGAGAGCAGCATTAATATTTACTAGCCGATGAGTATATTTACATGAAAGACAGGATTCTAAGAGTATCTTCGATATGCAATTAAGGCATACACATAGGCTGGCAGGAAAATGAAATAAATCTTTTTATTATTTCTATGCTAACATCTCTGGTAATGGGCTAATAATTACAAATGTACATGCAAGGTTCTTGCAATAGGGAAGGTTTTGCTGCAAACTTTATTCTTGTTTAAGCACATCTCAAAGTCAATTGTGGCTTCGAAATTGTAGGACACAGAGGAACAAAAACCAAAGGTTTGATTTGGGATCAACTACTTCAACACACAGCTTGTCAACTAAGATTTAGTGTGAGAACTATGGATATATTTCACAAATGTCCAGGTAACAATAGCACTTGGTTGGCATTCAAGGCTAGAGAAAAGTGGTTTGGAGACCAACATACATCCCTTTTAACTAGAAAATATGAGGTTATATTCCTTTGATGGTGTAGCCTTGCCCAGGCTGGGCTCTGCAGTGATGATGGCCAAGAGCTGTGAGCGCCTACATCTTGCGGCCCATAAGAACAACAGGGTTTGTGAGGTCCACCTGGGTTTGCAACACAGGGCACTGGGGCACACCAGTTACACCCTTGCCCTTCACAGGTGGCTTGTTTCCACTGTGCTGTCTTTTACTGGCACATAATGACAACTCTGTGGCAAACCAGAAGAATTAAAAGTCTTTAATACATTAATCAGGTGGTTTAACGAACAGCGGACAAAAGCATTTATGGAGGAGGAGGCAGGCCCTGTACATCTCTCCATCACAGCGCTCTCCACATCTTCTGCATCGTCGTAAGGGTTTTCCCAAGGAATGCTACATGTCAACACAGTCACCTTAGGAAGCCAGTTACATTTGTATTGCATTTTTATCATCTGGTCTAACATATGTTAATGGGCTTGTTTGTACATACAGAACCTACTGATTCACCTGAAGGTCCAAGGTTGCACCAAACTAGGGATATTTTGCACAAGGACACTTCTCCATAAATGTGAAAACCTAGGTTACAGATCTTGTCATTCAACCAATGACAGATCAATCCGTAAACCTGTTTCCATACCAAATGGTTTAATTATAACAGTGCAGTAGTGCATGTGGCTTAGGTACAGTATCCTACAGTGAAACGCTCTGGACATTCATTCCCATTTGTGCCAAGAAGCGCCTAAGTCTAGGGCTGTTCTGCTGAGAGTTGAGTAAGGCTTTGCTGCAGTAGGACCTCAGTTTAATCCTGTCATTCTAGGCATGTTGTTTTTCATTATTATGTATTTGTTATTCATTTGAATTTCTGCTACAGGAATATCAATAGAATATCCTGTATATCCCAGACCAAAACAGCTGAAAGATGGGAAAAGGAAGTATTGCCAGTGTCCAAAGAATGAATGATTGCCTACATCATCTTGCCTTGAAATGTTTGAACTATAAAAAAATTGGGCATCAATCTTAACAAAAATCATTGGTTTGGGTCTATCAGTCATTAGTGGTTCCTTCTGCATCTTTCAAGGCTCTGTTATGAAGATGTTATCAAAAAGATATTGCTAGTGAAGGTCTTGGGCTTTATCCCTCGGAAAGAGGTTATTAAAAGCGAAAAGGGAAAGAAATTTAAACATCCAATTTATTTACCTTTTTTTGATTGTTTCTCTCAGCTTGGCTAATGGAAAGTCACTAGCATCAGTTTCATGTTACTGGAATGAGTTTCACTTTCAGGTTGTCAGAGCTGCCATATTACAGCTGCCAACGCTGCAGGAGGATATTTATTGCTTGAAAAACAACGGTTCCCACTGGATTTAGGAAACAATATAATTGCAGTATTTTATAGGCATAAGTTTCATAAATGCCAGAGGTGATTGGCCTCTCCCCCCACCCTCAGCATCCATTTCTTTCTCCCCACTCTGCTCCCCCCGGGCTAGGTCTGGGACCACTCCAAGCCAGCAACGTTCTCTGCATGACAAGCGTGCTGACGCACTGAAAGGATAACAGCATTAATTGCCAGCTTAAGCCTAAAACCGCACAAGGGAATTGCTAAGCAAGGCTCAGGGTTGGGTACAACCAGCCTTACCCCTCTGAAGCCGGGAATGACACCAAATGTCATCAGACTACCCACAGGCAGAGCACGCTGCTGCAGACCCCAGACTGTCCTGAGCACATCAGAAGGCAGTGTCATGTTGGTTTTCGTCTCCCTAAACCAGAGATGCTAATTTTCATTCAGGGGTAAGAAACAAAGGTAAGGCCTTGGAAGAGATTCACAGGTTTGGCTGAAGGACAAATAACTGAGCATTCCTGTAACGTGCAGAGTAAAGAAAGCAAGACTGAGTCCAGTTTTTATTTTGTCCTATCTTCCTTTCCAGCATTAGTAAACATTCACTGCAAGTCACATTTTCCAGAAAGAAATCACAGAGAAAAAAAAAAGGTAAGAAATGGGAAAGGATAGCACCATAGAGATGGTTAGAGATAAGGAAAGCGGCTGTCTAATTTTAGGCAGAGAGATAGAGAGAAAAGTTAAGAAAATTGATACATTTCTTGGGTGAAAAGAAGGAAGGTAAAAAGAGCTCTTTAAAGTGAACAGAAGCCAAGAATGAAATCCTGGTCCCTGGGCACAACCCAGCGCTTGGCAGAATATTTTCCACAGGATTTAGGAAGAAATTTCCTTAATTTTTCCATACAAAATTTTCCATACAAAGAATTTCCAAGCCAAAAAAGACAAGAGACATACATAGGAGTGCTTTAGCTCCAGGCCTTGAGTAGGGAAGCCATAGTTTAAAGTCACCCAGAGAGTCCACAGGAAGATGCACTCCCACACACAGCTTAGCAGCGTGGTCCTTCCCCCATGGTGCCAGCCAAGCATCTCCTTCCCGTCCCTGCACACAGGTTCTCGCACATGGGAGGCACAAAATGCAGGTGCCAGGGTGGTTCAGCACCAACACATGCTGCAGATGGGGACTTCAGCAACTGCAGCATGGTAATAGCAATGAAGTCTGTCCCAAAGGGGATACAGAAAATACAAGCAGATACTCAAAAGCAGAGAGCATTTTTGAAAACAATCACTTATGAGGGTGTCGTGGTTTAACCCCAGCCAGCAACTAAGCACTACACAGCCGCTCACTCACTCCCCCCACGGTGGAATGGGGGAGAGAATTGGAATGGTGAAAGTGAGAAAACTCGTGGGTTGAGATAAAGACAGTTTAATAGGTAAAGCAAAAGCCRYGCACGCAAGCAAAGCAAAACAAGGAATTCCTTCACTACTTCCCATCGGCAGGCAGGTGTTCAGCCATCTCCAGGAAAGCAGGGCTCCATCACGCGKAACGGTTACTTGGGAAGACAAACGCCATCACTCTGAACGTCCCCCCCTTCCTTCTTCTTCCCCCAGCTTTATATGCTGAGCATGACGTCATATGGTATGGAATACCCCATTGGCCAGTTGGGCTAGCTGTCCTGGCTATGCTCCCTCCCAGCTTCTTGTGCACCTGGCAGAGCACGGGAAGCTGAGAAGTCCTTGACTAGTGTAAACACTGCTTAGCTACAACTAAAACATCAGTGTGTTATCAACATTATTCTCATACTAAATCCAAAACACAGCACTATACCAACTACTAGGAAAAAAATTAACTCTATCCCAGCTGAAACCAGGACAGGGGGGCATTTAGAAAAGTTGGCAGGGGAAAGTGTGCAAGCTGTCCCATTCAGAGCTCATGCGATCTAATTTCAGAGGCATGAACGTTTGCAGAAAATAGGCTTTCAGACACAAAATAAAAATCATTAAGACTATTTTTTAAAAAGAGAGAGAGAGATCCTTGGCCCTATATGGAAGCTGCACAAAGCACTCTTAAATGTACCCTAATGAACCTACTAATGTACCTACTAATGAAGTAGGTGCTGATTGCCTCAACAGTCCCTATCCAGAAGCCTCTTTGAGAGAAAGTTCAAGGTGCTGGTTTTGCTCCTGCTTGTGGCCAATATTTACAGCCAAAGAGGAGAGACAGCACTACTTAAGCTGATAATCAGCTTGCTTCTGACACAGTTTTAAATGCTAGCTGGGCAGGTAAGAGTGTATGAGAGGTTTGAACGTGCCCAGGGCTGAATTTATGCTGACGCTAGACTGGGCTGTCATGCACAGAGCAAAGACATGAGCCATGCAGCTGCTGCCAATAAGCCCTGGGAGCTATTTATTTTGTCCAGTGGCTGTTTTTTATCTAAGCACACACCAGCTAGGAGCTTCTCCAGTGAAGTGAGCTTGCCCAAAGCCACACCTCACAAAGGGTTATCAGTTATTTTCAGAGGAGACAAAAGTAGGCATTAGTAGAGGGTCAGAGGAGATGTCACACCTGCTCTGACCACTGCTCAGCCAGGTCAATACCCAACCCTTTGTGGTGGTCTGGGTGCCTGGTGGCGTGGGACACTCCCATCCTGTTTATGTCCTTACTTCTCAGGGTTTGTACCTCTGTGATCCCTGTGACCTTACAGTGAAGTTGTTCATATCCAAGCCCCTAAAGGCATGGCTCTTTGAGGTCGTATCTGTAGCTAAGTTGCATCAAAAAGGGGGATGGTGGGACCACATTCTCCAAACTGACTCATCAACTCCCCAACACCTTGATGTTCCCAAGACAGAGGAGAAAGGATTTTATTGCCTGCTGCCTGCATTTTTACAGCACTTAACCAAGCTGTATTTGGTCTCAAGATCAGTGGCCTCACAGCAAAACATAAAAACTTACATTGCAACAGATTGACCTGGTGAGATCTGCCAACCGTGACTTTCATAGCTGCTCTGAGTCCAAAATCCTAAGGTCCCTCTTCGCTGGCAAAACATCTGGCTTGCACAGTCTGTTACAGCATGCTGTAGGGGTACAACTAATTCATTCCATAGCCACTTCATCGTGCCTAATGCAGCACAAAGATAGTAGAACAGTTTCACTCTAAAACACTAGCTCCCAGGTTGGTACAACAGATTAAACTGATTAAATCTGGGCCACATCACCCCATGGGGCAATTCATAATGTCAATGGGACATTAAATGGTAGGAGTCATCCTCTTAGCAGTCAAATCACATACCACCCACAGCCCATTGGAGTGTCCTTCTGTAAAGGTCCATGTCAGGCCATGGGCCCTAATGTCATGCCTGTGAGTCACCATAAAAGACCACCTCATTGAACATTAGGCAACACGCTATCTACAGCTGGTCCCTTGGGCAGCTCACAAAGAAAGGCAGGGAGATAACCCACTGTATACATAATGCTGACAACACTAAATATTTCACAAAATCCCCTTTCATTTTCCCAAGAAGAGCTGCTTTTGATCAGGTGCTGATGGAGGTTTCCAGATCTTGACTGAACCAGCATTTGCTTCATTTGTGCTCTGGGCCATTTGGAGGTGGTTTCCAGGAAGGTCAGTTCCCTGCTGCTGCTGCTACCTGGGCTGGCAAGCCCGGGTCACACAGCACAGTCCCAGCCCATACCTGGGACTTGTCTCCTGTTAAACCACAGATCTCTCTGTCTGTCCCCACTATCTCTGAGCTGTCTCTGCCACCACTATCATGTTAGGAAGCCTCTTTGTGCACCTCAGCACCTCTGCAGGGTTTCTTGTTATTAGAATTGGCTTAAAGGAAGCTTGCAGGCAGCCTTGACATGAGCTATTACTTTGTCAAAAAGACATATAGTTGTAGCACAGCAATTACAGGACTCTGCAGAGCCTAGGCCCACAGTCCTTGTAGCCCAGAAGCACCTTGTATGAGCTTTTTCCTGAAGCAATGAAGTTAGTTAGTAAAATGCCATTACCCTTTTATTATTGCTTTTAGATTCTTCACAATTATTCCTATCCGCACATACAACCTTTGCTCACCAAAAGAACAGGTGAGAAGAGCTCTTCTTCCCAACCTACCACATTGAAAGGGTCTCCTTCTCCCCCCACCCCTGACCCTGCTCCCCCAGCACAGCTGCACGGGAACCCTCAGAGCAGGGCACCTCCAAGCTGTGAAAGACCAAGGGGCAACGGAAAGCCCACAGCTGAAGGCTCCTCTCTGGAAAGATTTGACTTCTCCAACCTGTTTGCATTAAAATCTCAAGGGCATTTAAACCACGTGGTCTAAGGAGCCCAGCTGCTGCAGCGCTACTCCAGAAAGAGGCAGTCTCCAATATTAATGGGTATAATCCTGCTGATTTGCAGATCTCCTCCTCTCTAACTCTTGCACAATCGCACACACAGTGCTGTAGTGCCTATTGCTATCCCAAGGCCTCCTTTTGAGATGCTCCTCACACAGCCTGCCAAATGTCAGGATGGACAATTACCTCTGATGATTGACATGAAGGAAGAGAGCTTCGGCAGTCATTAGCAGAGGCCTTCACTACAACAAAACACACTCATCTATTCTTCTCCCTTCCCAAAATACACCTTGTGAAAAGAGAGGGGGGGGGGGGGGGGGGGGGGGGGAGAGAAAGACAGACAGAAAGACAGAAAGACAGAAAGAAAGAAAAAGAGAGCAAGCAAGCAAGCTTCTTTTCCCTTCTGTAAACTAAAAGCTCTGTTTTCAATTTTTATGGTTTTTAGCCTGAAGAACTGTACAATTCTTTTTTTAAAGAAATATATAAACTGCCATTTGATAAAAAGAAGAAGTTTGCTCTCTAGTGGCTGAATTTAAATAGCTCAAAAAAACACAGGCTGCTGAAGAAAGGGAGAGTTTCACCCAAAATGTGCTCAGTTCCTAATCTTTGTGCCACTAAATATTTGCTCTTTGCCAATATTTACTATTGAACAACTACCTATGACCAGTGTGATTGTACTAAGGAAAACCAAAGTGCATGGTATTAAGATCTAATCCCGTGGACTTTCTAGTTGGAAAAGGAAATTACTTCTGTCTCTACATGCTTCCTGACGTGGGAAGGGGCTAGGATGGGGTCTGACAGGTCAACTAGCATGGGAGAGCACACTGCACAACCCAGATGTCACTGGCCATAGAAAGCTTATGGGGAGACTGTTGTGGCAGTGGGTGACTCCCGCTGGTGGCATGTGGCCTTTGAACACATCAGGCCAACCCTGCACTACAGCACTTCCATCCATCACAGTATTTTTGAGCTGGGACTGTCTTGTGCCACCAGCCAGGCTGTCATGGGATGGGAGAACACAGGCTTTCCCCAGGCCAGGAGGAGGACTAGAGATGGTGCCCAGTCATGCTGCGCATGATGGTGCCAGATGCTGCGCAGTCCATGTCAGGATGCAGAACAGACTTCCACATTTCTGTACATTTGCATTTCTGTCCCTGGTCTTTAGCCTCAGGGATTTCAGAGCAAGAAGATGCAGTCTGCTCCCCGCACCCAGTCCCTGCCCCCCAGTTTCCCATTGCGGAGACCCCCATCGCAACCCCTCAGACCACATGTAGACCCCAGYGTCTGGGATCGGGAACGTGCTTCTGAGAAGTGCTTTTCCCAGGGTAGTCCCACTGCCTTTAGGAGAAGAAGGTCAGCGCAGGTTGTCTGTGTGCCACCACTATCTCATTTCTCTGCTTACAGCACGTATGGCAAAAGGAGCCGGGTGCCACAGTGTGCTGGGATTAGCCCAGCAATGGTAATAAATCAGACATTTCCTATTAACAACTAAGAGGGAAAGGGAAAAAACAAAGAAACAAAATGAAGCTACAGCCTCAGTGAAGGCAAACCCCATCCACTTCTTAATTTTTTTAGTGCTATTATTTCATGGAAAAGCCTGCAAGACGTTATGCTTCGGCAGATGGATGGAGAAGGGGACGAGGCAGATGAAAATGACAGCCAGGTCTCGAAGGCCCACCCGCTTGCAAGGCCCATTCCCAGGCAGAGTAATTGCCAATCAGAAGCAAACTACTTTATAATTAAAGCATTGTATGAGCAAGGGGATGTCTGGGGCTTTTGCTTAATTGCTAGACGTGTCAGGGAAGCACAGAAGCATGGAGAGAGGGGATCAGGCAACACTTGCTGAAATCAGGGAGGGTTTTGCCACAGAGCGAATCCAGGGCAGGAGCAGAGCTAGGGCAGGCGCAGAGGCACTAGCGATCCTCCAGCCAAACCCTGCTCTATCTTAGCCCAGGAGAGCATCTACACCACCTCCTTGCTCCACACACCCGGGGCAGGCAGGGGCATAGCCAGGCCCTTAGGGATCTCATTCCCAAAAGAGGAGCTCCACGTGTTTTGTCACTGTGGATCATGCAAGTTTGGGCCATGCCCCATCGCTTCTGCTGCTCTTGCTCCTGGCCCACTGCCCGGCTTGCTCGCTGCATTGAGGAGCCCTATGCGGAGCACGGGCCCCATGCAAAGTCCTCCACTGGGGAGTCCTTCTCTTTTCTTCCCATCATTCCTTCCCAGAAGATGGGTCTCGGTGTTTGGCCATGATGCTGGACTACCTCTCTTAGCTGCCCTGCTCCTCATGCTCAGGAAATCCTCTTTTGCAGCTTAAAACCTCAAAGAGAGTGCTGTCGTTATCCGATCTGGTCTCCATAACCTGGTTCATTGGCCTCCCAGGACCGAGCCCTTCTTGAACAAAGGTATATCTTTGAGAAATGGCTTTTGTGTGAGAAGAAGAGTGGGGTGATAAGGAAAGCCCATCCCTGAGACCGAGCGCTGTGCATGGGAGAATCTCACCCCACAGAACAGAAATTCTATTATTGGATACAATTGTTGAATTTTGATCTTGAAACAAATAATGCATGCTCACTTTTACAGAACAAAACCATCCGTACCTCAGTCATATTTCATCATTACGGCATTGCAGCATTTTGGAATTTTTTTTTTTAAGTTTGACGTTAGTAATACTGTAGATGGAAAATGCAGAACCAGCTTTAGAAACCATTTCTGAGTTTAATCAGACCCCTGGAGATGAGGAAGTGACATTGGTTTCTAGGGCTGTCTTTGGATACAGCATCATTTCGTATTATGAGCTAGTCCAGAGTGGCACAACATCAGTGGGAACCAGACCCAGGTTTTGGGGCTCTTTGCAAATCCCTAATCTCCCCAGTAACCACCATCCTCTTCCAAGTTCCTCCAGCATCAGCTGCCATGGTGTGCTCTCTGCACACCATCAGCTGGACCACACAGAGCTACTTCAGAGAAAGACACTATTAATCCGTCCCAGAAGGGAACATCAACCCGTTCCTCTGATACAAGGCAGCAATAATATTACTGAGCATGGAGTTAGGTTGATGTTGAGACCAAACAACCAGAGCTATGCCAGTGGGACTGGTAAAACAAGACATTCTCCTTCTTGGGGGTCTTCACTTCAAACAGGCCTGAGGAAAAAGAGAATGTGTATCAGCACTCTCATGCAAATATCAGAGCCCTTCCAGGATGTGGAAGCACCATATATTCCCCTTTCTTCCCATCAGTCCTTCCAAGAGGTTAAACCTACTAGCTTGGCCATGATATTGGACTACCTTCTCCAGCTGCTCTGCTCCTCATGCGATAGAGTCTAACACCAGAAAGGTACCACTGTGACTATCTTTTCTGATCTCCTACATAACCCGGCTCAGTGGACCTCCTGGAAGTGATCAAAGGTCCACCTTCTTTAAGAAAAACACCATGAATGTTAASTTTCCTGTGAGGGAGAAACCACTTCAACCTTGGTTGAAGTCATTGAAGTCCAATGACTATTACACTCACAATAAGAAAATGCATCTTATTTTTGTCTGAGTTTGCTTTCTTTCAGCTTCCACCCACTGTTTTTTTCTGTTCATCTGCTAGAATGAAGAGCATTCTGCCATCAAACATCTGTCCTCATCCAGGCGATGGTAAGCAGTGACCAGCCCTCTTCTCAGCCTTCTTTCCAACGAGCCAGACAGAGGGAGGCCCTGGAGTCTTTCTAATGTGCTGCCACTTCTGTTCCCAGATCTGTGACTTCATGTTAGACCCATGTTGAAGCACATGTTGTTAGTTTGCACCCAGCTGAACAACCGATCCTCCTATGACCTGACCTTAAACATTCTCTGTTATCATCTGCAGATGTCATCAGCAATGGGTCCCCTTCCACAGCATCAATAACATGTTCAGTAGAAACACAGCTTTTGGATAATATTTTATATCTGTGCTTATGGATTGATCCCCAGCAGTCACTGAAGACAAATCTAATGCTGTTTAGGCAGATCAGAACCAAGAAAGTAGGTCTCACATACAGGATGGAGGATCTTGTCTGGGAAGCAGTGATCCCAGAAAGGACATGAGTCAAGTTGAACACCAGGTCCTTGGGATGCTGTGACCTTTGCTGGCCAATCTGATCCCTCTTTAATGAGGAGAAAGGGCAGATCTTGCCTGCCCTGGAGGTAGAAATCTGGCAGGGTTAAGCCTGAAACCCTGCTTCCCAAATGGCTTCCCCTCAGGAACAACCCCTCCTGCCTACAGACCACCAAAAGACCAGGGAAGCCACGAACCAGAGCAGCGCTGTGGTGCTGGGGGCAGCAGGAGGAAGTGGAGCGACTGTGAAAGGCGTGATCCGCTCCTGCCGTTCCCCCTCTCCCGGCCAGGGGCAGGGGCTGAGTGAGAAGCTGCTGCAGAGCTGTAGCAAAAGGCTCGGCACTCGTGCATAGAGACCGGCCAACGCATGGGGTTTGACAAGAGTCGAGACGGTACCCCAGCTGCTGCTTCAAGCGGCAGGGAGGGGTGGCAATTTACCCCTGAGCGTTTCCTCATACAACAGCCAGATGCACAGGTAAGCAAGCTTTTGCCAGCTTCTCACACCAAGCCACGGAAGCACTGAGCACTTTTATAAACCCATGCTGCAATTCCACAGGCGCTGGGCAATCGCAGGCGCACRACCACACTGCTATCAGATTAGCCGCTGACTTTATGCTGCCTTTACGCCGCCCGTGGGAGGACGTGATGCTGCAGAGGCAGAGCGGCACGGGCGAGCAGTGCCTCATCCAGCACCCAGCACGCCCGTACAAGGTTAAGCCACTGATGGTTTTAAACAAGCGTGAGTAGCCAGAGCTAATTTATCAAAGCTTTGTACTGTGTGGCATTTTGGTGCTAGGCACCCTGACGCTGGCTTCAGCGTGTTGCTGGATCGCAGCTCTGAGCTGTGGCTTGGCCGGGGTGTTTGGATGGTAGAGGTGCTTGGCCATGCAGTAGAGGTTTCAGCACGTTCACGTTTGCTGCCAGCGCTGCAGCAGCGTGTGGGCTCCAGCTGCCACGGCTACAAGTCACCAAGCCCCCCAGGCCGAGTCCTTGGGCTCCGCAGGGGTGTCTGGCTTGCAGCAGCTGTGCCGTGCAACCTTGAACATTAAAATACCTTCGCTTGTTGCTCAGACTCCCTTGTTTTCCTTTCGCTCGCTCTGCGCAGCTTAGTGCCGTCTCAGGAGTCCATCTCAGCAAAGGTCGCCCAAGTCGGGTTTCCACATACAGGGAACACTTTTCTCACCCTACACTGTAACCATGGTGATTTGTTTTCTTTTAAATTCCTTTCCCTTAGGTTCAATGCTATCTTTAGATGTCATCCTGTTTTGACAAATGTCCCTGTAGTTCCTGATACTATCAGGGAACTGTGGCATGACAAGGACTGGCTTAAGTAACAGCTGCATAACTGTGTCAGGAATGAATGATGCGGCTGGTGGCCTTTCTGGAAACACTCCCATTTTCGGTGATTCTTGCTCCAATGCAGTGTCCGGCAGCCAGTCATGGCCCGTCTTGCCTGGGTTTTCATCTTTCCTGTTCCCCCAACCTTATGCAAGCACGCTGTTGCTGCAGAGTTTTGCTAACACTTCGGGCTTCACAGCCCAAGAGACTGGAGAGTTGGAATATACAAGGCTGGCAAGGCAGGTAACTGGGAACGGTAAATGGGAACTGAAGCCTGAAATCATTAACCCTGCTGAGACCTGGGGTCTCGACCTGGCAAAATCCCAAGGCATGTGTTTCCCCAAGGACGACGGGGCTGGAGTACGGGCCTAGAAACGCTCTTCCTGACTCGCAGCATGGGCCAGTTGTGTTCTGGACACTGGTAAAATGGGCTTCCAAGCAGAGGCTGTGGAGACCAAGGGCAAGTGACATACTGTCCCCTGAGATTTTGTGGCTGGCATATAGTTTATGTATCTTTATTCTTTAAAAAATAATTACTGCCTCTGCTTGTGCTAATATTATGCACAACCTGGGAAATGTGAAATCTAAAGAGTTTTGTTGTCTTTTTTTTATTCAAAGAGAACTTTAAATTTGCAGTACTGAAGCAATGCAAACATTTTTTTTGTTTCTTACAACATTTTGTATTAAACCACTGATGCTCTGGATATAGCTGCCTGTCTCTCTGCAGGTATGTGTTTACCAGGGTTAACTCTACCTTACTGCCTTTGCTCATTTCAAAGCCACAGTCTTCCTGATGGTTTTTCCTCAGCGATGCCAGGTGCGAGCAGGAGACACGCCTATTCTCAGACTTCCTATCATCTGTTGCTCAGTTCTTGCCCAGGTGAGGCCGTCAAGTGCACCCAGCTGTTACCCGTGCAAATACAGAGAACGCTGCCCCAGAGAGCTGTTTTGCCAGCTAGAGGAGGTGCACGGGGCAGCAGAGGGGCAGCGAGGCTGCAAGCCTCTCCTCTGGCATCTCTGGCTATTTAAGCGCCCTATGCTTAAGGGTCAGAAGTCTGACCATTCAAGTTCATACTTCAGAGTCATCAAATCAAAATATTATTGGAAATCTGGCCTAAATTATAGACCATACAGTCTGACATCACCTTCAGCTAAATCATAAGATGACATTTCCTTCCTATAATGGACTGTATAAACCTCAGCTTAAAATGGCAAACAAAATTATCCCATCATTACCCAGTGTGATTTAATGCCAGTGTGCATTCAGAGGCACAGAGGTGATCTTTAGCATCACACATGAACTTTATGTTTCTTTAATTAACTGCATCATACTGCATGTTGGCAAGAAGCCGTAATAATACTTCATCCTTCCATCAACCGAACAGCAGAAAGTTGCAGGGATAATACTGTCAAGAGACAGACTAGGTCTTGATTTAAGAACTACTCTAAATACCGGAAAACAAAAGCCTTTTTAATAGTTCAATATTATATACTCAAAATGCTTATGCTGTATGTGTAAGAATTCCTTAGTATAAACAGTTGGGACTGAAATCAGTGCTTTGGCTTGGTCAAACGTAGTTTTCTGAACAATTTTTTTGATCCAGATGATAGGTATGAGCCTTGAGCATCATGTTGGTTGTTGTAGGTAGGAGGTGCGAAGTATGATAAAGTTAGGTCAATCATGTTTACTTACAAGAACATACCTGTTTTTTCCTAAGACACAGTGAGAGTTCAGGATGTGTCAGGCTTCCTCTCCAGGGATTGCCCACATGATGATTCTCAGCTTTTTTTCTGTCTGGCAACGCTCGGTACGTGCCTGGGTCCAGCTCCTTGCCCCGTCCCCAGCCCTCCTCCTGCCTCCTTTTTGCTGCCCTTCGCTCAGCCCCAGGAGCCCTGCTGCTCTCTCCCTGTGTATGTCCCAACGCTGGCTTGATGCTGGGCCGGGCTCAGGAGCCCAGCCTGTCCCTAAGGCCCTGGGTGTCCGTGGAAGCACTCCCCCGGGCTCCAGCAAGGCGGTGCTGAGGCAGCCCAGGCTGGCTCTGTGCAGGGGCAGCACAGGTCTGGCAGAGCTCCATGCCTCACTCCCCCCTTACATCTCAGGATGTAAGACCGAGTCGTAACCCACATCCCAGGAGCTGAGTACTCCTGGTCTGCCCTCGAATACTGGCATTAAGCAAGGCTGGCATGGTGGCAGTGCAGCCGAGGACTCTTAAAAGCGGTGTCTGTGGTGCAGCTATCGACTATGATCTCCTTGAAAATAAGCTGACAAAAGGTCTCTGCTGATGGAGTTGCTGTGTGCACACCCCAATTTGCCTGGGTCGGCTCTGTAGGCTGGGAAGCACGATGTTTTTTCTCACCCTGAGCCAGCGCAGCTATACAGGCAGTTACATTTTCTGATCTGAATCCAACAGGTCTGCTTCCATGTGTTGCCTCCCCGCTCCTTCCCCTTACGCACGCCCTGTGCTCAAGGCGACGCGCAGGGTGCAGTGCCCTGCGTGTTCCCTTCCACAGGAAGCCAGGACCTGAAATTCCCCCGGCACCCCTGCCCCTGGCGGCTCATTCCCCTGTGCCGAGCCCTGGGCTGATGCCCCAGGGGCGACCATCACCAGCCAAGGSCATGGGAAGGGAGTCTCACCCTCGCAGAAAATGTGTAGGCAACTCCACCCTCGGCCCATCTTCTCTGCCCAGAATTTGGAGCAGCTTCATGTGTTTGCTTTTGTTTTGGGTTTAAATATGTTCTTAGCTATCTGTCAGAGCTATCTCAAATGCAAGGGTGTGGTGAGACTGCCTAATTTAACCCAGCCTGTGACATCTGCAGACGGATGGCCTGTCTCCATAAAGCTGTTTTATCTTTTTCATTTAGGTTGGTTTAAAAGCTGATCATTTAAATCCTTTGTTGCCACTCTTCTTTTGGCTTAATGAGACATAGTCTAAGTTTGCTGGCAATTGAGACAAATGAAGTAAACCCTCTCAGAAACAGAAAAGGCCCCTGCAGAATTTTGCACCGTTTTGAGAGCCTGTCTTTCAAAACACCACTTCAGTTGTCTTCCCAGCAGGGATCTGATTGCACACTGGGTCACGCTTTTAGGAAAGGAGAAGAAATGGCAGGATGTTCTGGGTGCTTGCGTGAGGGCCCAGTTCCTCCCCAGACTTTCATCACTCCCCTCATCGTTTCCCATCCTGGGGTCCTGCAAAGCCTGACGGCCAGGCACAGTGCCTGCCAGGCCAGCCACCTCCTTCACACGTCAGCGGAAACGCTCAGGCACCTAACATGAGGAGCTGCATCCCCAACCCACTGGAGTCACTGGAATAACGCCCTTGGCTTTCACAGGGTTAGGGTTTCAGCCTAACCAACGCTCTCTAGGTGAAAAGCTACAGGCCAAACACACCCACGAGATCCACAACATACGTCTCTAGCAATATGCTCCGATTTTAATGTATTTGCATATAATCTTCTCGATGAGGGTTTTCCCACTAAACTCTTGCTCTGACATGACAAGGAATGTTTAAGACAGCAAAATGGAAAACATGGCAGGGAGATACGAACACCTGAACAGAGATGAGGAGGGCAAGTTTTTTCCCCCCTGCTTTCCCTCCTCCTGGCCCCATCACCATGGGTTTTGGCTTCCAGAGTTACTCCACGGTGGCCCCAAAGGGAACACCTGTGGCAAGTGGTGGCAGCATCCTTGTCCTCACGCTTGTGCTTTCTCATTGTACGTCATGATGTGCCACATGTCGGACACCAGCCCATGGGGTCTGCACAGAGCTTGCGTGCAAATTGCTGGCTGAGAGCCCCAGGGCTATTTTTTTTCTCCAGGACAAGGTGGATCTCCAGATCTCCAGAAAGGGGGATTCCACTCAAGAGAGCTGCTTGCTGCCAGGGACTTACAAAGTGCAAGGGGAGTCATGTGTTGTCTGTTGGGGACAGAAGGCAGGAGGATAACTACAGTGCTGTCATTTTTGATAGCACAGGGCAATATGCCACTGAAAGTATGTTTTTAGTCCTCAAGAAGATGATATTTCCATGTCTCAGTCTTTTATGTATTTACCCCTCTGTGAGATAGAGAAGTGCTATTACCCACTTCTCATGGGGTGAGGTTGTAGAGCACGTGAAAAGTGAGAAACTGAGCTCTAGGTTAATGGCATAGACATGGGTCTAACCATCCCCCTTCAGTATTGGACTCCTTGGGAAGAGGGATGGAGATGGGCACCCTTTCTCAAGTGCAGTCAATCCCACCAAGCCAATGGCAGCTGCACACGTTTCTTGCCATCTCTGTTGTTTTTCTAAGGATATATTCAGTTCACTCCTGGGGAACAAGGATCCTGGCCACATTATGTCAGTCCATGGCAGGCAGTTGTGTTGTGGATCCTGTATGGGGTTCAGATCCTCTGCAAGGTGCTCTGTGAGCACCACAAATGCTTCTGTGGGCCCACCACAAGTGCCTCTCCTTACTCACAGGATTGCCAAGTCCCTGCAATGCTTTCCAGATGTGTGTCAAGTCTGGTTTAGAAGAACCAGCTCTAGGTGGGAATAGACTTAAGGGCCAGCTGCACACAACAATACTGATTAATGCCTTTTTTTTCCCCCAGATACAGCCCCATCCAAGATGGACAAGACACAGACCACCAGCAATACAGACTGTCCATTCGTTATATCAATTTTTTTTTTCAGAAGCTATTAATTTGGGATGTATTTCAACTAGTGACCTCGACTGGAAAAATACCAGATACCATGCTGTGTATCTTGGGGGTACCCCATCTCATTAATAAGTACCTTCATTTCAGAGTATTGTCTGTCTATTTTGGAAGGTTTACCTCCCCTCCCTGAAAAAACAGATGAATTGGGATAAATACAGGCAGGAAATGGTTTCCCTGGCAACACTAAGAATACATAAGAACAACCTCATCATTCACTTTTATTCCTCAGATACACTTTTAAAAGAAGTTTGAGCTACATTAAAAGACATGTCCTGTTCACAGCACAGCACCCAAGTCAACAGAATTAATCAGCCCTGATTTCACTTTCAGTGAGATGGGAACTAAGTCCCTTTAAAAAACAGGGACGTAAGGTCTTAGATTCCAGGGAATGAAAGCTGAGTCAAAAGAGGAGTTCATTCAGATTCAACACTGGTCAAAAAAAAGCCGCTTTATGCAACATTCAGCTTTGCTGAAGTGTAACTTACACTAACGAACTTCCAGCATATCCTGTTCAGAGAGCCTTAGGTTTTTGTGAAGCCTGGGTCGGATTGTCCGCAAGCAAAATCTAATCTAGTTGTGTGACAGTGCCAGAAAGAAAATCAGAAATACTGTTTCTGAGAGGTTATTAGGGGAGCCATCAAAGCTTGGTGCAATGCAATTTCTACTCCCGTCACGTTGCACTAACACATCCCCCCCTCCCTCCCGATCTGCTTGCCATTCCTGCCAGCCTCCCCACACGCTGTAAGGTGCAGGAGACACATTTCAGCAACTTGGATGACTTCACCTTCCATCTGGAACAGCGTGTCCAGCCTTAGAAGCCAGGGGAGACCTCACTGGGCATGTCCTCACCTCACCTGGAGGAGGGTTCCCGCTGTATTGCTCAGCCTGAGAAGAGATGTTACATCTCGCTACGACCCTTTGACCATCACAGCTACCACTAGGCAAACAGCCCACACATAAGGCTTCTGGCACAGATGCAAGCTGGCTGTGCTATCAGAGTAGTAAAAACATAATAGAAACATTTGTCTACCCAGGCAAATCCAAAGGAAGTTCTTGGTCTTCTCTTCCCTTCCTCCTGCAGGCCTCTATTTCAAACCTCACAAGCACTCAGGTACCTAGGTATCCATCTTTCACCACCATGTGAAACGATGAGACCCAAAACAGAAGGATGTTGATGTGGGAACTACTGGTACTATACGTTCCTGGAACCCTTCTGAGCAACGTGGCCAAGAAAGTCCTGCATTGGTGACTTCAAAGAGAAAGTCTGCACAAATCCTCTAGCTCCTGAATTTTTCATTCGATATTTTTGGGTGGTGTGGCCTTCTCTCCCAAGGCACTTTGTGGCAAGCTGTGGCTGGATGGAGTTTCCAACAGTGTTTGCAATACTCCAGAGGGGACAAATTTGCATAAAAGCATCACTTCCATGCTGAGCTCAAAATAGTGTCACATAACCAAACTGTGATGAACTGATGAAAGTTTGTTCTGATGATGTAATCCCAACCGTGTTAGGTAACAGTGAGGGATGGCATTGCCATGGACACACAGATTTTGCAATCCTCCCTTTTCTAGCTTACTCATGCACTTTAAGTTAATTGCAGCTGAATTGGTCCTTATATTGTCAGTAAAGTCCATCTTTGTGTTTCTGACTGGTCTCTATCCTCTTACTTCTAAGCAACAGTATGTCCTTAAAGTTTTATTTTTACTGTACGCAGGTAACAGACACAAGCAACGGGATCAACATACAGCAGCAGTGATAAAATTACTATACAGAATAGCAAGTTTACAATTGCACCTCGCACTCCAGCCAGTGGTGGGTTTCTCTGTGGTGTGAAGGAAGATAGGAAAAGTGCTTTAGCCCTCTAAAAAGTTAGAGGATTAACACCAACCAGTGCTGTGACTGCTCGGGTGTCCCACATCCTTTCTCCCAAATGCAAAATCAGCATTTCAGCTATGTAGACATTAACCAATTTTTTTTTTTAAAATCAGCAGTTCAAAGCATCTGACTAAAATTCCCTTCAGCTTTCACTTCCCACTCTTCTGACATCATCCTTTCAGTATCTCTCCAGCCATCACAGAGTCCAGGCAGAGAGGATGACTGAACAAATGCAGAAGCAGACAATGAACTTTCCCAGAATTTCTTTATCTGTTGCAAATAAGTCAGCCAGTAAAATGCAATGGGAAAGGACAAACTCTTTGCTATGTTTCTAATTTGCTACACACCTTCAAGACATGAGTTAAAACTACAAATGGTTATACTGTATAGCAGAACCAAATGCATGACTGAGGTTACAAACAGATTTTAGTGTTTACATGTGGCCACTGTGTAACCTAAAGCACCCGACCATTTATTTCCCCAAACCAGTTATATCAATACATCAGAAGGCACTGGGTATTTTGCAGTTGGTTTTCATTTTTTTTCAGAACTATGTTCCAATATAGTTTTTAGCACAGAAATTTATCAAAAGTATTTACAGTTGGTTGAAAGTTCAAAGGGGCAAGATAGGAATTCAGATTAACTGGAAATCTAAACAAATGTAAAGGAAAATGAGGATCAGATTCCAAAAACCTTCTAGTTTACATCATAAGCCTAACAAATGTTCTTGATTTGTGTTGGTTGTTAAAGAAGTGTAAATTCCATGATAAATTGATGTAGCTCCTGGGATGAATAAAATCAATAATGTAATAACATGGAGTTAATACCAAGCTGACATTGATTGAGAATGAGTGCGTAGAATTTGAGGTCTCCTTCCATGCACAAGGAGATATTAGTAAATCAGAGCCAGATTGCCAATTAAACCTTGTTATTTCAGGGCAGATGAATAAAATAATGTGCAATGAAGAGAGCAGGCTGAGAGTAAAGCTATTCAGGTGTAAACTGAGTGTTCAGGGAGTCTATGATTCCTGAATGGGAGCATGTGAAGAAGTCAATAATGCCCTCAGAAGGCTTGCAGAAACTGATTGTGATTCTTTTTCACATCATAGTTATTTCTACATAGGCAAAGCCAGTGGGGATAGTTTCAAAGCAAAAGACCTTTACTCCAAGGAATGGGGCCCCAGTTCACAAATTAGTCTTTGCAATTTGTCTCCAATTTAGACGTGTATTATTGCATTCCCTTAGCATATGGTGAAACTGGTTGATGAATGGGCCTGCTCCAGCTCCTAGCAGACCTGTTCCCTGGGCACGTTCAGTGTCCTTGCTGCTTATATTCTACCCCTGTCAGGGTAGACACTGGGTGAGCTCTAGTCCTCTCTGGATACCTGGCTGAGAGCAACCGAGGGCTAATGGGAGGAATTTTTGGTTGCTAGTATACTAACTTACACTTCAAATCCCGAGTAAGTTTTAGATAACTAGGAGTTATGAGAAAACAAACAGAAAACCCAAAATAAAATGAGTGTGTGCAACAGAATGAGCAAATGAAGCGTTGTTTCTTATGTCTTTCTCTGTCCCTCTTTCCCCTTCCCCACTGGGATCCTCTGATATCTGGTAAGACTGATATTGGAATTATTCACTCTCCCAATTTTATGGAAATTTAATGTAACTTTGATATCGCTGAGGCCTCTACACTTAGCTGGAGTTGGGCATCAGGGTAAAAGTCACTGGGAGGGATGAAGAGGCAGACGCACATACACAGGGCATGAACTGTAATCTAGGTTTAAGAAAATGTTCCCTTTATTATGATAAATGAAGTGGATTTGTTTTGAAGCAGGGAAAGGAGAATGACTGTGGAAGCTCAGGGTGCTGCCGGGTCTTAGCAATTGCCTTTTGGAGCAGACCTGGGGAGGCTGCAGGAGCAGCACGACAGCAGGAGTGACTTGCCTGCAGGTATGCAGAAGGCCACCACAGAGCCAGACCTCAGGTTTCTCACTTCCAGCCCTCCRCCTTGAAAAAACACAAACAAAAGTCTCTCTTTTCCTACTGGCTGTAAGACTTACACATCAGCTGGATGACTCCTCTGATAACATATTTAGACATCTGTTCAGACAGATCACAACCTCACCGTCTAAAAGAAAATCTCTCCCAGGCAAAGACCCCATCGCTGCCACGATGAGTGATTCCTTTGTGCCTGGGGTTTGCGGCAGCCTCGGACTCTCCGTGATGGCTGTGCCGGTATCCATGCTGCACGCACCACTGGTGATGAATAATTACTTGACCAGTTACCAAACTCTTCAAACTGACTCCTATGCGCGTACACCCTCCCCAGATGTATTGGACCGGAGGATTTCACAGGATGACCACCTGACCTTGCTTCCACTTGATCCCCTGCAAGTTTGGTCACCAGCTTCAGTGGAAAGGGGAGATGAACCTTACATGCTCCCTAGGGTTTCCTGTCAGATACTAGTATCTTCTAATTGCAATTCACTGCTGTGTATAACCATAGAGGCTGATAAGTAATGAGGGAGGAAAGATGTCAGACATGAATGCCCTTGAAATAAGCTATTCTAACAATACCGTGTTGGAATCAAGAGAAGCACATTATCCTCAAGTTTGTGTGAATGAACTGGGGCTATTTGGCAGCTCTGTAACTCATTCAGCTTTTTTTCCTCCAAGTAAAACACCAAACTCATTCATTATAGTTGGCTTCAGGGCTCTTGGGAGCCACCCTGAAAGCTCTCCATCTTCAGCACGGACAGCTAATCTGGACAAATAATTTCAAACAGTTTAAGAAACAGTTTGACCCCCTAGGTAAAATAACCAAAGGTTAAAGGGACATCTTGGTGTGTATCTGTAGAGAATATAAATTGAGCTGTTTATTCCTTCTCTCTGGAGCCTGTGCAAGGTTCAAATTCAGTTTATAAGCTTATCACCAAAATTCATTTTATAGAGTACCTTAAACATAAACTCCCACTCAGTCCGATCAAAGCTTTTCCAGCATGAAGCAGCTGAGCTACAATTGGTTCCCTTGTTCAGTCAGCCAAGTCAATGTTCTTAATCAGTATAAAAACATTAGAAGTCAAATGGTGGTTTTTAATAAAATGGGTTTGATCAGCTTCCAAGGAGGTGGCAGAGGTCTATGGAAAGAAACATTCCTGCCTGCTCCTAGAAAATGCATGTGAGCCGTGTAAAGTGCTGGGCTCCGAGAGGACCCTGTGGCTTGCTGATGACTGACCTCGTTATCCTGGGAGGAGGGCGCACCCCCTCACCCTTCACTCTAATCCACCTCCAGCCTGAACTCTTTGAGTTCCCTACTCCTGAAAACTCATTTATCTCAGCTCCTTCCACTGGATAATAATCAAGCCCCTGGGCTTTGCCAGACATCAAAGTATGATTGCTCCAGTTGTCTCAAAATCTATTGCTTCTTTAGATGCCGTTGTTGCTTATTCAGACAAAGCGGCCTTATACGGAAAGGAAAGTCCACAGCAGCTGCAGATTAGAGTCAGGGCAATGTTTAGGAAGTGATGTATGCAGTGCAGCATCCATCTGTCTTTCCGGGCGCTCGCTCAGTTGCTTAAGAGAGAGTGGACGTATGCCCAAGAGCACTGCACGGACACGGCTGTCCCCAGCAGCCGCTTGTTGGTAGCACTCCTACAACTCTTTTCCAAACACAGGCCCATAGATGACAGCCTCTGCTCAGTGGTCATGCCACATACACCCAGACGTGCCCCACAGATCAGCACATCTGGCTGGAAGCTAAGGTCCTCTTTTGAACTTATTGAACATAAAGTCGATTCTTCCAGCAGTAGAGAAGATGCTCCCTGAAGCCCACACCCCTACAAAGCACAGACAGGGTGAAAAGCCATGTCCTGGGCTGTCTGGTCCAGGACACTGGTCTCCCTGAGCACACCAGGAAATCAGTTATATTGCCCAATGCTTCAGTGTGATTTGGGATTGTCAAACAGCTGGATCTCCCCACCTTACAAAATGGAAGAATCAGGACAACACTGTCTTGCARTCAGGTCCCCGATGGGCTCCCAGCCTTGCTGATGTTTCTGTGCTACAAATGATCTTATTCCAAAAGTCTTCAAGCACCAACTGCCAGAAACCATTTTACTACCCAAACAATAGCTCAGGTATGTGCCTCTACATGGCTGAAATAGAGATGATCAAGAAACTTTCATGGCAGTAAGAGTAAGGCTGTTATGAAATAAAATTATTCTCTGGAATAGCTCTAGACTTCAAACATTTAGGGCCAGAAAATTAATGTGAATTAAATTCTGATCCATGTAATTAAGTTACAGCAACAAGACAGCAGGCCATTTTAGATTCACGTGCTGGGAAAAAGAAAAAGACCTAACTCATGAAGATACACTTCTGCATTCATGATGTCCCCTCCTCCCTCCAAAAGGCTGTCAACAGAAGTGGGCAGTAAGACCAATGTAACTGAGATTGAGGAAGATAGCTTACCGACAAGACCTATTCACACATGCAAGTCATCAACAAACATTTCAATTGGGAAAACTAACCAAATGTGGCAGGAGGAGCCTTTTTTGCCCTTTGAATTATGCTTGAAACTAAGCATCACTTGCAGTCATCAGCCTTGTTGGACACATCAGCACCCCAAAGAGTTTAATCAGTGAAGCCATAACCTCTCTTTAGGATAATTTGGGCAGATACTTCTCTCCCCAAGGAGCCATTGGGAGGCAGGAGGGATGTGTCCACACACTGGTTGGTGCAGGGAGCTGACTGATAGGAAGGAACCTCCAACCAGGAGGTTGGAGTGGGGAGGAAGGAGGCATTTAACAGAAAATTTTCATTTCCATTTATTTATATTTTGATGGCTTATGCATCTGCAGAGGTTTGATCATTTTAAAGAACTTCAAATAAAAGACAGGAAAAGTAGCTGACCCATCCTACTGGTTTGTTATGCATACTACCAATTCAGGCAAGTAGAACGACTCCCACAAAGCCTGAATGACTGAGCCCTACACCATCCACAAAATAAGAGCAGGAAGAAGAGGGCAGCTGAAGTTGTCAGTGATTCCACACTTTTGAAAATAGGAGCAGTTCCTTGGGTTCCTAAAGACAGTCTTGTGATGCAATTTTTACACCCACTTGTTAGAATCTTTATCTAATACCCTAGCAATATCCTGTGAGTATTCCCTAGCTTCAGGAACTACACGGATCATGTATTTTTGTCCTGATGTCACTATCACTTTCATAAATAGAGCACAATCCTGTTTTTTTTCCAAATCTCCAGCAGACCAGGTGGAGTTGAGGAGATGCACATGGAATCACACAAATCTCAAGAACTTCTCCCCAGGCTGCTGGCTACCTGCTGATAATCCATCCTCTCTCCAACCACGTCACACAATGTCTGTAAACCTACAGAAGTCTACACACTAGTCTAAGTGCTGCAGCCAGTGCTTTCTTATACAACATATTCAATCTAAAGGAAAAGGTAAATGAATTACTAGTTAAATAAATAGAAATGAAACACTGTTATCTCTCATTTTTGCCTTGTTAAGTGCCCATCAAGTTTATCAGCTTTGCCTTGTTAAGTGCCCATCAAGCTTATCATCCTCCTTGTGCATCCTCCTTTCTTATCACCACACAGTGACAGGCAACTCAGATTTTCCCTCTGCAAGCCTGACCACCTTATCCATATCACCAATCTCACAGTCCTGACCAGGTGTGACCACCCACCCTGGCACCCACACAGCCCATTTCCATCTTGGTGCTTCTGCCCAGCTTCTTCCTGTTTGCTAACAGAAGTATGTTTGTGCTCAATTATAACTGTCGTGCTATTGAATCACTGACAGATACAGGACAGGAGTTGAGTCAGGAGATTTCTAGGAATAGTACATCTTTCTTGTGCTGCTGAACTGTCTCTCTCTGAAATGCTTGTGAATTAGGGATTTGAAGAATCCATTTGTTATTGTATTCACCAAGCAAGATGCATCCTGATTCTGGGTAATGAGATATCCTCATTCAAATTCCTAAAAGTGAAAAATAAATGCCTTGTTCTTGCAGTTCTTTGTAATATAATCAGTTACATATCTGTGCATGTAAAATATTGTTCACCTGCATTTTTAACCTGTAGTATACAGTGACAGAAAATGATTATACAGAGTAGTTGCTGCGTTGTCATTGAAGAAGACAACCTGGTTCAGTTCACGTAAAGCCTGCCAACAAGACTTAGAGATGATTATTTTTGACGCACTGTTAACTCTTAGTAATGATATTTATTGTGCTCTGTGTGAGATAATGACAGGTTTGATCCTGCACCTTTGATAACAATACGGGGTTTGTCATATATTTCCGAAGGAACAGGATGAGGATGGTATCATTCTTTCTTCATTTTTGTTTCAGCCAAGTGAGAGGAACCGTGTAGGACATCAACTGGAATAGTTCAGTGTAAACCTTCATCCTTCCCACCTCATGCTGATCACTAGTTGTTGACGTGGTTAACTAGTGACCTAGATATCAGTAGGACGATGAGAAATGTCCACATTGAGTGACTTTATCTTTGTTTTACTACAGCATTTCTTGCATCTCCTCTAGCAGCCAGCATTCATCGTTGTCTGAAGCAGGATACCAGACTTAATTGGTTTGGCCTAGCATAGCAACCTCCATCTTCCTATAAATAAGGAGGGTGCGTTTCTTCTTCTGCCTACCAGACTGGATGCAGTGTCTGTGCGAATACTCACCAGACTGCTCCCTCCTTGCAGCCTCCACAAAACTAAGTCCATGCTTCCCACACTTGCAGCACAGTGCCACAGTCTGTCTCCCGTTCCGTGACCCCAGGCTTCCGTCAGAGCTGACCAGGCAGTCTTCAGCTGGCAAAGCAAGTGGATCTGGGAAGGCAGAGTGGCGGAAAGGCAAAAAGGAGTCAAGAAGGTGTAGGGGTTGTCTCACCCACCACAGGCACAGCTGAAGGATTGCTGCCTATCCGTGCTCTGTCATCTGCAGGGCTGAGTGCGGTGTCCCTCCCATCCTGCATGAAGAATGAGTTCTCTAATGCATCACAGCCAAAGAAATTTTGGGTGCCTGCATTTAACATGAACGAAGAGCAACAGTGTCACTTCTGATTGCAGGCTGAAGAATTTGAACACAGCAGCTTTCACGCAAGCCCAAATAATTATGCAAGGAGTGAGGGTCACAAGACCTCTGATGAAAGAAGGAAAAGGAGGCATAGTCTGAGAACATAAGGCTCAGATCCTAAGAAGAGGATCAAGTTGTGTTGATGTAGCTAGGTAGGTAGTGTGAAACGTGATTCAGATGTTTTTATGAGGCAGATCCATATAACTACAAACTGGATAAAGCTGCCAGATTTCTGTGCGGTTCCGTTGTGCTTTAGGGAATTGTCACACCCCGATGCTGTGCTGGAGAGGAAGAAGGTGACTTCCCCCCCAGGGGAAGCCTAGCTTGTCATACAACAGCACCCATATTTTCCCAACCAAAGGCTGCACCAGCCACTTTGCCAGGAATGGGAGAGCCACACCCCATCTGCAGAAAATAGAGGGGATTGCAATAAACATCCCTTAAAAAAATGTGCAGCTCGTAATGGCTGCGGGCCACAGCAGGCCATTTTCTATCCTTCAATTAGTGATCTTCCAAATGACTCACCAGTGAGCATTGCATCAAGGGACCTGCAATCTGCAAGGGCCATATCTAAGTATTCATTGACAGGACTGGTAGTACCACTTTTTTGAAGATTGCTCAACTTCTCTTTATAAGGTCCCATTTTCAGTTTGCTTACAGCTCTGCCAACCCTTTATCAGTTCCAGCTCACATGTTTCAAGCTTAGTGCCTGCCTACAGCTCATTGCCTGTTTGTTGGGTTTGGGGGTTTGGTTTGGTTGAGTTTGGGGCAGATATCTTACTTTCTGTTTAACCAGTTCAGCTGTTCCCAAAAGAGATTTGTCAAAACAACAACAACAACAAAAGTTGTGGCTTTCTTCCTATAACTGCTCCCTGTGGCAGAGAACTGAAATTTGTCAGGCTGATGGTCCTCAGGTCATGAATCTGCCATGAAAGTCCATGCCAAATGGACTCCTGGTGGTAATCAGATTGCAAACGACCAACTCATCGTGTTTCAGCCCACACAGTAGGTGAAGCTGGTCCTTCCTTACAGCTGCACCGACAGCATGGAAGCACTGTCATCTGCCTACAACTCAGAAAGCCCAGCAACTAGGTTGGCCAAAAAAAGCTTAATGAGAGAAAGCTGAGGAATCTGAGCCAAGCGCTGGAGCGGAAGAGAAGGGCTCGGTTGCTTGGGGTTTCACGCAGAGACAGAGCAGGCTGGGGACCAACAGCAACTGGTCAGTCTCAGCCCCTCTAAATTGATCCCTGTTACCGCATGGCACCTACTGCGTATTTGTGCAGCACTACAACAACATCATCATGAACAGCATTTGACCATCTCAGGAAGGGAGCACTAGACTGAACAGGGCACAGGCATCAGGTGTGGGGAAGCAGGCTTGCAGGCAAGAACCTACCATCAGTGTGCAGTTTCTGGTCACCAAGTGGTCCACTCATTGCCTGTGAGGGTGAAATCTACTTGGACCAAAACCAAGAGAACAACCTGTGAGCCTGTCATTGCTATCTGGCTCTGTCATCAGTTTTCTTTTAGTCCAGAGAAATGAGCCCTGCCAATTTGTACAAACTAATTTAGAAGAGGCTCTAACTAATTTCTGGAGGTTAATACGTTCCGTATGCTCTGGGTAGGTACATGAGAATGATAGGCATGTGGCTGCTTCTCGGACTTGGGAGATTGTTACACCAGAGAGCCACCATCAATCAATCAATTAGCATTGATTAATTAGAGGGGAGATGAAGGACAGCAAAGACGCTGTAATCCTGTTTTCTGAACAATGGATCTGAGCATGTGTAAGCTCTAAGCATTCCTGAGCCACAGGCCCTGCAATATAAGGTGTCTGGAATGGGATCAGAGACTGTGTGTGGTGGGAATAGTGTCCTAGGGGAAAAGGAGCTGTATCTTGGAGGAGGAAGAAAGGCTTTCTGCAGTGAGACCAGGCAACTATGTGAAGGTAACCATAATAAAAGAGTATGGATGATAGAAGTTAGAGGGCTAAAGCTGGAGAAGGGGAGGGACTAAAGCAAGGGAGATATACTTGGAGGAGGGACCAGTGAGAGCCTGTCCTCTTCCCACTCTCCCCCTTTAAGGAATGAAACAGGACTAGAGAAGCTAGGACTAGCTCTTCCCAACTCCCAGGCCAGTCCCACCTGCTCCATGGCGTATCAGAGGGCCCTTGCCACAGCCAGGCTGCAATGGGGAAAAAGCAGATACCAGTTCATGAGTCTCACGTTGGGGTACAGGCTGGTTCCCACAACTCCATAAGGGTGTGATATGATGTAGCCCGGACAGGTATTTGCAGCACCAGAGGGCACCAGACAGCAAGGAGCAGGTGTTAACTGGGTCCCTGGGGCTACAGAGCTAAGGGGGTAGAAACAGGGGGCTGAGCTGGAAAAGTAGACAGGAAGGGCTATATATCATGAGGGTGGCGATGTCAAGAAGCACACCTATTTTTTTCATTTGCTCTTTGTTACCGACTTGGAGTAAATCTCAAGATACATGGCATCTGGGATTTCTCTCTTTGCCCTGTCAAATCAAGAAAATGAGGCTACAATGTAAATTTAACCTACCTCCTCCACTACTTCTACCTCCTCTGAACTGGGCATGCCCATACCACGCATACCCCAAACGTGGCTTTGCAGAAAGTGTAAAACACTTTGAAGAAAAGGGAACCACCAGAGCTACTTCACTTTGCAAGCGTGGTGAAACTTGTGCTGTTGGTCTGTATGGTCAGCACTCATTTACAGCCCTAGAAGCAATGAGACACTGGGTAAACCTTTCAGCCCTTGCACTGTCTCTTGCAGCCCCCTCAGCCTAATGCCAAAGATACCACCTGTACTCCCCTGGTGTCTGTCACTGAAGCCATTGGCCTCAGTCGTTTTCCTGCCCTCTGTTAACAACCCCAGTGGCAAGAAGGCCTCAGAGGTGCTCCGCCCGACACAAATCTCTGCACTGATACGATCATTTGAACGCTGGAAAAATCAGGCTTCCTTTTTCCCTCTGTGTCCTTGTGCTCTGAAATTAGATTTCCTTAGATGTAGGGTAATTAATATGAGTCCTCTCCTCAAAAAAGGCACATCAGTCAGGCTACAGACGTAACTCTTCGGCTGCATGACAGAGACAAGTATTACATCTTTCCTCCACAGCCTGCTCAAAACCCAGTCTCGGGGCTCTAATGGACTCTTGAAGAGAAGCAGCTGTGGCCGAAGCAGACTCCCAGCCTGGGAAACACTCAGGGGAAGAGAAAATACCCTACCTGGCATGATGATTTATGGATGTATTCGGAGCAAGACTTTCAACTGTTCCCCAGCTACACAGCCATCGTCCTCCTTCTCCCCTACAAACTAGATCCTCTAAATCCCCATTTAGCCTCTTTCCCACTAAACTTTTTAGTCAGGTCACTTCTTTTTAGCCTTGAGTTTTGTCACAATAACTGCTCAGAGCAATGAAGGCCTCATTTACAGAGGTCATCACAGAACCTTTCAGCTAAATTAGCTGCTTTAGCTCTGACAGCCCCTCATTTAAACTCACTTTCTTACTGCTCTGCTTGAGTTTCACAGCAAGCTGGGCCACCAAGAGTGAAAGGATGTGGTCTACCAATCACACCGGAGATTAGAAACACCTTGTTTTGGAATGAAAACTAAGAAAAATATGAGGATGCGGCTGA
This sequence comes from Phoebastria nigripes, assembly GCA_035582835.1. Taxonomy (NCBI): domain Eukaryota; kingdom Metazoa; phylum Chordata; class Aves; order Procellariiformes; family Diomedeidae; genus Phoebastria; species Phoebastria nigripes. The sequence goes on from JAYKAV010002780.1 coordinate 579,190, forward strand.
ATAGGAATAAGAATTCAGAAAACCTTGATGTGTCATCTTAATCATCTTCCTATTCATGAATGCACTTGAAACCTCTCACAAGGTTATGATAAGGAGTCGCTCACCAGTGTTACAAGAAGACAAAGCGTTCTGTTTTTTTCCGAGCAGCAAGTTACAACACGCAAGTGAACGCTGTGTGCAGAACACTTTTCACCTCCATGTTCCCATCCAGAACTGTATTTACCCTTGATAAATGATGAACTATGTCCTACAGCTGTGCTACATATTCAGACTAACAAGGGCAGGAGTAAGGTCATACCAATTCTAGAGTGCTGTCTATTGAGACAAAGGCACTCGCACTGTGTCACGTGCCCTGTATTTCATGCAGCCTAGCCTTAGACTATTTCCTGAATTCCTTGTTTTCCTGGGGACATGGCAACGGTTTATGTATGCTACTCTGAAGTTAAAGACCTGGCCAGCTTATGTGTTTTTCCCTTCCTCTACCAAACATTATCTTGTTCCTTTAAACCCTGCTTAACCTTACTTGGGTTCCTGTTTCTCTGCAGGGCCCATACACCAACAAGAGAAGTGAAAGCAGCTATTTCTGTTTCTTTCCACTGCTCTGAACAGTGCCTGAACGCCTGAAAGTGAATAAGGGCCAGAGACATGTCCAAGAGGCTGAGTGAACCTCCAGTTCCAGCTCAAAACAAAAGGGATCCTTGAACTAACCCTCTGGTGCAAAATTTCTAGCCCTCATCTAGTAATTGGAGTTTGCTCTGCTGCCTGCAATGCATGATCAGGCTGCACAGGAGCTGAACRCTAAGGTTGGGATTCATCTGACTGAACATTGGCTGTCTAAAAAATTCAGATGGTTATCTAGGCCTCCTCACCACACAACGCAGACAGACAGAAAAAGAAAGGTTCATCACACCCATTTCATACCTATTTTGGGCTGGAACAAATTGTTCCTGGAAGGTGCCTCTTTGTCTCCGTAGGGAGTAAAGACTGGTGTGGGCTAGATGCTGAGCTATCAGATGGCTGGGATTAGGTGAGAGGCATCGAAACCATCTTGGACAATTATGTTTATCTGGGTCTTTTGCCAGTCTGTACATTTGTATCTATGCTCTCCCAATGCTGTTACTTCCAAGGCATCCAGAGGGCTGTTAGGGGGTGCCTCCAGTGACCCCATGTCTCTGTTGTTTTCTGGCTGGTTTTGTGTTCAGGAAGTTACTTCCCTTCAACCAGGAACACAATTCTAGAAGTCCAAAGATGATGGGCTATATGGAGGAAAAAAAGGGGAGGTTACATCTCCCCCACTCCTAATGGTGTCCGAAAAATGCCCAAAAGCTGCCCTTAAATGAGTAGTTCTGTGAGCAGTGTAACTGGTGACTCCTGATTTCCTATGGATTTCTGTTTACAGTTAAATTCTCTCATGCTTAATAATGTACAAATGCCAATTTCAGCTTCTCCTGCACTTGGAGAGGTCATAATGATCCACTCACACGTAAAGTGTCTGGTGTCAGCCATGAGTTCTACCTGGGACTTTCTTCCAGTGAAGGCATATACAGGGTACGTCTCTTCTAGAGAGCTAGCTACTTTCCTGATTGGAATTGGCCTACGAGTTCAAAGACCTGGGTGGGATGGCAGAAATACATAGTTAGTCTTCCAGCTAATACAGTAAGCCTCTTAAAAACACTAAAAGAGCTCATTTATACTGTGAAGAAGTAAACTAAGAATGGAAATACTTTTTCCTCTGCACAACTGTCAATGAAAAGTTTTCTTCACCTCTGCCTTTTTTTCCCTGTTACATCACACCTTTGAAGGCACAGGCCTGGCAGATGGTAGGAAGAGAGCAGTTGTTTTTGTTATTATTTAGATATAGAGCACCTTAAAGTATGCTAGTGACTGCCGAGTCGTGTGGAGAAGGCTTCCTGATGGAAAATTGTGCCTCCCTTTCCAAAAAAAAAAAAAAAAAAGGGGGGGGGGGAGGTACTTGGAAAGATAAAGGGCAATTCAGTCCTTTGAATGCTCATATCATAAAACTGAATATGAAATAATTACCATAAATGAGGCAACTAGTTCTTACACCCTCTGCAACCTGGATGACATCCTTCTGTGTCATCAAAATAAAAGTTACTTGCAGAAAACACATTACTTACTACCTTATCGCAGTCACCTGAGCTCACACATACAAAAGGAGAAGACCAAAGTCTTCTAAATCATCTCTCTCTGCAAAGAAATGGACTACAACGATTTTAACTCTATTTCCTTCTCCAAGACTACTGGCACTAGGACAGGCATGTGATTTTATCCCTAAACAGGGTGTTCCTTAGGCTCTTTGCCAATTTAATTGGCTTATTCATATCCTTCCCTTCCAGATTACCTCAGGGTGATTTACATGTTGGAGGCCTATAAACACTGATGATTCAGTGCATGAAAACCAAAAACATTGTTCAGTGTCTGACAGGGTCCTCACTGGCTTTTGCCCCCAGATTAATTGTTCTTATTGGAACAACCTAACATATAATCAACCTCTGACATCATCTTAATGTTATACAGACAAAAGAGCTTCTAAAATACAATGGGACTAATGTAATTTGGTTTTTACCAGTGTTTCCAGGTACTCTGCAGGAGCAAGTAACAGGCTAAGTTTTCAAATGGGAATACACAGATGCTCCCAGCCCAGCTTCTTCAGTCTACTGGCCATTTTGTCTTCTGATTTTTCATGAATAAACCACTGAGCTCTAAAGGAATGCAAATACAAAGACAATTTCATTTCCTCTCTCTGCAAAACATAACTTTTCTTATAGCAGTTCAACAGCTACTTAATATGGTGTTATTTAGAACGAGCAGGTGGACTTCCAGTGAATTCAGAACAAATTTCCTTCACATGTTGAACCTGAACTCTCTAGCTAGGAAATACTTTGCAGGCCAATTAAGGACAACTTTATCTCCACCAAATACAGAAACAAGCAAAGATTTGTATTCATGAATAAAGAAAAGGCTGAAAGAGGTTCATTTTGCCTTTTTGTTGATTAAAGTCTTGGACTTGCATGTATCTCTTTCTTTTTGTGACATGAACAGTTTTGATAAAATGCACCAGAAAACTTTACAGAACATACTACTACTTCTGTGCATCTTTGGTAACAATTTAATACATTCTTGTCTCAGTACTCTCACAAAAAGCAGTCACTCAGTCTCCCTTCAGGGGAAGATTACGGCACTCCATATTCAAACAGATTCAGTTTTCTCCTTACGTTGTATGCCCCTGCAGTGTCTTTCCTAAGCAAGCTCCCTGCTTCTACACCAAACCTATTACCAGCTACACGGCCACTTATGCAAATCCAGCACCCTTCTGGTACATTCCCATTTTGCCTTCCAAAAAAATTCTCCATGCTTAACACCCATCTCCCTAAGACCATCAACCAGCACTTTTTAATGCATTTCACAGTAAGATTTCCATGTCTTTAAAAGCCACAGGTTGTTTTGTAAGGCAGTCCTCACCATTCTGGTACTTGTTTTCACAAGGATTTTGGCATATCAGCTGCTAATAAAGTTTGTATTCTTTAATAACAGAGTTTATACACTTAAATACCTGCCGGAGGATGAACACATCTCCACCATTACAGCTGAAGTATTTCAAAGTCCAGCACTTTTAAATCAGCGCAAATGCCTTAAAACTAGTTTCCCTGTTTGCACTGACAGTTGTGGTTACAGGTGTTATGCACTTATAAGCTCTGCTTAGATATTAAAACTTGCACACAAATTCACTCATATTTGCATTCACTGACTGTGTTTATCTATGAAAAATCTGCAATACATTTGTCATGCCCACATTGACTCTATATAACATGTTCATACAGAAGTTCCAAGCAACATCGCAGAATTATTACAGTCCACATATGTAAATGCAAATGAGCCACTGCATGAAGCTTTTAATATATAATACAGGAGAGCAAACGTAATGAAATGGTGGGAAGAATGAGGGGTGAACTCCCTAGAATTAAAGCATATATGTACATAATTTTTATAAATGGCAAGAATGTTTCACTTTAAAAATACTTTAAGAACATTTATACCACACACAAAACAGTAAATAAGATTCAGATCTCACAAGAAGTCCATTATAGGATCTGATCATTGAGAGTATTAGAGAGACATTGCCTAACCGAGGGAAATAAACCCAGCCCGCACAACAGACTCACTGCAGGGAAGTGGAGAGCTGGCAGCCCCGAGAATTCCTCCTCTTTGATCCACAATGAAAAAGGATAATAAGGGTGTACGTACTCACCCTTGTCTAGTTTTCACTTTCTTCAAGGAAAAGAGTTATGCTGATTCAGGGGTCTGGTCGTGGCCCGGGAGAATTTTGTTCTTGTACTCCCCACGCATCAAATTTCTACTTTTTAAAAAGTTCTCAAGATTTTCTCTCCCTTTCCTTAATTGAATCAGTTCTAGTAACAGACGCTTCTTTGTTGCTTGTCACCGAAGTATTTTAAGCATTTTGAATCCTGTCTCGTTTTACACTTGTTTCTAAAGGAGTCAGTTCTGGCCTTCAGCTCTTTGTTTTCTTTCAAAACCTTATTGAACAAGTTGTGCTCCTCTGCATTCACTTCAAGGACACCACGTTTTCTTTTGTCATGATAACTCTCACTCTGAAATGTCTCAAACTTACAATCAAATGCAAAAATAAAACTCTCTCTTCCGTTTATTCTTCTTAATAGCATCCTGATGGCTGCGCATTTCAGATAACCACTCAAAAGGACATGCTGGGGGTAACAATGCAGAAAATGATGCTGAATCCTTGCTTGTTGTAGCTCAGGCAAGAAAAGCCGTTAGTGCATTTTATTTGGGAATGTCCAGGTTATGTCTCTATATTTACAGTTTATGTTCCAACAGGGATTGACAGCTGCAGTAGGTCTGGCCCTCTCATCCGCACTGGGCCCACATTAGCAATGCCTTTTCTAAACTATTAGAGGTAAGCATGTGTTGTGCAAGCATTGATATTGTATAGAAAACCTGCTCCTGCTTCCACCCAAGTCAACAGGAAAACAAAACAGTCTAGGAGTCAGAGCTTTCCTTTCTTTACTCTTATTTAAATGTCAACCAGTGTTTTATGTGGTTGTTTATTAAATAATAATAATACAATAATGCCCAGAGGCTCCAATTAGGACTGGGAAGTCACTGCAGTGGGATTGTGCAAAGGCGGAGGAAGGGACAGCAGGCTGGGAATTGGACGGCTCCCCAGCAGCGGGGAGCGCGGGCTGGAAGCCGGCTCCTCTCGGCAGGCGGGAAGGGCAGCTCCCAGCGCTCCCCACCACCAGCAGCAGCTAAGCCCTTTGTTTGCGTGGGAGTTTGATGTTACTTTGGTTTTTGGTTTTTATGCGTTTGGGGTTTTTTAATGTGAAAATATAGAATAACCAGGAAGACATACAAAGAGGTTTTCTTCAAAGTAGCTGAGCCCACAAAGGGAAAAAAAGAGTGTATGTAGATGTATATGCTAATTCTTATTAATTAAAACCAGAGTGCTGTGCTGGAGCTGTGCACAGGCTTTATTAGCTAATATTAAAACAAAGGGCTGATTCGCCTTCCACAGAAATTTCACCTTGGCAAAGCTCTGTTTGCTGCAGCGGAGTTACTTCTCGCTTCACACCAATGTGAGCACAGGATCAGGCCAGGAGCCCTCAGGAAAGACTCAAAAGCCGGTAACAAAACAAAAGGACAAACAGAAGGCACATGGGGAGGACAATCCTAAGGCGCGGGATAAGAACAAGCATGTTGCTCTTGGCAGAAAGCAACTGGCAAAAATTAGTTGCCTAGTCAGCCTCTCGCTCAGTTCTTTTTGTTTTGTTATGAAACAGGATTTGTTTTTATTATAGAGGAATGGGATATATTTCAGCAGAGGAATCCGAGCTGGATAGGCTTTATGGCAGAAGTATGTTTTATGGGGAGATCTGAATGAAGACAGAGTGCATTTGGTTCACAAGATGGGTGCAGTTGTTCTAGGCTTAAACAAAAAGAGCAGCATGAATGAAAGCCCTTGGAGGAACGCGGRAGGAGGGAAGGAAGGAAGCGATTAGAGGAAAGCTGGGCTGGACAAGAACGTGTGGGAGCAAAGACACAAATCCCGAATTAAGGCAGCAGCAGAACAATGCTGGGCCCTGAAGGTGAGGCCTGAAACTGAACAGATGAACAACGCAAGAAGGCCCAAGAAGGGGCACAATGGTGGCTAGATGCTGCCACTCGGTGAGGAAAAGGTGGGAGAAGGGTAGTGAAAACTTTATCTGCTGGAATGGGGAACAGAGACCCTGAACTGAGCGGAAAGCAGAAGCTAAAGATTTCCCAGGAGAAACTTCTAGAAAGCTGGTAATTTATATGAGCATCTTCAGGCTAGAGGTGACCTAAGTCTGGGAAGAATTTCGGAAACAAGGTCGGAGGTGGGGAAACGGGTCATTGGAAACATTTAACATGAGAACAAGCACAGCCTAAAACCAGCATTCATATGGGGGAGAAGAGGGAGCAAATGAGCTCGGAGGATGACAGAATTACCCATGGTGGTGGAGAAAGGACAGGGAAGGAATTTGCCAGCAGAAGATGGTCGTGTTTTATGAACAGAAAAGGTATGCTAAGTGAAAGGTACTGCATGGGATTGGCAGAGCGGGGCAGAGATGGGGAAGTGGAGGGGTGGATCGATCAGAGGTGGAGAAGCAGGTTAAGCAGTAGGTATGTATAGATGGTACAGTGCACACACATACCACCTGTGAAATCGGGGAGCATCCCGGAGGTCAGCTGCAGAGGGAAGGAGGAGATTTTTGAGAACAAAATGTAGCCAGATACTATCTGAAAAAAAGAGAAGGATGGAAAAGACAGGTAAGACAGTGACAGAGAAGTTGAACCCTTGGTAAATGATCTGGGAAAATAAGAGTTTTAATTCAAGTCCTCAGTTCTTCGTTTTTCTTTGTAGAAAACTGAGTTTAATAAAAGCAAAATTTTCAGCTGGCTTCCACTGAGTTTCCATGCAAAATTTCCAAAGAAGCAACAGGTCTGCAATGAAAAGTACGTGCCCATTTCTTCAATGTGCACACAAAACTACAGGGCTAGGTCTTGCGAGTGAACAGAATGGACGGTGTCTCAAACCTCCTCCTAGACCTGAGGAAATTAGTAGGAAATAGTTAATATGTCTCAGTTGTCACTGTGTCCTACGCTGGTTAGTTCACTAACATACTGGCACAGAAGAAAAGCCTGACCTTCACTACATCTCAGCCTGACACAGTTGTGTAAGCTCGCGGAGGATCCGGGCTCCAGTGCACAGCAACAGTGGGGAGACATTCACAACTCTAAGCGTGTTTGACTTCAGTGGCTCTTAATTCACATGTTCAGTATTACTCACATGATTAATATTTGGCCTGTAATTTTTTTCACCATTCTGGTTCAATGTATTTTTAGTTGATTCGATTCTACTCTCCAGTTAATATGTAATACCATGCTGCTCCTTTACCCTTATAATGGCTTATGAAAAATTAATTGTCCTACAAAGATGTAAGAGAACATTTTGGAAAAAAATCTTTGTATAAGAAGTGTAGTTTTCCTTTCTGCTAAAGCACTGTGGCAGTTTTTTTAAGATCAAGAGCAAAGCAGAGTTTATTTTGGTGCAGTGTTTCTCCAAAATTCAGGCAGGGAACGTTATATGTGAAGTTTAAAAATGTGAATTCTTTACAATAGAAAAAGGAAGGAAGATAACAGATAGGCATAATGTAAATGTTTGTGTATTAAAATGTTTGACACTGGAGGGTAAGTGTGTGCAGGACATGGGGATATAAGGCATTCTTTCTTTAGGTTGCAGCAACATTTCCAGTACCTCACAACACTGCCCTCCCTACACCCCATTACTTGTTTTGGTGAACCTACACAAGGTTGTGACTGAGAACGGATGGAAAAGGGCACTGATCTGCACTTCGCTAGTGTTGACACTTTCCTGAAATTGTCGAGCTAATTGCAGTAATCAGAGCTGCAAAATTTTACTCACTGCTTCACAATTATTCAATATCCAGGTCTGTTAGCACAATTCATGCGTATACACCAGTGAGTTTAGTAATTTTCCTTTTATAGCCTCAATGTATTATTCTGAATATAGGTGAACTGACTCAAATGGGTTATTACTGCTTCACCTCCTTGCAAGTAAAAAGTTTAGTTCCACTGTGACTTCCTTGTTGCCACCTTATATTACAAAATGACTGCAAGAACTTCCTGGGTCACTCACAATAGTCCTGTGGCACTGAAAGCAACCATACCATACAACCCCTTTTCTTAAAATATTAAGCCTTATCTGAAGACCACCTAAGCCTCATCTAAAGCTTTGGGGTTGATTTTGTTTATTTTCACCCATATTACTGCTACTGGAAGAGTGCTCTGGAAACTCATTCCTCTGGCAGTTATAAACCTTCCTCTTATTTCCAGTTTGGGTGAAGTAACTGACAGTTCCTGTATCAACACAGTCTGCATCACTAAAATAGATCTTAAAAATCTCCTGAACTTATCTCCTTCTTGCGCTTTTAGCGAAAAATCATAGACCTCAACAGTTATTTGGTTGGGCCAATAATCTTTAAGTAACAATCCTTTAACTTCTTGCAATAAGTACATTTTCCATTTCTGTTTTCCTAATCAGCTTAGTCACCTTTTTCTGGACAAGTTCTGGTTTTAATTAATCTTTCCTGAATATGTATGAGTGGAAGTATATACAGTATTTTAGAGGAAATAGGTGTTTTGAATGTCTCTTATATTGGCAAATATACTTCTGTACTTCTGCTGGAAATACCTTAGTACCTTAGGCCTAGGAAACATATTTGTCCTATTGAAGGTCACTGCATGTTGCAGGTTCAGATCATAATTTTTGGTACAGTTTACCAGCGTAAGTCAGCACCTAAAGAAGCAGAGCTGACCTTCACTGACCTCTGGCTTTCATTCCTGTTCCTGTGTATCCCTTCCCTTTTGCCAGCACTATCTGTGTGACTGTATAGCAAAGCAGATTGAGAAATTTATTCCATTTTTCTTTTGGCTGGTTTTCCCTTCTTACAATTCCTGCACTAATCCCCATTTTCTCAACTAATCCTTTTTCACTTGGCACCACAGAAACACTTCACTGAAGTCCTGACAGATAACCTCCACTGCATTTTGTCTACAAAATCTGCAACCACAATGTGTGCCTGATACATCAGTAAGAAACCTTCAGTATGCATGGCCAAATTCAAGTGGAATGACACTGCTTTAAGTGACTTTTGCTCACTCGGGGTGAGATGGAACAAGCCCTAGAAAACAGCTCAGCTAACCGGTGGTCCCATGTTGGCGAGCGCGACCAGTTAATGAGAAATGAGCCACTGTGTGAAGTGGGAGGAATATGGTTGGATGGCATAAAAGAAAAGATAAGGACTGTGATGTGGACCCTGCATCAAATGAATAGGATGTCTCAAGGAAAAGGAAGAGGAAGCAGAGTCAAGATGGTATATAAAGAGAATGAGAGGAAGACAGCAAAAAAAAAAAAAGAAAACGAAAAACAATGGGGGAATGGAGCAATGGCAGAAGGAAGGGGAAGAAAGGAGAATGCATAAAGAGTAACATTTGGTCAACTACGACATTTCCATCACAGTCCCAAAGCAAGACACTGAAAGGGTTACTTTCCCACCCCATTCAGAGCTGTACAAAGGTCAAAATGTTGTCCTGCGTCTGGACTTGTCTTTTTAACAGGTGTCATGCTTGAAGTGCAGATCCAATAAAATCTAGCACAACACCAGTTATAAACAAGCTCTCCCATTCCCAGCATTAATAAAATTTGTGGGTACTATTTATTTAAAAAATATGCTTATAATATATAATTTTAAAGGCACCCCATGTAGCACCTAATGGGACACTGCAAATTGGTTATATAATAAGTAAGTAGAAGAAAGAACAATATAAACAGTGGTTTGCAGCCTTGACCCTATGGTGTTTCCTGCCACAATGAAAGTAAAAACACATGTTCCCTGACAACCATCAAGCACTTTGTCACTGCTGTTGGACATTTTGCTGCCTTAGGGCTTGTCTACATGCAAAGCTACATTGGTTTAGCTGGGTTTAATTTGCTGCAAAGGGCCGTGTGAATTCTTATTTTGACTTAAATCAGACTTATTTCAGTTTAGCTCAACAAATTAAAGGTCAGATAAAGCCTGAGTAACTCTGTTGATTAGGACAATCATGGTTCTAATCAATTGCTTACAATTGTAGTGCTGCCTGCGCTGGCAAAAGCTTGCTTTCTGGTAGCTTATCTTGATGAAGTTTTGCCTGATTCCTCAGACTGTTTTAATTTACTTAAATTGTGCCTGAATGGTCCTTAGGATCTGGTGTCACCTGACTTAATGTAACCAAATCTTTTCTGCTGCTGAATGCAGAATATATGTATCTAAAATATTAAGTTCAGTGGGACAAATATTACGTTCAGTGGGAAAGTGCTAGTTATTCTAAAATTTAATTTTTTTTCAATATTGCACCCAAACATGGGCACTTCTCAGCATACAGATGAAGGCAGAAGTGGCTGTCTCAGTCCTGTGTGGGCACAGGGCATTCCAAACTAAACAAGTGCATCACACACATGCTGAAAAACATGCAAGGTTTCCTTAATTCAAAGCCTGCAAGAACAACTTTGCCTCAGCCTTCCTGGGTGAAGTGCTTGGTAAGAATACTTAAGACTGTTGCACTAACACAGGGAAACTTATCTGCTTAGGGAAATGTAATGGTAATGAAGAATTAAATGAATGGAAAAACAGYCATCATTATTCCAAAGAGTATCCACAGAAGGAGTTGTACCAGTATAGTAATAGTAGGACAATTATAACACTGTAATAGCATCAGTACATTTCCTCAGCCTTGTTATGGAGAACCAGAACTTGCCTTAGCTTTAGAAAGGCTTGTCAGCATCCTCTTTACCAAGGAAATACTCCAAGCACTTCCTCTACAGAGGAAAAGGTAACAGCAGAGGAATCATCTTCCTATTTTCTGTAATTCGTTTTAGGCCAAGGCAAGTCAGGCAAACCTAAGGAGAATTTCACCTAATTGTTCCAACATTGTCATGAGCTATCTGCCTCAGAAAGCAAATTATTAATTACTATTTCTATTTTTGTTGAGCAGAAAGGCTCTGCTAGGTCACCCCATCACCTGAAACCTCAGTTACRCTAAGAGCAGCACAAACACATTGCCAGCACAGACATCAGATCTGTGTTTAGACTGACTGGGTGCTGTTATGGCTTAATTGACAATATATGCCACACATGGAACACATAAAGCAAAAACTTGCTTCCAAATGATAGTAACATTTGTTTTGTTTTTTTTTTTTTAATGTCATTAGAGAAAGGCTAGCTTACATTTCACAAGACAATCAAAAAACACCAAAGTGTTAAAATTTAATGAGGGCATAATCCTCATTTTATCTTCCAAAGACAACCTATCTTTATGTTCATAGTTAAATTAACAGGATTAGATACAGAAAAGCTGAAGGTTACATATATTTTGGGGCCTATCGACTCCTGTTGGCTTTGCCACCGGGGCAAACTGCAACACAGTTTATTTCAATTAGGAAGCTGAACAGGAAAGAGCCCTGCTCTTCCCACAAGCAGCTACAGTTCTTTGAACCTCTTCCCTCACCACCCTCCTTAAGCAAGAAGGCCCTTTACGCAACTGCAAAGAAATCAGTTGGTTACACCGAGATACAACTCTCGGCATCGCGGGGCCTTTTCTGGCGAGTCCTTAGCTGTCACCTCCGGGGCCTTTTCTGGCGTGTCCTTAGCTGTCACCTCCATCCGCTTCGTACCTCTGACTCCTGCATGCTCCTTGCTCTGCCCTCATCATGGAGGCCACTAAACGCACTTTGCTCATATTTCACATACAGACAAACGCCCTGCGGACATACAGCCGCTGATGGACCCGCTCGGCGCCTGCGGTAACAGGAGGCCCCCGGCCGCAGCCGGCCAGGCCGCGGGGCCTAGCGCAGGGGGAAGGGCTCTTGCCCCCCTTTGTGTCTCCAGGACCTGACGGGAGCCCCCCACCCCTTCCYCAGGGCGCTGAGGGCGCCCGGCAGCCACCCCCGACGCTGAGCCCCGGCCCTGACCCCGCTCCCCGCAGGCGGCGACGCCCCGTCCCCACAGCCTCGTCCTTTAACCCGCACCCCACACCGCAGCCTCTGAGGGGGGATTTAAATCAGAACCCGGAAGCCGGGGCGGCCGGCGCGGGGCACGACGGGATTTGTAGTCCCGCCGTCCCTGCGGGCGTCCCGCCGCTGAGCCGCGGGGCCGGGGCGGGGAAACCACGAGTCCCCTGAGCCTCTGCGGCCGCCACCGCCCCAGGAACGCAGGCGCAGTGCGGGGGGCTGGTTTTTGAATCCGCGGCGTTGTTATTGACGCCATATTGCTGGTGTGGGAGTCACAGAGGGAAGCGCCGCCGCCGCCGCCGCCCGGGCCCCGCCGCCATCGCTCGTCATCGGCGGCCCCGGACCGGGTAGCCGGGCCCGGCCCTGCGCCCCTCGGCCCAGCTCCCGCCCCGCCACCGGCCGCGGGCGGAATTGGCCCGGCCAGGGCAGGGCGGGCGGCGAGAGCGGGGATCCAGCCGGCCGAGCCGGAGCCGCTGGGGGGGCCGGGGCCGCTCCCCAGAGGGAGGCCGACAGGGAGGCGGCGGAGGCCCTGACGCAGCTGCCCCCTCCTTTCCCTGCCGCCCTCCCTTCCCTCCCCCCCAGCCCGCCCCAGACAGCGGGGAAGGCGCCTCTGGGCAGGGCCGGCTGCTGCCACCGCCGCCGCCGCCGTCGTCGTCTCCCCTGCCCCTCGCTCCGAGCCCCCTTCCTCCGCCCCGCCGCCGCCCCGCGCCATGGCTTGCGGCGCCACTTTGAAAAGGACTCTGGATTTCGACCCGCTGCTGAGCCCGGCGTCCCCGAAGCGGAGGCGATGTGCGCCATTGTCAGCCCCGGCCTCGGCCGCCGCCTCCTCCTCCTTCGCCGCCGCCTCCCCGCAGAAATACCTGCGCATGGAGCCCTCGCCCTTCGGAGAGGTGTCGTCCCGGCTCACCACAGGTGAGGGAGGCGGCCCTGCCGTGCCCGGCAGCCCCC
>JAYKAV010002780.1:592309-711882 GCA_035582835.1 Phoebastria nigripes
CCTTGGCGGGGAGGGGGGCGGCGGGTGCGCAGGACAGGGGGCCGGGAAGGCGACCGGGGAGGAGGGGAGGGTTGGGTGGGTCTCGAGTCCTCCTCCAGCCATTTTCTGTCGGGCTGTGTGGCTGGCAGCGGCGGGGGCCGGGGCGATCCCTGCTCGGCTTGGCACCGCCGCGGCGGAGACACAATAGAAATGGCCGTTTGCAGCAGGAGAGGGGGAGGAGGGACGGGGAGGAAGGGGGGGCGGGTTGAGCCGATGCGGGCGGGTGGCCATAGGAAAGGGACTGGAGAAAGGGACCCGAGCGGAGGAAGGGGGGAGGCTTGATCCGGTGCCGAGGAGGGGGGGAGGCCGGCTTTCCTCGCGTCGGGGACGGCCACGGATGATTTTTTTCCCTTCTTCCATGGGTGCCTGGATGTGGCAAGGAGAGCCGCAGGGGCGAGTCCAGCTGCGGAAACGCTGGGGGCGGCGCGGGGGGGGTGTGTGTGACCGTGGTGTCTGCGGGGCTGGGGCTCGCTCCCTGCCTGCGCCCGGAGCCCCTCTCGGTGGGGCCCCCATCGATCCCTTGCAGCCATTATCGGTGGGTCGAGCGTTGCCCGAGCCGAGGCGGCGGCACCTCCTCCCGTTGCTCAGACATCGGGGGGGTGGGGGGGGCGGGAGGGCGGGGAGCGCGGCCTGTCATCAATCACCCGCAAAACGCCAGTGGGAAAAGGCAAAAGCAGATAAAACAAAGGGGTGATTCCGCTTCCAGTCCCTGAATGCGTGCCACCGTCCCGGATGATCCATTCTGTGGCATCCTTAAAGTTTCGTAGGAAAACCGGGCGATGAAGGCGATTGTGTGCAAGGGTGAGAGTTGCCTTTAGGGCAGATAAAATGGAATCGGGCAGTCTTTCTCGTCCCGGAGACGCTGGGCGAGAACGAAACCCTTTTACATTCTTAACGTGTGAGAGATGAGTCAACCGGTGGCCCTAAAAGCTCCAGGTCTGCCTGTGTAATTGTTGTCAATTAAAAATCAAACGAGTTCGTTTTACCAGCGAGTAGGGAGAGAAGAAAGGAATGAATCTCGGCTGAGCACGCAGGATTGATTGGCCCTTGCTATGGTTAGTCTAGTGGGTAGCTTCCAGTAATGCACTTAAGAACGGTTAAGCTCGCAGCCATGAGTGGCTGTAGCGCTGAGGTATGGATCTGTGTCCTTTGTGTGCAGGAAAAAAGCCCTCTGCAGTTGTTGCAGCTGAATTCCTTCTGCTGTTGTGTTCGATACTCCCTTTTATATAAAAGTTGGCCCCGGATTACTGCTAGTATTATGGAGCAGTAAGTTTGAATGTGTTTTCAAATTACCATCTCCTCCATGTAGGACAGTGCCTTGTTTTGATATTCTTAGTTCTGAAAACTGAATATATTTTTTCACAGGTTTTAATAAAATAAAATTGCTATGGAGGAAATATATAGACGGCATACAAAGTACTTGCACTTGGCATCAGTGCCTTGATTTTTTTTTTTGCACCTCTAGGAAAAGATCTTGAATGAGTCAGCGGTCTGGGATGAGGGTTGTGATGGATGGCACTCCCTGGTACAGTGAGGCATTACGTATACTTTGAGATAGATGTTTAAAATCAGAATTCATTTGATTCTTTTTAGAAGATAAGTGTTGCTTCATTGCAAGGATTTCTTTTGGCTTGTTTCTTTGGGATTTGGAGAGCTTAGGTTATGAATATTTAATATAAATATTGTCTGGCCAGTAAATGTGTATTGCTGAAAGGAGACAAATCAATAAAATTTTCAGCAGAGAGAACCAACAGCAGTATTTGAGGTAATACCTAAACTCCTATCTTAATGATTCTGAAGCTCTTAAAAACTAAAATGTTACTGAAGTTGAGCAAATACAGGCCTCATCTTCTCTTGAGAAAATCAGAGGTGCAGGTGGTAATCCATGTGCAAAGGTGATTCTGTACTGACAATTCTGTAAGCCATTTTTATGATATAAAGTGAAGGACAGTAAATCAAAATGTCTCTTACAGCACTTGAATGCTCTTGAGCAAAACTTGAAGCATTTATAAATTGTGCACATTTACACAGGTTTTGCTTAAAAGCTCTCTCTATGGTTTCTGTTACAAGAAAAAAAATCTTTATACAGTGCTAGTGCAAATGTGACTGTTAAGCAGCTTGCTTAGTTTTTACTTTCAGTTGAATTTAGGAGTATTATGACATTGTGTATATTTCATTTTGACCATCAGTGAACAAAATAGAGCTTATCATTTTAAAGGGGCCACTTGAAAGATTGTGTGGGATTCATCTGATCTAATTTTGTAAATGTACATCTGACCTAATAATTTGTGGTTTTCTTGATAGTCAGTTGGAAGAAACAGATGGTTTATTCTAGAGCTCTGACTTAGGATGAGGCAAAGTGTGCTGTAGAAATATGTATTGCTTTCCGTTGACAGTAAAATGAATTTACATGACCATTTCTGATGCAGATGTCTACATTTGGGTCAGATAATTCTTACACTGTGTGTGAAAAGAATTCCAGTCTGATTTTAAAAGTGTTCCCAACTGAGTCACCGTTTTGTTCGGTTTTTATATTGGGAAATTTAGTAACAATAGCCAAAATTCAGTTGACTTCACTTATGGTCTTCTCAGCGTGTTACTGTAATGCTTAGGTTTCCAGCACTTAAAAAGTGGCTGTCTGAATTTTGTTTAATGAAAATTAATGATAATATGAAATCAGAGCTCTGGAATAAAAACCTAGCTCTGGATATAAAAACCTGATGCTGATACTTTATTTTAAGTTCACGCTTAAGCATTTTTCTTCTATCTGATACTCTGTCCTGGTAGTGTTTAACTTCACCCAATGGAGACTATGTCAGCACCAGAACTTCTTACCACATGGTTAATCATTTCAAAAATGAAGCAGAATATGGATTGATTGGGGGGGGGGGGGTGTGCTGAGAACTAACAATACAGTGTGGTAGTCAGATGAGAAAACAGCTGTCTTTATAGAGTGGTCATAGGCAAATAAACAATATGTCTGAGAGAGGGTAGGCTTATTCAAGATGAAATTTATCTCTCACAGGAGTGTTTTAATATTTTGTGGTTATTTGAACAGCTGTTAGGTTACTTCCAGTTTCTCAGTGAATTTGGCAGCCAAACTGTAATTGTGGCTTTACCGTCTATACTTTCTGTGGAATTGTGCTTGCTGGCTTGAGCATACTCTGAGTATGTTTGCTAATTTTTAGATACCATTGTTTGCATCTAGAATTATGTTTTAAAACTGTGTTCACCGTAAGCGGTGCAGAACGTATCTGCCTGGCATAAGACAGGTTCAATTGAAAGAGTGGCTCCTCTAAGAAGTTTTCTACTGCTTGAATACTACAGATGAGTTTTACTTTCATGTAAGTTCTAGCTATAAATAAGACTGTTCTGTATGACCAGAATAACTGCACTTGGGTCTGGATGTCTGTGTGTAATGCATTGTACACGTTCGGTTTCCTCTGAAGTCCTAAGGGTGCTGTCCTGTTTCAAAGTTGTTAAATGAATTCTAGAGGGTCAAAGGAGGAAGCAGTGACAGTAATTTTTTTTCTGTTCTCTGCTGGATATTTTAGAACCATTATTTGCAGTTTTACCCTGATGAAAGATTATGTTTGGGGGGTGGGGTGGGGGGAGAAAAAGAAAAAAAAAAAAAAGAATAAACTACACTTAAGTTGTTTTTCAAATTCAAAGGCAGGTCAGTGTTAGAAAGCCTGTGTGTCTGGATATTTCTGAGACTGAAGCTACAGTGGGAAATACAGTCCAAAGAAATGGAGGGGGGGGAGGAGGGAGGGATAATGTTGACCTTAGGGATTTAAATCTCCTAATTTGTGATACATAGTAACTGAGAAGACAAACTGAGATCCCTAGCTTTCTTCCATACTCCTCACCCAAAATCAGAGATTAACTTGCAGCTAGAACTTTGTAGAATCAAAAATAATGTTGTATTTAAAAACAGTTTGTGAAATCGCTTAAAAATCCACAAACTTTTGCATCTGCACATGCAATTTTTCCTCCATCTGAAACATTCATCTGCCTCAGCACTTCCCCAGCAACTAACTGATGTTGCAAACCAAAAATTGTAGTGGGTGGGGTTATTGAGAACAGTCCTTCAACTCAGGTCACTGATTGAAATCCAAGCAGAGATAATGTCAAACATTTGACGGAATACGGAAACTATTGAATTTATGCAGTATTTAGTAACAAGTATGCATAATTGGTATTCGCTGCTCTAATGGCAGTTGTATGGCAAATGTCTTTAGTTAAAGATGGCAAATGGAGTTGGTTGTAAGACTCCCTCTCTCATGAAGGACTCTTTACAAACAGAAGGTAGATAAATTTGTCTTTAATGTATACCTTTTTCTTTCACAGAATAATCTGGGGAAAAAAATGGATCTAATTAACAAAATTTTCAAAGTTAATGCAAGAAAATGACTTTGACCTTTTTGAATAGGAAGAACTGTTAGTCTTCCCTATAGGCTGTCCTCCTATGACCTTTCAGTTGCCCTCTTGAGCAAACTTAACTAATTCTGTCTGAAACTTGCTCAGACAGTGGCCAAGTACAGGTTTGGCTTTTAAGTGAACAGATCTAGTGGCTCTGGAATGTGACATATTAGTAGTGCTGCATCTCTTTCTGCTTAATTTCTGTTTTGTTAACATTTATCCGCATGTGTATGTATTGCTAAATTATCTTGGCGAGATGCCACGTTTCTCATTGTGCTCCAGTATTGCAGAAATCATTAGGATTTTAAAAAACAAAACATTCCCACCCCTTAAAAAAAAAAAAAAAGAAAAAGCACATAATGCCTGCATCTGGACTTCATAATTTAATTTATATAAGAAATTTCTATATAGATGCCTGTGGTGACTATAAATGTTAAATACCCTTGGTTGTAGATGTCATAAAACGTTGAAGCAGTTTTTTGTTTCAGTGGCAAGTCTGGTGAATGCAATGTGACGTTTTTTTATGTGAAGAGAAAGATCTAATTGCTGTGTCTAATACATTTTGCATTGCTTGATTTATTTTTCATTCCTCAACCCCTTGATCAGGAGAGCTGGGATTTCCTGAAATAACACATTTGCAGAATGAGCTAATGCATATGTGAGCATCCGACTTGTGGGAGAACCAGAACCTTCGTCAGCCTGAGACCTTGAGTAATTGGATCTCATGAGGTGGCCAGCTCTGTGCCACAGAGTCCATTGCAAGCTGCTTCTCTCCGTTCTGTAGCTATAGACACTGGCTGTGAAGTGTCAGCGTGTACCCGTTATCAGTGTTCTCTCTGGTGCTTAGAGCATGCTCCTCTGAGGTGAGCATGATTTCCAAAAGTATACTCTATTACTGAAGTCTCACAGACCATGCCTAATTAAGAAACATAACTGGAGTGATTGATGTCTATGACCAAAGCAAGAGAGTAAGAGGAATACCCGAATTATTTTAATTTCTGTCTGTGCCTGTGAATTCCCTGGTTAAGTAGATATAAAAAGTGAAGAATACTGTTACCCGTTGCTCTGCTGCAGTGCTGCCCTTAGGGGAAGCTAGCTTCTTAAAATTAATGTTGTGTGTCAATAGTCTGGTGGGGAGACCAAAACTAGGAATGTGGTAGCATCAACTAAACGTTTAATAAGGGTGATGGCCTAATGGTAATGTTATAAATTTGAACTAGGACAGTGAAGCAGTTTTGCTTTAGCAGGAGCTGAAATCCCTGCAGATGTATGCTGTTGACATCAGGATAGCATTTGATTGATTCACTTAGAAGAAATCTCAGGCATGGTCCAGGTTTGAATGTGTATGTTGAATGGTGACACTGCAAACTGAAACCTGAGCTTTAGGTTCCATTTCGGGCCAGGAAAACTGCTACTCTGATTTCAGCCTATTGAGTCACCTTCCTATGTGTTTTGCCAAAGTTTCCTTCAGCTAAATGAGAGAAGCCAGGAACTGAGATGAAAGACTGCTAGTTTAAAAATCAAGCCCCCCAAAAAAAGAAGAAAAAAATCCTTCAGGGAAAACAATCAGTACCTTCATAGTTGATAAGCGGTTATTAAAATGGAGAAAATAATTGTTTGCGTTGTTACCTTTTCAAGTTGAACTGCTGTTTCCCTTCTACATAATTCTAGGTAATTACAGGTCAGGATGAAGTAATTAGATGACAGAACTTTGAAAAAGAATAACTTGCCTTTTTATTGTGAATTAAAGGAAGTAAGAAGAAGACATCACTCCTTGGAAATGAATATTTGGCTTTGTAATCTGTTAGTGTGACAGATCATGCTTCAGATGTCAAACTTGAATTCTGAATTGCCCCCTTCATGTTTCATCCACTCTTCATTGGGTGTGAAGGCAGCTGAAACGTGAAATTTTAGTTCCCCAAATCATATCTCGGATTCCGAAAGAAGACTGGTGTGAATGCTGTCCTTCATCTTAATGCAATATTTCATGAACATTTGTACTCAACTTTATGCTCTTAGTACACAGAGCTCTAGATAAAAAAAGAGTATCTATGCATTTCATTATATTCAGGTGTATTTAACTGAATCTCCAATGCTTTTAGTGGTCATGGTGAGACAGTAGCAATCTTCATTTGTCATTCTTTATCTTAGCCTTGAACCTGAAGGAGGAGAAGGGGGCATATAATATAGTCTTGCGTAACTGGCCGGGATTCATAGTCATCTTGAATTTGAAATGTTATTTATGAAGTACTAATTCATTTCAGTGTGTTAGCAGTGTGGCTTTTTCTTGCTACTACCCTAGATTCAGCAGGCCTAATTTCACTTTCAGCACCTCTGCCTGGTGTTTCCTGTTAGCTAGCCCTGTGCCTTCAGAGGTACCTCTAACCAGTAGGAAACACTGAGCACAGGGGATAAAGTGAAATTAAAAAGAAACTGAGGATAGGCCACAGCGATGTATGTTTGATCATATTAAATATATTCCTTTTGTTATCTCATAAATGAAA
This sequence comes from Phoebastria nigripes, assembly GCA_035582835.1. Classification (NCBI taxonomy): domain Eukaryota; kingdom Metazoa; phylum Chordata; class Aves; order Procellariiformes; family Diomedeidae; genus Phoebastria; species Phoebastria nigripes. Next base: position 599,275 of record JAYKAV010002780.1, read on the forward strand.
TTATTGCCTGACGTACAATGTCTGATTTGAACTTCAGCACCTATAAGATGGATAAAAGTCTTTAAATAAAGTATCTAATGAGTTCTAATATATATGATTCAATTTCTCACTTAAGTTTTTATAGTCTTAGAGAAGCTCGCTTAGATTAGGTTTTCTTTAATGACCGCACTTTCAGATTCTAAATTTTTATATATAAAATAATTTGTTAATTAAAATGCATGTCGTTGTTGAAAAAGACAGTTTGGGCCTCCACATTGAGGAACACATTAAAAAAGCCTGTCCTGTGTTTGACACCAGTTAAATGCACATTTTAATTCAGTTGTCAACTGCAGAGAGAATAGTCAGAGCTAATTGGAAGTAAAGGAAGTTAAGAAACTGAACTTGAAAAAGCAGGAAGGTTTTCTGGAATCAAAATTAGGTTGGAGAACAAGATCTGCAAACTCTAAGCTTTGTTTAACTGGGCAAGAGTTTTAAAGGGCTTTACAGTTAGATGTCTGCAATATAGGTGGTGTTCAAAAGTTGTCTGGTTTGCACTGCCTTAATATTTCATGGCTTCTTTCAAGTGCTGAGGTGCTGTAAAAACTGTTTTGAACAGAATATGTTTGTTCATCAGACATATTTTTGTGGATTTCTTAAGCAAAATGTAAATGCCAGAAGTAACTTGGTGTATTTAAACAACTTTTCTTACTCTCCTAGATTTTTTAAAGAAAAAAAAAAAGGACAAAATAATTCAATTTGGCATTCAGATTTTCATTTAAAATCAGTCATAAATATTTGCAAGCTTACATTTCATTTCACAGTGAAGTAGTTTTGTTTAAAGGCATAGATTTTATGCTACTGTATGTTAATAAAAATGTCTACTCAGTCTTTGCTGCTGCAAAAATGTACCTGCTTAATTTGAAGCATGACTAGTCTGATCATTCATGTGAGAAGTCATTGAACAGTTCGATGCTATGTTAAACTTGTGTTTCTTGACTATTAATCTCCGTTTTACAAATGGTGGAGATCGGGAAGTATGAGATGAGTCATTCTCACAGTTGTCTTGCCTACTAGCAGCACGGTACTGAGTAGAGCTTGTAGTCCAGTTCTCTGTGCTGAGCAACAGTGCCTTAAATCTCGTAAGTTAGACTAAATAGAGGAATACTGTTTGCCAAACCAGGTTATATACATGCTCAACAAGTGTTCAGTCAGGACTTCAGATTTCAGGCTTTTTTCTCCTCGTGGCTGTTTGCAATGTAGGCAGTGTATTGTCGTGTTTAAATAGTCCCCTCCTCCATCCCACTTCGCTTAGTTTTATACCTTTACCTGAAGCTATAGTAATGCAAACTGTCAAAGTGGTTTTGTCAGGACAGGGATCTCCCAATGTATCCGTCAGTGGCGTTTCTTGAGATTTTTGATTATCAGAGCAAGATTTGAAGGTGGTAAGTTAAAAAGTGTTGCCAAATTAGAAGTAGATGAAATTACTGTAGTACCATTGAGACTTCTGTGTCCACAAATCAATATAAGTTGGAATAGAGTCGTGTATCCTTGGTGCACAGATCTTAATTTTCTATCCCAGTTCTTACTGTTTTCCCAAAGTCAGTACCTGATTTCTCCACCTCCCCTCCCTATCATCCTGTCCCATCCCCACCATATGTTGCTTTTGCTCCTTATATTCTGGCTGTTATTTTAACATTTTCTCCGAATTAYTCCCTGTTTAATTTGCAGGGGTTGTTAGGGCTGGAGGAAATCTGGCTGATGATTGCTGTTTCAGCTCTTGGAGTTTTATCCATTGACCAGAGTCTGTTTAGGCTTTCTTTTCTTAACAATTTTGGTGGTTAATGTGGTTTGAAAATGTTCTGCAAAAAGATAATATAAAGGAGAGCTGTAGAGAAGATTTTTATCAAAGTTGTTACACCTGAAATATGGCTGATGTTTTTGCAGCTCATACAGAATTTGGAAAGTATGCCCAAGACAAAGTAGTCGTAGTGAAGGATGCATGTGATCTATTACATTCTTCAATTAATGTAAATACAGTGTGAATATTTGCAGTCACATTTCTCACAGTGTAGACGTGCTTTAGGACAGGTGTTACCTTATGAGCTAATTTGGTTCCCACTCAAAATTATGCAGTACCGCTTAGCTAGAACAGCACTTGATTCTGAGGAAAGTATTGTTTTACGACCATAATGCTGTTGAGTAAAAATGTTGCAGGGCCATTCCGACTGATGCAGTGTGTATGCATGTGACAAATTCTACATGGGATTCTATTTAATTTTGGAAGCCTGACTGCACCTTGGTTTAACCTGATTTATGTATTTCTGTACCATGCTGGAGTGTAGTATGTATCTTGTCCTACAAAAAGTATGAATCCTCCAGCCACCCTTGAGTACTTTTTTTCCCACTTTCTCGTAGTTTCCTTCTCTTCATTTCCCTACTGTGCTTCTTTATTACATCTTCTGCATTTGCTGCTTCTTTGAACCAAGTTGTTGATCCCCCTTTAGGGAGCTGAAAATTGTACAAGCACTGTAGGCATGGGACTGAAAAGGTATAAACTGCAAGGCCTTCATCAATGGAGAAGCTCCTTTGCTGAAAATGCTGGTATTCCTGTTGACTGGAAACAGTTTCCTCTCTCTTTATGAGTTGGAAGCCCCCAGACTGACTTACGGAACTGAAGAACCACCGCAATAATTAAACCTCTGAACTAGGAATTGGCAAATGTTTGCTTCTGCTTGGTCTAGCATAGGCTTCAGCCACTGACTGAATAAGCTGGTAGCTAAAGTTACCTGCTTCACATGGTTGCTTACTAGAAAATGTTCAAATAAGGAATCTCAATAGCGTACTGTTTACAAACTTGAAAATTAGTTGAGAAGTTCTCATGGTATTATATTGGCAAAATGCTGAACCAGAAGTAGGAAGGTACTGAGTGGAGTCCTTTGCAACTCTGACATGATCACATTGATTTGTATGTATTTGAGTTTTGGAAAGCTGTCTTTGCCAAAAGTCTAGAAGTCTCAGTGGAAGCCGATACTGTAGGGAATTTTTTTAAAATGCATTTGAGCATTTGAAAGTAAGAATTCTCATAAAGAGGGAGTCTTTCAAAGTCTCTTTCTGTGAAAGTCTCCTGTAAAAAATAGAAAATGGCTTTTTTTTTTTTTTTCTTTAATATTTTACATTGCCAGAGGATAGGCAGTTAGGGCACTGACATACCTGAGAGCCTTTTGGTACATGGAATTTCAGAGAGAAGGCACACAGGATTGATAGTTCTATTGCAAGGATTACTTTTTTCCTTGTAATTCTACAATGGAGATGAGATTATTAAAAGCACTTGCTGTATTTCATTCAGTGCAATCAAATTCTGAACTACATATTGCCATACTCCTTTAAAAGAGACTATCGGTCCATCGTGTTTATTTGGCTAGATCTGTGGCTGTCAAAAGTGTTGTGGAAGGCTTTTGTATTTTGTCTGTCAGTTTCCAATTCTTTGAGATTTTAAGCAGTAGTTGCTTTATGCATATTCTAAATTGTGTTTTCCTCTCTACTTTGCTGCCTATATGCCAGTAACTATACAGAGAGGAATGATATTTCATGTATGTGTTTTGTTCTGGAGTCTTGTGTTACCCTTAACTGTATGAATGATAAACGCTCTCTGGGGGAGAAAGATGATTGCAAATTAAATGTATGAAGGGAAGATGATGAATACCTGTAGAAGTTCTGTTTTTATATTCTGTTCTAATTTTTATACATGTATATTGTATAGTTGGTAGTTCCTAAATTTTAACCTTACATGTTTATTTTTGTTAGCAGTACTCTGGCACCAATACCTGACCTTAACTAACAACATTTTTGCTAGTGTTCTCCTGATGAAAACAGTGTGGAGTTACCTTACTTTTAGTTAGGTGTCATTTTATGTCTTAGGTAAAACATGGTGGTTTTTGCAGGCTGTGTTTTAAGAGTCTAGCTCTTATCATCTGTTAATTATCTACAGTGTTTGGTGTTTGAGTGGAAATAAAGTTAAGTGAAATACTGAAATGTAATTATTTTAGGCTTAATTTTCTTACTGTTTTTCTTTCAGAACAAATTCTGTACAACATAAAACAGGAGTACAAACGCATGCAGAAGAGGAGACACTTAGAAAATAGCTTCCAGCAGACAGATCCTTGTTGTTCTACTGATGCACAGCCACATGCATTTCTCCTTACTGGACCAGCTTTGCCAGGTACCCAGAAAATTCTGTGTAGCTCTGCTATGTGGTCTTAGACTCTGTTTGCGTAATTAATTTTCCCTAGTTATCTGGTGGTTTATGGCACATTCTCACCAGTTACTGTTGCTTTTTTTGGCAATACTAGCATTGATCTGGATGATTGTAGCTTCTCATTTTAAGAATCAGTAGGACACAAAGCTTGCACTGTTTTCAAGAGACCGTCCTGCATACCCTGCCACTGATACTGTAATAAGCTTTTGCAAAGCAGCTGTCTTTGCAAAAATATACTGTACTGTAATTTTTACATAAAATAGAAGCTTAAATTTGTAAATGGCAACTGCCATGTAAATGTGTTCACAGTGTTTGTGTAACACAGTGTTTTGATACCCATGCGTATTGTCCATTGCAGATGTCTTACTTTTGAGTGTCCAATTTTACTTTAATAGTAATTAGAAGAGTTCGAATGGCAGAGAAAGACTTCTCCAAATGTTCTGTAAAGTTCCTTTTATATAAAAGATGTGAAGAAAACTGATTATGAAAATGGTTCTGAACTACTCATAAGTGTAAATTGGTATGCCCAAATATTTAATCTTAGGTACTTCATCTGCAGCATCATCACCATTGAAAAAAGAACAGCCCCTGTTTACTCTCAGACAAGTTGGAATGATCTGTGAACGTTTGCTGAAAGAACGTGAAGAGAAAATCCGTGAAGAGTATGAAGAAATTTTGACCACAAAACTTGCAGGTATATTATAGTCCAAAATAATGTGTTAGGATGAGTTTGAAAGCTTAAAACTTTTTCTCATTTTTGTGTTATGCCATTTTTTCTGACTTAATCTGATTAAGGAATGAGATTGCATACAGGACAGAAAAAATGATGTGTACTCTCTTTGATAAGTTTTTTTTCTTCTGTGCTGCCTTGGATAGAAACTATGACTCCTGGGTATTACTAATCAATGGAAACAGTGGTTTTATTTCAGATAGAACTTTCTCTTGCTATCATGTTTGAATTGATCGTTTCCTCCTCATTTTTTTGCCAGAAAGACTTTCTATTCTACTGGCTTAAGAGCTCTTTGTGAAGGACTTTTTTTTTCCTGCTTGGGAACTGACTTCCTTTTTCTGGAATTTGGCAAGACGACAATACCTAAGATTTTCCTTTCTCTTCCCAGTACTTACCATTACACTGCTGCCAGTGGTGTTTGGTATTTGCCTGAGCGTCAGTAGTTTAGCTGCATTTCTGATGCTCTATGTTGAATTGTTGTATTTCATATCATTCGGCTGATATTTTTGGCGCCGGATGCCAGCCTACCTTCTCATAAGGATCATGTTAATGTCAGCATTGTCAATATGACCTTTCTTTATTTGTTGAAGTTCTCTACTACTAAGTATCTTGCTAGCATTTGAGCACCTAAATTCTGTTGCATTCAGAGGTAGGTGCCTTTACAGTATGATTCGGTGTCTAATTTAATATTTAGTTTGATGATAATGAACATCTGAGTGTACTCTTCGGCAGCAAACCTGCTTTTGAATACCCATGGCTGTTCTGCTTCCCACCTGAAAACACATCAGAATTAAAGTTTGCAAATCTCTTCAGGTGTGGGAATAAAACCTTCTAAAGGCATGCCAGTGCTGAAAGTCACCAGACTTGTGTCAGGCTTGTGGGTTGCCTGTGACAGTATTGTCTCTGCACCTGAGCCTCTGTTCATGTTCTGTGCTTGCTGATCTGCCATTGCTATGTAAGAAATGACTATAGTTCTAAGTCCCTCTTAAATCTACATCTATTTACAACTATAACTAGAGCCCTAAACACTTCTGTTGCTTTGGGCCTAATGTTCCATTTCTGCATTTTTCTTCTTAACCTGCTTCAGACCGATGAATTAGGACTCTGTAGAGCTTTTTTCTTCTAATTTATGTATGTTAGGAATTGGGTCATTTCTTGCATTCTCTTAAATGCATTTCAGTTAGCAGTGATCATCATAACCATTTGAAGACCAGATACATTTACATTTGTTCCAGACACTTTCTGAGTACAAACTTGTAGTTTTTTACAGCAGGAACCCCTGTGGCAAATTCCTTACATGTGCTCCATTTGTCAGTCCCAAAGGGAACATTCTTGTTTTTGGGAAGGGAGGGGGATGGTTTCTGTTTGGAGGGTTGTGGTTTACAGTGAGATGAGTTAGGTTTACTTGTTCTTACAGTGGTGGTCACCAAAAGACCTGTTAGAAAGATCATGTTACTGCATCCCATATATCAAGCCAATAATAAATTCTCAGCTTTATATGGGAATTTAGAAAGAGAGACTGCCAAAAGGATTCAGAAATTCCATACATAGAAGGCCAGTTATGTCTTTCTGCTGACAGAATGATTATATCTTTTTCTAAACTTTGTACAGTAAGGTGATACTCATTCTTACAAACTAGTGAAGTCAATGGAAATGTAACTGGAAATTCTGTAATAAATCTCAGTTGAATAGCTTCTTTCAAGTGACTTAACTGAATGTTTGGATCTGAGATATTTTCCTCATTCCTTTCTGAATCATGGTTTTCTTGTAGGTAGTTAGCCAGATACTGCCTTTTTTTTCCTGTCCCATGTTCTTTGTGAGCAGAGTTGCCTTTCATGCGGAATGAGTGTTTGATAAATGGAAAAACCCTCCTGCCTCTGTTACCTGAAACTGCTGTGTTAGCATAAACTTGGGTTTGCAAGATCCTTTGCAGGTTTTAAAACCAGAGGAGGAGTGTAAGGGGCTAAGGGAAACTTTAGCTTGAAAGGTTTTCTAGAATCTGTTTGTGAAAAACAGCTTTTTATACTAAAGGTCAAGTTGTAGAGTATAGTAATCGTATTGGTGTTCATGGCATTTGGCCACCTTTTGACTTAAAATAGATACTTAGAACACATAGGATACAGAATGCCAGTGGTGTAAGTATCTTTACAAGTGTTCACTTAAATTTTCAAACGGTTCACTGTAGGTTGCTCTTACCTTTGGATTGCTTAACTCTCCCAATCTGAATGCCACAAGAAAGGGGATTTTTAGTAACCATGGATTCTTTAAATTTCCAAAGCCATAATTTTAACAGTGATACTACAAAGCAGCTGTGTATGTTGACTTAAACCTTTAAAGAAGAAAGCTTGCAAGCTGGTTTCTGGCCTTTAATACATACTTTTAGGAAAAGTTCTAGTTGCTGTTATTTTTGGAAATGGTTTCTGGGCAACAGATCCTTCAATCTGCTCTTTGTGTTATTTTGTTGTTTGGCTAAGATCCTCGCATGGCTGCTGAAAAGCCATCAGTCAGAACTGCAGTGAAACAGAGGTCCTGCTTGTGGGCAGAGGGGAACTGGCTGCTGTGACCCTGGGCCCCTTCAGTCAGGGATGAATGTCCTTAGATCATTGGGTCAGGTCCGTACTTTGGGCTGCTGCTGCACTACTTGCTGATTACTGATACCCTGTTTACTTCAAAGGTGAAGCTCATCCCTGCAAGAGGATGGGGACTTTAATGGGGCAAACCTGTGGGACTAGGAACCACTACAAATCTAACTGCATTTTTGGTTGAAGATTGCCTTCTTTGACCTTGCCCTTTTCTCAGAACACCCCACATTGCTGCACATGTATTTTTCCACAAGGGAGGAAGGGGAATGGAGAGGAGCGGCATCTGGTAGATATTACTCTCCTTGTTCAATTTCCTAATTCTGAAAGGTGATATCCTGCTGATGAGTGCAATATTAAAACTGAATAAAATATTGCGAATGTATTTGTATGTATGTGTGTATAGAAAGAATAATCTTTCTGGGAAATAACAATGCTTAGTTCCAAGCCAAATTAATACGTTCGATATCTAAATTTCATTTCAGATTACACAGTAGCTGTTTTCATGAAGTCCACAGTCAACTATATGTCTCCTATTGTGGCTACTTTTGTGATTGGAATTAGTCAAGTGTTAGTCACTTAGCATTTCATCCTTTTAGTTTGTCATTTGCTTTTGATTTTCTGGTGGTCACCAAAAAGAATTTCTAACTCCATAGCAAGTCCCTTTCCTATACTTCTGTGTTTCCATTTCATTAAATTAATTTTCTTACATCTGGTATTGATAGGAGCAGAGAGAAGTTATGTTTCCAACCCTAGCTCTGACCTTAATGCCATGTTTGCTTAACTACTCTGCCCCCATTACGGATCTGTGAAATGGGCACACTTGATTACTTCAAAATACAGTGTCTGACGCTTAGCCAGATGTTAGGTATATTGAGGTCTTTGTGTATGTGCAGCATCATTCTCTTTGAGCATATTACTGTCTTTCCCATTACAGAAGTTTGTAAGGGAAAGTCTTAATTAAGGGGACATGTGCTGCATTGTTGTTCTTGGGGATGAAAAGGAAATGGCAGCTATGAACTGTGTAAAGTCACTTAAAACTACTGTTAGTGGATGCGTGTTTAATTTATATGATTTGTATGTATAAAAAAGTAGCCTTGAATATTTTTCAGCTTGAGTTAAACTTAATATACTCACACTTCTAATGCTTCATGCTTGCAGAACAATACGACGCATTTGTGAAGTTCACGCATGATCAAATCATGCGACGATATGGAGAACAGCCTGCCAGTTGTGAGTATCTATTTCTTCTGGTTCCTATAGCAGCATTAAATTACTGAATGTTCAATAATTTAAACGGCCATTTTTGTTGTTAAGCTTCAGCTAGGCCCCAAGTTAAAATACTTTAAATTGGTAATATGGAAGACCGACGTTGAAAGGAAGATGTGAGATAAAATGCAGCTTTTGTTTAAAACATCTGAAACTGTCTCCCATTACATGCTAGTTTTTTATTTTTGAAGCAGGTTTTGATATTGCCATAACAGGTTTGTGATAGAGCTGACATTTGTTAACTGCATCATTAACTCTTGTTTTTTTTTTCTCTTTCCAGACGTTTCATGAATCACACTTTCTGCATATGTGGGCTGCCCTATACACCCTGTTTTATTGTTGCAAGCTGTCCCAGTAAAGACTTGCAGCAATGCCATATTTTTTCCCCCTGTGAACACAGGTTATTTCAAGCTTTTGTCAGTGGCAACCACTCTTATGCAGCAACTGGTTTTGGAGTGCTCCCTGATGTCAGTACCACCTGGATGTGGACCTTTGCTACCTGTAATAATACCAGTGGCCTCATTTGCTGTATCATTACAATTTGGCTTCTTATGTTAATAAGTTTGAAAAAGTAAAGGATTAAAGCTGGTGTTCTAGAAGTTGCCCTTCACTGGTTGTGTAAATAAAAATGTAGAATGACACTTCTGACTGAAGTTAGTGTGGTTTTCATAACTGTGCACTACAACAAAGCTGTAATCACAGTTAAGTTAGAATGTAATCCCAGGACAATTTTAAGCAAATAGCCCACAGTACTGCCTGTGAAATAGTGAAGGAGGGCATTTCTGTATTCCATGACTTTTTTGGGGGTTAAGAATGGGTTTATATGATTTCTCATTTTTGTAGTTTTTATTTATTCTATCAGTCTTTAACAAATGTTTATTGCTGCAATTTTTCAGTGTATCATTGTTTTACTGCCCTTGTAGTACTGGAATTTAGTTGGAAGAATAAAACATTTACTTCTAATCTGTTTGTTTTTAATATGCAGGTTGAACTTTTGCTGTGTATGAATAAACTTAAATCTGAGTGTTTAAATGAAAACTTTATTTACTAGCAATAGTGGGTGGGTCAGAATTTTAGATCAGGAGAAGGAGGTGGATTAAAATCTCAGGTAATTCTTCAGAGGCGAAGAAATCTTCCTTAGATTGGCTGTATTGTTTCCTGTTGTGGAAGCATGTTTGTTACAGAACTGACAAGAAACTGTTGATTTAACTTGCTGCAGCTGACTCAAACAGCTGTGCTCATCTTCCTTCAGATGTAAATGACACATCAAAGGAAATGTGTTCGTAAGATAGAGCAGGCGCTTGCACCATAAGGTGGAACTATGTAGGTATTGAAAGAGCTAAAGGTGTGTAATCTTTGTGTTCAGGGTCGAGGAGTTCATTGTTGGATGCATTCAGCTGTTTCTAAGCTGCTGTATCAGTGCTGGCTGCTGCTGGCTGTGCAGTTCAGAGTCTCAGTGTGGATTACTGACAAGTTACTACMTGGCAAGTCCAGATCTGTGCGCTGTGGGGTAGAGGTATTGCTTACCAAATGACTTGGGTTATCTGCTTTGGGGACTTGAAAGTAGTTTAAAAGTAATCCTTTGATTATAAACTGTTGTCTTCTCTAACTTGCTATCAGCTTCTGGTTAAGTGGAAGTCTGTTGTGTAATAGATAGTTGTACCATTTCAAATTAACAGAAGAGTTTTAGTTGAAATGTAATTAAAACTTCAGCTGGTAGATATATGCATTAATTGGCTCATGCTGATGCTTATGATTTCAGAGAAGCCATGTGATGAGCTCTAGTTCTTAGTGAACTTTTGTTCACTTAGCAGTGAGATTACAGGTTCAGAATTAGGCATATTGACACAGTATCAGAGTATTTTCTGCTCACTTTCCTGAAACCTGTCTTACCCAAATATTTGGATTCTTTTTACTATATTTTCAGAATCTCAGAAATGAGAAATCTCTGCTAGACTCCCCTCTCGGGTCTTCTGTTACTGAAGATAAAAACAAAACTATCAAGGGCTGTAATTTCTGTTGTCTGCCTCAGGGTTCTCAGTCCCTCTCCTTCCTGCTCCTCATTTTTTGACCTCCTTTTATTGTTAACTTGCCCAGGGTTGGAAAACCACTGCTTCTGGGTGGACCACTACCCAAATTCCAGCATCCTCATATATTTCCTGTATCTCCTGTGTTCTAGAAGGTCCTTGTTCTGACTTGATAGAAATGTGTGTATGCCTAACTGATAGTTTGAGATAGGAGTAGAAGATACCAGCCATTGTGATTGTCTCTGCGTCTCAGCTTATCTTTTCTTTTGGGATATTAAGAGTTATTATAAATAAGAAGTGATGTCATGTTAGCACCCAGCCACTCCTGTGCTGCTCCAAATTAACATATAATAAGCAGTCTTCTGGCAGATTAAATATAATGCCACCGTGGGTGCTTATGCGTCACAGCTGTGGTATGCTTAATTTGTGCCCGTTTTGAAAATGAGGTTGCATTCTTTGAAATTTTTCATTTTTTAACTTGCTGCTTGTTCTGTCTTGGACTTCAAACTGGCTCCTTTTCCTAATCTCAGTGCCAATATCTGATGTGATGAATTTCACATGAAAGGCTTGTTCTAACTGGTGACTTATTCTTTAGCAGGAAAATGGTTGGCTGCTTGATTACTGTTGAAAAAAATCAGGAAAATTGGGGTGCTGTGAGGAGCAGGCTGGTACTTAAAAACAAACTTGCTTTGGAGAGCATTTTCGAAGGCATTTCGAGTGAAGTAGAAATGGGTAGGATTCAATAACTACTGAATTCTTGGCACTACATTTTGTGGTGGCCACATTGAGAATATTTTTGCAATTTGTATGTAACTGCAGTCTATGCAAAAGCAAAGCAAACTGAGGACAGTTAATTGCAACTTAACAGAGTGAAACCAAAGATCTTGGTTAACTTGTTTTTAAGGTAGTGATGTGTAAATTCTTTTCAAGCGGATCTCAGTTACTGTATACTTWAAAAGCAGCATGTACATCCTGACTGCGTGTTGATTTTTGTGTCTAGATGTTGAAAGCATATAACCATAAGATTATTCTGCGTTTCTCAAGGTTGAAAAGGAAGATTCAAGCAATCCTGTGTGCTGATGCTTGAGATCTGCCTGTGTACTCTTGAACAGCAAGACCATTAGCAGATTCTGGTTAGAAACTGTGTTTTGTGAGAGCTCTCTTCATTCCCAAGTTGGGAATTCGGAAGGATTTAGCTCTGTGATTCCACAGTGGGGAGGAAAAAAACGAGGCTGGTAAAGTATTAAGAGTTTATGCTCTTGTTGTGAACCAGTGCTTGTGACCTTTGTATTGGAAGCAATTCTCCAAGATGAAAAATGTGAGGATGAACATTTGGCTTTTACAGGCACCTGGCTTATTCTTACATTCTTACATTTTACTGCTGTTGTAGGCTCCAAGATAAAAGAAAAATTACCAAGTTTGTGTTTGAAACCAGTAGCGCAGTACTGTAAAGAGGTATCAAAGAACAGCATCTGTAACAGTAGAGAAAAATGGTAAGCTATTCAAACAAGAGTTAACTTACTTTCAGGTCTGATTTTTGGCAGTAGTTTTGTTGAAAGATGTGGCTATTGAAGAATACAATACAGTTATCAGTTCAGAGGTGAGGCTTTACATTGTTACAGTTTCAGAGCTAGTACCACAATACAAACATTGGCGCTTTTCTTTTTGTCCTGTTTGCTTTCAATGAACATTGCAGGCAGAGAAGGTTTCCTGGAGTATCTGCAGAACATGTTACTATTATGCAGACAGTTGTAGAAACTAACATTTTAAAACTACATATATATTTGCAGTTGAAATCTCCTGTGTGTGTATTTCAGCTAAGGTATGTGAGGGCGAGTTTGGAATATTTACAACAAAAAGTAGTAAAATAAATTATATGAGAGGAGCCGAATGTAAAATGYGTACTATATAGCCAGGTTATCTGCAGACAGAAAGCCTGGTGTTACTAGACCCCTAGCACCAGAATTTCATTAAAGGTGGAAAAGCACAAGGTGCTTTTTCATAGCTTTAGTGTCTCTGCTGTTACTGATGTTGGTTCAGAATTCAACATGTTAAGCTCTTTCCAGGCAGCTAGGACTTCTGACTACAAAGTCCAGCCTCTGAAGAAAGGCAAACTAAATGAAATTTATGACCAGTTTTGTTTAGTTTGTGTTTTTAACTGTCCAGCCTTCCTACCCTCCTTGCTGAAGAAAATGAAATTACACAGTACTTCCTACATAATTTTAGTCAAGTATTTCCCCTTTATACATCTTACAGTCTGAAGTGCCAAGTACTGAATTAAAGATTTGATCCTGAGAAACTGTGTATAGCGTAGCAAACATGTGACTTTAAGCTTCAAAATTTATGTTATTAAAGGGAAGAAACAGCCATTAACTTAATTTTTCTGTTTTAATGTCATGTTGCCTGCGCATTTGGGGATTAAAAGCCACACACTGTTGAGGCTTGCTTCTCCTTATTTCCAAGTATTTTACCCTCAAAAGGTGTGAAGTTAGATGGTGTGCGCTTACCCTGCATTGGGGGAGTTTAGGGGAGGGGAGGCTGCAGGCAGGTGGCAGAGGACAGCTGCGCAGAGCACTTGGCTCCACGTCCTCTTGCGGATCAGCGAGATGTTTGGCTGTTTTGCTGTTCCTTTCCATTTGTCAAGGGTATTTGCAAGATAAATAGATGAGGTTCAGGACAGAGGAGGGCTATTCAGCATTCCCGTCCTACTGAAATGTCTCACTTTCCTCTCTGCTGCCTGAAAGCCTGACATAGAAAGACCACTAGGATATAGGTGCCCTAGCTTGGTCTCTGGAGTGAAGAACAGTGGAATTTGTTTACCCCTGTGTCTTGGTGGAAGAGAGGAACTTTTGCAACTGCAATCCTAAAAATTCTTGCTCTGAGTTTTCATCATTACATTTCCCAAGTTGTATGTTTAGGCAGTATAAAGGCCAATAAACTACTCGTCTTCCTTGGCCTCTTGATTTGCCTGGCAACATTTTGAACAGGGCCCTCCCTTAAGTACAGCAGGAAGCGTTACTGTGTTTCTGCAATTAGAGCAATTGGGAAATACATGACTCCTACCCTCTCTGAGGGTGTTTAAAACAAGCCTAACCTATCTTATACACATTCCTGAGTAAACAGCCTGGTAAGTTACAGGTTCTTGTAAGAGGACTTACCCCCCTCCTAGTGCAGAGCTGGTTTATGCAAGTGATTCAATCTTGAGTGCTCCAGGCTATCATTTTCAGTTGTTTTGAGTAGGCTGAAGTGCCAGTGCAGCTAAGTGGGAGCATCTGGATTCTTGTGATGGCTGAACGCATGCCCTAAGAGCAGCACTTATATGCCTCAAATGGATGGAAAGTGAAGTCTGTAGTCCTTTCACGCTCAGCTGGGGAAGGCTGGGAGGTTTTTGGAGGTAAATAGAGTTTTCTACAATAAACTTAAGTAATCGCCATTCAGTTTTTAAGTAGGCTGGGAGGGATGACGTCTAAGCACTTTGACTGTGCAGCCCTTTCCTAGGTGATAAGACTGACCTGAAGTCTCCACCCATACTGCCAAAATGCATGTGTCACGGCCCTGGGGCTGGTTTATCAATGTATGGCAGACATGCACGCTGTTCTGGAGGGAAACACAGCTTTTCCCCTTTGGTTTCCAAGGGTTTTTCCATGGTTGGAAAACATGGGACAATGACATCATCATAAACACATTTGCTCCCCAAACAAGTCTGAGGGAAGTTGAAGCTTAACGCAGTTAAGATCTGCAGTGTAGCTTTTGACTGCCAAAGAAAAAAGATTGGGCTGGTAAGGACGTACCCATGTTACTCTGATACCTGGAATTGGGTGTAGGTTTTTCTTAACAACCCCAGCAATGACCGTGTTTCTTCCAGCTTTTTGGCACAGTGACTTGTGGCTTTTGTTACAGTATCAGGCACTGATCTGTGAGTGACTCTAGGCAGAGAATAGCAGCTCTTTGGTCTATTCTGACCAAATCAGGAGCACCTGTGAGCCAGTCCAGTCCTGTTCCCACAAACAGTATGGAATTGGTAACCTGTACTTGGGTGTAGGCACTGCTCCGTGCTGGCAGAAGCTCAGAGAGTGCATCCCGCGGCTTGCTTACTGCACAGGGCCAAGTGGTGGAGGAAGTTCTTTGACTGAAGATCTGTCAGATAAGCAGTGCTTTAATACTCTTGGCCAACAGTTGTTATTTTCACACAGCTGTTTCCTTTGCTTGTGTACAGTACAAATTCTCAGCAAAGAGAAAAGTTACAGTGTGTACTTCAGGTGTGGATTTTACTGCCTTCCTCCACTGTGCATGAGTGCCATGTTCTCATTTAGTCTATGCTGACAGCAAAAGTGAGCTAGTACTAATCAACTTCACTAGAAAAAGGGAATGATTTAAACAGTTTGCTTTTGCTCTTCTCAAAGAGCAAAAACTTGTATCTTCAAAACTATTCTGTCCCTTTCTCTTCCTCATGAAGGAGTTTTCAGGGAGTTATGACCAGTTTTGGTTTGAAGAACATGCAGCAGAGGCTCAACATGGAAGCTTATTGTCTCTTCTAGCATACTGGTTTTATTTATTTTTAAATCTGTAGTTCAAGGATCTGGAAGGCATTTTATAACGATGACTCAAATCCTATCAGCTTATAAGCAAGTTAATAATAGTGCTTCATCACTTTTGTAGCTTACACAGCCAGTGTTGTCCTTTTGGCTTGCTGGCCTGAATTATATCAGTATAGTGTTAAATATCACACATCAAAGAAGATTAGAACTGGCACAACAATACAGTATTTGGAACATGAGCATTAATAGAGCAGTACATTACACAGGGAGGCTGAGTATGAAAAAAMAACATTGCTATTGAAGTCTGTCCAGGCACTCAGAATGTATCTCGCAGCATTCAGTCATCGTTGACTTTGACTCAGTATGCAAAGTTAGTGAGGACTAGTTTAGTAGGAACACAGACATGGCACAACATTAGAAAGAACAGGTTTATTAAGATGTCAGTGGCACATTAACAGCCTCCCCACGTCAACCTTGCAACGTGGTCAGTTTTCTGCTTGCTAGGCTTTATGAAGCCTAAGAGTTCCAGCTCAGAAACAGCTCGAATAAAACGAGCACTGGACATTTCAGTAAAGGAAGTTGAGTACACTTTATGACACATATTGATGGAGACACCGTTCTCTGTAGGAGGGGAAGATTTCTAAGTCATGGTAAGCACAGATTACACAAAATGTGTTGCACACTAGAATTGTTGGAAATAAGGGCAGAGCATGATTTGCCTACAGAAGCACAAATCTATCTAATCACTTTCTTTTGCTCCATGCATACAATGTGGCAACAAAGGAAGAGTTCTTTAAGCTTAAAGCCTACAAAGATACTAATTCTGTAGTGTCTCAGAAGAAGAAAGAATTTATACTTTCATGTTCCTTGACAAAAAAAAATGGTAAGATAGATAGTTACAGAGATGATTTTTTTCCTGAGGTTTCATAAAACAGCATCACCTTTTCTTTACTCGCTATTCACTATACCTTTCTTGCTGCCTTCCTGACACACAGCTATATATCCTTGAGTTAAATAGAGAATTTTGTTTTGTGTTAATTACCAGTGGAGCTTGTAAAAAAGGAAAGGCCTTACACTAAAGGAAAGCTAGATGTAGTATTAGAGCATATAAATACTCTTCCTGTAGTTAAGCCTCCTTTCATACAACTATTCATCTCTTCTCTGTGGCAGCACTACTGTTGTAGCCATGAGTTTTTGTTCTAATGCTCATCCTTTAAATACTTTCCAGACCTCGCTTAAGAATCAGGAAAATGCAAGAAGCAGAATGGATGTTTTGTGGGAACTAAAATTCTCAACTCTAAGGTACTAGAACTCATGGCTTCTACAGAGACACTGCTTTTGTAAGCATTTCCTCTGCTAATCCTTCCATCTTCTGCATAATAAACTACTGTCTCTATTTCTCTGTCTGCTCCCTAGGTCACAGCTATCCTATCATCTGTTCCCCAGTAATGCTCTCCCCCTATACAGCAGCTGTACCAACTCTCAGATGATTTAACCAAGCAGAATAGCTTCCACTTGTTTTATGGACTGTTGGTTCTGTTTCAGACCCAAACAGCTCCTATGGACAAAAGCTGCTCTCACCTCACCACCCCCAGCCCAACTATTTCAGCTGATCTATTTCTGTGACATTTTCAGTACATTAAGGCTGTTTAAACTAGTCATCTTATTTTTCTGGAATTAGTTACTACTGCATGTGAAGCTGTATTTTAAAAATCCTGGTTCATTAATCCTGTAAGCATTTGAACATCAAACTTGAGAGAAGTGAGAAAGGATACTGGATAATATCATCCACCTGGTCTGAGGAAGCTGCATCTGCATTTGGTCCCTCAACTGCTGTCACCACAGTTGAGAAAGCCTAGAAAGGGAAAAGCAGCACAGATTTAACACATTTCACAGACAGACAGAGCTGCATATAAAATAATGAGCTCTGAGCTGATGACTATCACTCAGAAGGAATGAGATCTTGGAATGATAACTCCATGAGAATGTCAGTTCAGCAGCAATCAAAAGAGCAAGCAAGGTTACATATTACCATGGCAGGAATACAGAATGAAAGACATCACTCTATGAACTCGTGTGCCTACATTTTAAATCCTAATACAGTTCTGGCCCTTGACCCATTCTCAGAAAAAAAATCCAGAACTGGAAAACATTCTCAAAGCGAGGCTGCTTTGTTTATGAAATGTTTTTCTGGAAAAATGAAGGAGAAGAAATCTATAAAACTGAGGGACAGCAAGAGGCTGGGAAGGAATCTTCTGTCCACTTTTATTTCCAATACACAAACAAGGCAGCAGCAAACAAAACATACTCAGAACAAGTAAAAGGAGTGTCCTCTGCACTGCATGTGGTTAAGTTACAGAATTTCTTGCCAGAGGATGCTGTGGTTGCTAAAAAGTTATATTGGTAATGTAATCCAGGTAGGCTTATGAAATACAGAGAAACCATTCCAATTTAGGAAGCTTTAGAGCTAAAACATGATTGTTAGCTAGGGAGCATTTGGAGAATGTATCATGTTAATGTATGTTCTCTTGTTATACTCTCTCTGCTTTTGGTCACGGTATGAGACAGGATACCAGGCTAGAAGGACCTTTGCTCTTCCCTAGCACAAGCATTCTCTTCAAGAGCCCCATGCTTGCCAAGCAGCAGCACTTGCCTGCTTCCATAAAAAAGTGTCACAGAATACTTAAAAACAAAGGGGAAAAAAAAGGTAGCTTTGTGAAGCATAAAATCTGATCTGTGCCAAGCATAAAATAGAAGCAGAGGCAAAAGATTTTCATCACAGAGTAATAATGCTGGAAATAAATGATTCACAGTAATCAGAAAATGACTCTCTGGGCTTGCGATTGGAGTTACTGTGTGTTCTTGCATAGGAGGGATTGAGGTATGCAATGATTTAAGCTGTCAAAAGGGGCACTAAAGCAGACATGCAGCAAAAAGATAAATCAGAATACTGAAAGCAGGTAAAGGCACTGTTTGCATTGTCACATACCTCTAACCAATCAACGAGATTAATCAACCTGCCACACTCCAAATGAAGCTTATACACAATGCATATGTCAGGGGCTTTATTAGAAATGCTTCCTCCATCACTTTTCAAAGCTTGATTCTGATGAAAAAAAAATGAATGCAGTAACTTTGATCAGTTTTAATCTTGAACAATTTTAAGGGCTAGATGTAACATTATTTCAGGAAATTCACGTTAGGTATTTTAACCAAATGTTTAATGTTTGTGTGTTTAATGGCAAGTTGATGGTACAAAGAAAAAAACCAACCAACCAAAAAAAAAAAACAAAACAAAAAACAGGAAAATAAGAAAACATACCATTAAAAAAACCCAACAAAAAACCACCCAGCTACTTCACTCCTGGTGTTCCTTCTACAATTTTGTACACTTACGCAGTCTCTACTCTAATGAGTGATTATCTGATTAAGCTTTTCCCCAATTCTTTTGCTAGTTCTATTTACGTATCAGAGAGAAATACTCTGTTCTGTGGATTCAGGAAAAGAAACTAGTCATGATTTGCCTCAGACTGTACTATGTAGAAAATAGAAAAGTGTCCCTTCCCCCCCTACCCCCCGCCCCCAAAGGAAAGAGGAAGTCTTAGTATAGAGCTATCAGATGTACTAAAAAGCAAAATTGCTTCTCTCATCTCAGAGTTTTATCTTTGAAATGTAACAATCATTTGTCTGTGGCTTGAAACTCAGCACCTATAAAGGCAAAAGTCTCATTTCTCACAAACTATTCTGTATGTCAGGAAATTCAGGTCATCAGCACTGAACCATTTACTTGAGAAGTAAAAAAGCCACTTAAGCCAGAAGCAAAAGTCTCTGTAGAGCTGCAGAAATTTATGACTTTTCATATCAGTTCATGATTTTTTTTCCAGTTTTCAGTTTCATGCACTCTAAGAAGCCAGCTCTCTCAACATGAAAACAACCACTGATCATTCCTTTCAGTTCATAGAAATTTTGCTAAAATGCTTTTATATGCTAGTAAAATATGCAAGTTACTTTTGGGAAGTCTATAAAGCCCTAGCAAGGATACCTTCATAAATAAATGCTTTTCAAGATAGGAAAGAAGGTTGGGCAAAGATATAACTTCGCTCAGGAATCTCTAGCTTACCTTTCATAGATCTCAATCCCTGCAATTTGTAAGACTCAGATTCAGTTTGGACTCCAGCACTTATGAGACATTTCACAATTTCCAGAAAGCCTAACCATTTTCAAGTTTATTTGTTCTGTACAAGGAACTCAAAAGCTGCAGACATTAGGTTAATGTCTCTCAGTTCAGTCCAGATGGTCTCCAGATAAATTCAGAAGAACATGGCTAAACCCTCAAAATGTTACAATCCAGACATTAATTTACCAGACTATAATTCAGGAGCATACCATAATAGTTTCAAATACTCCTCTGTTACTAACCAGCACAGGTAAAGTTACACCTTCTGGCTGTTTTAGTGGCTCACCACTGCCCAGAAGGATAACCCTACGCCTTCCTCTTTTCCTGTCTGCTACTTCTCCTAACTCTGTGGCTACCTACACTTTACATTGATTTTCTAATCTTATGGCCAGAACAGTTATCACATCCAAGAGAGGATGCAACTTCTAGAGCAACTGCACTCTCCTGGAACAGGTTCATCTGTAGAAATTAACATCTAGCTGGACCATAAGCAAATGCCGAGAATGATCCAGGGAAGATATTACTGATTGGCACTGCAGGGTCTCTGCCAGTACCTGAAAGAACTCAGCCTCACTTGTGATAACGAGGCCAAGTCTTTACAGCATAGCAGGAGGGAGCTGCAGCTGCGTGCGGGGAAACCTCAGCTTCCTGAGGTGGCAGCACACGCATTGTCCCCAAGAGGAAATAACTAGACTGACAAGCAGGAAGCTGCCCTAGAACAAGCAGCCAGTTGTGAAACAGCACAGAGGTGCTGTTTCAGAAAGAGAAGAGTATGGGAGTGGGAACAGCCCAGAACAATGCTGATGAGGGGTTTCTCTTGCTTGACCCTGCTCCCAAAGGCTAGACAGAGGGCAGACTCGTACCTTGCCCTGGAATCAATGTTACTACTTTCCCAAGGACCAAATGCTAGTATCCCCTTTCCCTGATATGGGAGCTTAATTGCAACTCGAGATTTTTCATTTCATAGCAATCAAAGTATCTTCATCAGTAATAGGGCTCATTCCTTGAGATCAACGTGAAAAATCACCCTTCTTACCCAAGGTCATGAACAAAACTTGCATGACCATCTAAACCCCAGGAAGATCCAAGATCAGATTTCCTTGTGCTGTCACAACACCAAGCAGTGCCTTGCTGGTATTCCAAGTTACAACTTGTTGAATTTTCAAGGGATCAGCAAAAACAGAATTACACATTTTTTGTGGTGTTTTTTTTTTTTTTCAGGGTAAGTATGATCCTTGGTTCACATTTTGCTATATAAATAACTGGACTGGATTCCTGTAAGAAATGCATCACATATTAATCATTTGCTGGTACTCCACTGAAGCAGATCCTTTTCTGTCCGAGCCTTCTGGAAGGAACAGCTCTAGAGAACTTTGCTCTGGTCATGGCCCAGGAAAGTACAAGCCATGCAGAAGTAATGGATACAATTGAGAAAAAATATTTCTTGGACTCGCATGGATTAAAATGCTAAGCAAGGTACTCAGCCAATACTGCTGCTGTTAGAAACTATGCCAAACCTTCACAATCTACTCAGAAAACATCAGAAATACATTAAAGTATGTCAAAGAACAAAGTGCAGGATGACAGAGGGCTTTAAATCCTGTCAACTCAAAGAGAATACTTATTAAACACATCAGTGGCTAGATTTTGCTAGCTCTCCTAATCTATATTTTTACAGGTTTTCTAAAAATATAAACTACTGAGGTTCATATTAGGTCTCTCTAATGGTAGCCCACTTACTAACTACTGTTTTCACAAATAAGCTCTTTAAGTGGTTTTAGAAATAACTCCTGCACACAGCAAAACTGACAACCCTCATTCAAATAGAGGCACAGTGCCAACAAACCCAATACAAATCAGGTTGTAGATTTCAAAGACTGATCTTTATCAAGTATGGTTCCTGATAAGTGTTGGCTTTGACTCAAGTAACATATAATCACTCAGATACCGCTACAATCAATGTTTTCTTCAAAAATGTAATCACATTTTTAAGGGAAATGTTAGGGCATGAGGATAACTCCAAGTAGCATCTATAATCAAGGACAAAACAAATGTATGTTCACTCATTTTCCAAATCCCGCTCTATTAATTTCTTTCAGTCATGCTGTGAATTTGATTTATGAAAGAAGTGGAAAAGGGGCTGCTTTTCTTCTCTACAAAAGGGCAGGGTTAACTAATAGAATCAATGACAATCCTTTTCTTGGACTCGGAAAAGATAGGATATCAATACACAACAGATATTAAAATAAATGTAAAAAGAGAAACAAATATGCTGTATCCTTTAAATATGCTGTATTTAAGCCACTGTTAATATCATCACTCCACCTGAACAGAGCCTTCACCTTACAGCAAGTCTACACAGTGAGGACTAAGCACCAGCCCTGTAAAGAAAGTCTCTGGGAAAAGCCACAGACACTGTATTTTTTTCCCATGGACAGTCATCCCATTCGTAATGGAGGACAAAATTGCTCTTCTGCTACATCTACAGGAGAAAGACAAGATCATAACTAGAACAGGCTCTGGAAAATGGATTCCCCATATAAATCTCCTTCCGTAATTAGCTTCTTTATTTCAGCCAGACAGATTCCCTAGCTCTTTGCGAAGTCCCCAGTTGCTTATCAACACTAACTTGCTGGTTCTCTGCAAAACAGCTGAATGTGTGCCAAGCTTCATGAAACAGCAAAACTAAGCCTTACACATCCTCATGTGCAGCCTTCAGAAACTACTCCAGCACCACAAACAACTCACTTGTTTCTTACCTTCAGGTAGCAGTATGGGTTATTTAAAGCTGTATGAAGTGCAATCCTTGGGGCAGCATTCAAGTGCCCACGGAGAACACTGGCTGTGTTGAAATACACTATCTCATGCAGGGTCTTGTGGTCTGCAGGAACAAGGTAATTTCTGAAAAAGCAACATGAGGTATGGGGGGAGTAGGGAAGATACAAGCTTTACCTTAAGGGAAACAACAGAAGTCTACTGCAGTCAGAGACTACAAGAATGTATGTTTCCCAACCAGTACTGACAAATCTCTGAAAAAATGAGATGAACAGCGCTGAAATCAACTTTTAAGCAGGGAAGTCAGTTATTATCAACTCTACATCTAATGGATTTAGCTGGGCCACTGACAAATTAAAAAATACGGGCAGCAGCTGAAATGCTAACACGAGTCATGTACTCTACTCCACAGATCTTGCTTATCCATCTCGAGGCCTCCTGATGAGTCTCTGCTCATCTTTGTCTTCATATTTGAACCTTTTTTCTTGGCACAGTCATACTTCTATGAGCTTCTCTACCTCCCCCCGCCAAGGCTCTGTAATTAACAAGTGCCTTCATCTCTTCCCCCACCCCAAGCCTTTCACATTTTCTGTTACAGAGCTGCTTCCAAAACCCTATCTGCTATGCCTTGCTCACCGAAGCAGTTCCCAAAATGGATAGGATATCACACTTGACATCTATACAGTTTCATAAGTAGCACAGATCAGCAAAGATTAGGGTAAAAACTCTCGACATTATTTTGCCACATATACCCAGTCCTCCTTCAACTTTTTTCTGTAGCCAAAATAATTTGGTCAATTCATGTGCCAATTACTTCTACTAATCTATGGAAAAGAGATTTTTTTTTTAATTATTATTATTTTTAGAGCCCTCATCAAAGACAAAATAGGAAGGAAAAAAAGTGTGCTTCATACCACAAGGACCAAGCCACAATTTTGACAAGATTAACATGTTAACATGTTAACAAAATTTGTTGCAACTTATGGTGCAAACTAATACAGGAACATAAAACAGGAAAGCTCACCTCACAAGACTGTCTATATAGTCAACAACTTCAAAACGAAGCTTTTCAAATTTTGTCAGTTTCTTAGACCGCCTTGATTCCTTCAACTCCAACAAAGTCTTTAAAAAAAAAGTGGTGCATAAAACTACATGGGAGGTAGTTATTCTCTGGAGAACACAATCTATGTGTTTAACATGTATAATTAATTTTTGCTGGCATGTCCTCACTGATGATGTTTGAAAGTGTGATCGTGCAGTTATTTTTATTTAGGCCAGTGTATTCAGTTCTCAAACTGGTAGGAGTTTGGGAAATTCAAAGAAATATGTGTTAGGCAGAATGTATAATTTACAAGTTAAATAAGAAGAAAACCCCTAATTTGCATTTGAAAATCCTAGTTTATGACAGATATTTTCTATGCATCCAGTGGGCCTGACATACATAGTTGGTACTTAGTAATTTTTAAGAAGAGTTACTCATATACAACCTTTACTCAGAGCTCCAGCAAGCTGGGAAGAACTAACCAAAGACAATTACATCTTAAAAGATTCAGTTAAGGAACTAGTCAGTAAAGCCTATGCAGGTCTAACCTTCTGAAGATGATAAAGGTCTGTCTTCTTCTGGAGCTCCTTTTGTGACGATATGGACACATCTCGTTCTTGGAAAGCTTCTGCTACTAGAACAAAACTAGTGTTTGATATGTGGGGTAAACTTTTCCTGACTACCTATATAAACCCCCTAACCCAAGCAATCTGAGAAGTGTTCAGTTACACGTTCACATAGATCCAAATACAGGCAGCTTGGAGTCTTGCACCTCGTAAAAGATTGTTAAAAAAAGGAGTCTGCAGCGCAGCTTAGCCAACAGTAATTAAGTAACCGAAGCAATTCAGCCCTGAGCAAAGATCCAGCACAAGCCTTGCACATCACTTGAATTCCGCTTATGTCATCCTAGGTCATACTCTCAACATTTGTAAGTTGGACAGATTAGTATTAGCTATTACTGATGTTTTAGGTGTGTTCAAAAAGCCACACACTGCATATTTTTTCCTTCTCATGTGCAAAAAACCACTAAGAAAGAAATGAGTTCTCCCTACTTAACCCAGAAACAGCAACCAGAGCAGCAAAACCAAAAGCATGCTAAGGTATTTCATTGTTCAGTGTTATTCTTATCTTAATTTATAACAAAATTTTGTTTTCATAGCCATGTAGTTTGTTGATCAATTGCACCAATAATTAGTAATTTTTAGGTAAAAACAAAGAAGCAAAAACTCCCAAAGCACAATCAATGCCAGGATGAGTGATAATCAAAATCAAAACAAAAGGTAACTAGATTTCTTGCCTTACTTATGAGGATGGTAATAAGATGGAGATTACACCTACAGATCACAGGTAAAGCTCCCATCAGCAGTGACAATCATGATATATAAAAGCTTTTTGGTGACCTGCATAGAATGAGTTGGTATTTTCCAGTGCCCTGTGGACGTTTGTGCTGAAGACTTCAAAACAGAGAACCTCCTCCCACCGCTACTACACCGATATATTTTGAGATATTTTTTATCAAATCCTTCAGCTCAAAATAGACTGAACATAGGGATATTTTGTTTCCTCAAGCTTCATGCTTTTATTTTTTCCAGGTTCATTAGGCAGTCAGGAAGATGCTGTTATTAGAAGTTCATTAGGCAGTCAGACTTTGTTGTTGTTTAAAAAAAAAAAAAATTTGGACTATCCTTTCACTCTAAGGGCTCTGTGGGAGATTTGGGTACATGACATTTTTGGCAGACTTCTGAAAACCCCTGCTGAAGATCAACACAATCACAGAACCATACAGGAAGAAGTCACCTAACTCAGCAACCTATTCATGTAAAGTTTATCTTAACTTCCCCTTCTCACTTTTTCATTATAGCTTAAATTCGCTTTGAGAACAAACTAAGATCATTCATAGATTCACTAGACCTTCTCTGCTTTAAAAATATCTTCAAATCCTAACAGAAAATAAATACAGCCTTTTTTGTTTTACAGTTCTGCATGTCCCTGAATTCCCAGAGTTGTCCTTTTTTATTTCCTCAAGATAAAAATCTAACTACTTAAAAGCCTTTTGCTTCAATTCTTTTTTTCCAAACTAGATGAACCTTTAGGTTTTCCACCATAGTTCAGATTCTTCARTGACATATACAGCTTTTTCAAAGTGATCACCTATTTCCTATACCACAGCCCTGCTATTACTAAATCTATTCAAAAATACATGGTACAGGCAAGAGCCAATTCTTCTAAACAAGCCTCAGTTAACCCTAGAGCGTTACATGACTACTTTAATTAATATTAGACTGCATTTGGTGGCTTATTGCCTACTTGTCCAAATGCTGGGTAGCAACCATACTGATAATGAACTTCATTTAATATGCATAAAACAGACCAGATGATAACCACTTCGTCTTCAAAAGGGAATCGTAGGGGAGCACTTCTCCACAGTTCAGGGRAAGCAACGAAATTCCTATTCCAGAAGAATGCTGGAATATGTCATATTCCTATTTCAGAAGGAATACTGCAGCTTCTGTTAACCTGCCTCTGAAAGACAGAAGGCTGCTACTCATTTGCCTTACTGAACTTTCAAATATGTCCTCTACCGTGAACAATCAAATATATGGGCCTGACAAGTTACAGCATGTCAGCAGAGACCTGACAACTGGCACTTAACTGAACGTGCAGGTGAAAGAACTTTATATACATTTGGATTAAATACCATGTCATAAGGAAGTCTGCTCCTATTTATCTTTCAGTATCTGTTTTTATTTGTTAAATGTTTTTAATGATTGCAACATCTGGTAAAATGCTCAAAATACACGTAGGACAGATTTAGTGAGTAATGTTTGCTGATCTGTCCAATTTCTTATCTTACATCACTCTTCCATATTATAAAAAGCATGAACCGCATACCAATAAAGAATATAAACATTTCCTAATTTTTTGCATGTATTTAAAAAAACAATCCTGAAAAATCTGATGGTTTGATACAATGACAGGATATCACCAGGGAAAATGATACCCATTGGTCAGATTATAAAATAGCTTTAATATAATCTGCAATGGAATGTCTGATGGTACACACCCACCTTCTAGTTTCTGAAACTGGGTCAAGAACTCCTTCAACTTCTCTACTGTCTTATCAAACTCCTTTCCAGAAGATGACACAAAAATTTCCACACATTGTTGAAGCATGGTTACCAAATCAGACTTATTCAACATCCTAAAAGACACAATTGTTGGCTGAAGTTGAAACACAGAATGATGAAACAGCTTTCAATGTTCTTAGTTGAAAAAAAGTTTAAAAATAATTTGAAAAACTCCTTTTAAAAGAAAAAACCTCCAAGATTTCAAGCATTCAGTCTTGCAGTAAAGTAAATTTTTTCCTTGCTGTCATTAACAGAAAGAAACAAATCAAGTTGGATAGATGCCCTTCACGTTTTCCTGCAGAACTGACAATGAAAGCTTTTCTGATATTCTACCTAAAAACACTTGCTGGATACAGAGTTACAATTTTTGAACCTGAGTCAGATTTAAAAAAAAAAAAAGTATGGTAGTGTTCATGACTCATTCCCAAGAATGGTAAATGAAATGGTAAAAAAATCAGATTAGTATGTATTTACACATCCACAAAATCCATTACTCTCTGTGATTCCGAATGATTCTCAAACAAAATCTGAATTGATGTTTTCTGTAATTAATTGCTATAAACCTAACCACCACTAGAATCCCAGAATCATTTAGGTTGGAAGGGACCTCTTGAGATCATCTGGCCCAACCTCCAGCCTAGCATTTACTTACTTTTAATTATATATTAGGGCATTTTATAAATG
This sequence comes from Phoebastria nigripes, assembly GCA_035582835.1. Classification (NCBI taxonomy): domain Eukaryota; kingdom Metazoa; phylum Chordata; class Aves; order Procellariiformes; family Diomedeidae; genus Phoebastria; species Phoebastria nigripes. Next base: position 626,458 of record JAYKAV010002780.1, read on the forward strand.
TCACCAAGCACTGCTCAGTCTCAGAATCTTCATTTAAAAGATATCAGAGCAAGTCCTTGCAAATATCCATAAATGAAATCCAGAATTACAGTCATTGCATCAAGCCAGTACCATTACACATGCACGTAACTTTTTTCATGCAGTGGGAGAGGTTCCCATTGCTAAACACTCTGGTTCTGAACAATCACACATTTGTAATAGCCGCTGTTAGTAGGAGCCCTTCCCAGCCTATTCTTGTGTTTTTGCTTAGTCTTATACAAAACAAAGGTGTTAATACAAAAATACAAATCAAAGGTGCTAATAGTTTAAGGATTTTAGAAGATGCAAAAAGACACAGCTAAGCAAAAAAGGGAGCATGACAAAAGAATGAAATGATGGTGATCAGTGTGTCAGGCAGTGGGTCTCCTTATCAGCTACCTAAACATTGACTAAGAGAGATTTAAGGAAGAATTTAGAAGAGGCTGGGGAAGCTTTATGGATGTCTGGAGGGGCAATTGCAATTTCAGCTCTAGTTTCTAACTGGCAGTTGATGCTAAATGCTTGTAAAGGCTAGAATTTGAAACTTCAGTTTATCCGATTCAGGRTTATGGATTTTTGCATGTCAGGTGTTGCCTTCAGATACACTTGTTTTGTACAGAAAAGCATCAGGAGTTAACAACAGAAAGGGTGACCTTGACCACACAAAAGGCTAGAAAACATTTTGAAACTGYCTTGTAGAATATAATGGGTAAACAAGATAGCCTTCCTCCAGGCCAGAGAAAACACTGCAATAATTAAACACCTAAGATGGAGAGAGGATAACCAGATTTGGAGGTCTATGAATGGGAAAGAACAAATTTATTTTAGTAACATTATTCAAAAAGAAGCTGCAAGTTCTAGAAAAACTTATTTACGACAACAATGGGATTACAGGGCCAAAGAACAGGCAAGAGGATGGTTATCACATATCACGAAACAGTAAAGGATCCTTTTCAACCTTTTGGGCTTGAGATTACTGCAGGGTATGCCAGGTATCAGAGAGATGGGTTAAGATTTTAATTCAGTTAGGAGACAGGCTTAAAGCAGAAAGGAAGATCTCAGATCATCCAAAGTACCCAGTAAATAAATCTGTCTCYGATTATTCAGAGACAAATTATGAAAGAGAAGAAAGGAAGCTAGGATGAAGTCCATAGAAACTCCTTCTGAATGCTGAAGTGGGGAATCATCTGAAGAAGTGATAACAGAGATTGGTCAACAACAAAATGACAGCAGTCAAGGAAGGGCAGGAGTGTGATAAGGAGTACATGATGAAAGACATCAGTGATTAGCAGACAAAAACAGAGTACAGTATCTAGACAGAAGACAATAGGTCAGACACTCCTCAAAGTTTTGCCACCTAAAATCTTGACCAGATGTCCCAGCCAGTTAGCCCCCCATAACCAATCAAGTGAGACACTCTCCAATATCTCTTAATCTTACCTCTCTTCTGATTGGATTAATCCAACATAAACTAAAGCTCACACACTCTCCCTGTCTCCCCATGATATTTTTTAGACTCTAGACAACTAGCTTGAAGTAGAATAACTATTGTCTAGATTGCTGAAGTTAGATCACCTGAAACACCATCTTTGGGGAGAGCACTTTTAGCAGAAGGGATAAAAGCCAGTTCAAGGAAAGGCTGAAGTAGAGAAACAACCAACCAGCCACAAAAGGAACTCAACACAACAACTGAAAACCCCACATTCAAACATAATTCACGAAGGGCAAAAGAAAGACTTTGTTACAAATCGAGAAATAAGTTGATCAAAAGCTTATCTATTTTTTACTTTCTAAATACAAGGGAAAAAGATGGACTCCAGAAAAACATTGGAAAGAAGAATAAGGGATGGGAAAGGGTGAACATAAGGATATAAACAGGTGATGTGGCCCCTGGGAAGGCAGAGATACTAAGGAACAGTGAATAACTTCCATACCTGAGCAAAGGGGGGGAAAAAAGAAGATTGTGAGTAGAAGGGGAAAGATAACATTTTATCATTTTCTTCTAAAAGACAGCAGCAAGATTCTATGCAGAAAAAGCAGAGACAAGAGGAAGCATATGTGAAATGGAAAAGGGAGTTAAAGAAAAAGTTAAAATAATAATCACAGCTAGAATCCCAAGTATTTGAAGGAATCATGTTGAAGGAGTTTTGTTAGAAAAATGTCAGAATACCTGGATTTTAAAAAAAAAAAAAAAAAAAAAAAAAAAAAAAAAAAAAAAAAAAAAAAAAAAAAAAAAAAGAATCATTTATGAAAGGAATGACCATGATCACTGTATTTCTATCAGAAGCTCCCACAGTGGGAGCCAGGACCAGAGGAAAAACAGGAGGGAGATGAACACATAAGCATAAAAGGGGAGCAAGCCAGAATCTGATGGCAGCATCAACTTTGAGATAGGAGAAGAGGAAGATTAATTCAGAGTGGAAGAAAGCAAATTAAATCTAGGAAGAGAAAAAGGAGAGGAAAAAATGGCCAACAGTTATTAGAGATTACAGAACAGACAGTACAGGAAAGCAAAATGACACATTTGTGGGCAAGGGTTGATAGGTGATTGAGTGCTGTCAAGATTCAGGAGAGTCAGAGAAGGATTAAGAAGGAAAGACTGTAGAAATGACAAATCAAGCATGTAATCCTTTCAAAGGGATGAGGGTAAAGAACATGGAGCAGTGGTGGTGCGTAAGGACCACTCAGTATGGCAAAGGTACAGTCTGAAGAGTATGTTTCCTTATGTATATGAGCCCAGAAAGTTATCCTCCACTCACCAATGACATGATTTTTCTATTCAATTTTACTGACACATCAAACCTCACAAGCTCAGAGGCTCTTGAAGAGGCAGTTATGGTAACAGTGTTGCATCAGCTCCTTGTGCAACAGAACCGATGTATTATTTGAATGAATGCAGCTATCAGGAAACAGCCACTTGCCATGAGAAAGCACATTTAAAAGTCTGTAGCTGCAACATTGCAATTGAAGGGTTTTCTATTAAGAAAATTGGCTTAAATGACTTTTCCATTTTAAACACTGACAGAGCACACAAGCGTAGGCTCTCCTCAAGTCCTAAGCTCACAATAACACAAGAAATTAACTCAGTCCCTGTACAAACTGTTAGACAAAGGAGGCAGGGGGAAAGCAGTAAAATAAAAAAATAAGAAAGGCCTCAGCTGCTCATTTGGAACAGATTCTAATTTTCACAAAAGATTAAAATTTAGGCCAACTAAAACTAATAATTTGGTTGATAATATCTAACACAATCGTGCTTTAAAAGACAAAGCCCAACTGATGTTGTCATTCACACACAGTAATCTCGGTGGTTTCGGCATAATTACTCAGGGCATAAGAGATATTAGAACCTGGTTGAGTTTCATGGAAAACAGTAGAAAAACAATATTAAAACAGTAGTCAATTATAATACTTGCAAATAATTCTACAACTAGTTGCAAACAGTTAATATCCTCAGCTTTAAGTTCCAGAGTAACAGATGACTGATATTCTCCATGTGTACAGTGGTATTAAAACAAAATGGGGGGAGGCGGGAGGAAAATCACCTTGCTAGCTGAAGAGATGACTCATACTCCTCTGTCTCCCACACTCGGTTTTCCAAACATGCACAGTACAGCTCCCTGATCTGTTATGCAGAAGGTGAAGAAAGGATAAAGTGTTTTACAAACAAAGCAATGAGGAACTCTTACAACAAGCTTTTCAAAGTAATACGTAATTCCTTTGGAGCTTGCTTCCCAGAGATGCAGAATGATTGCAAAAGAAATGAGAGCATTTAGTATCTCACAGAACTAAGCTCCTATGTTGCTGGAGTCTGTGTGTTGCTCTGCACCAGATTTCAAACAACTAACATTCAGATGAAGATAACTGCAGAGAACAGACAGAACTCCAATCAAATGCTCCAGCTAAAATATCTCTTTATTCTCAAATACTGGGACAGTTCATGCTGATTTTGTAGTTAGGGACAGATTCTAGTAACAGTGTGGAATACGTTGAGAAATGACAGACAAGTGCACATGCACAGAATATACTGCTCTTCTAGTGGAAGAAGAAATTGTGTAGCATGAGAAGGTGGATTTAATGACATTAGAGCAATATGGCTATTAAGAGCAATATCACTGTTCCCTTACTATCATTTTATTCTGTACAGAAGGTTGCTAAAACTCAGTCTCTTTGTCTGAATTTGACTAGTGAGCTAATAGGTGGTAGAAGAGTATACGTTGTCTGCAATGCATACAGATAATCACGGATGTGGGAAAGTCAATGTGCAGATTCTTTTGTTGATCTGTGCATCTGCCTCCTCTTGGAAACTCCTTTCTGTTGACAAGGTATCCATCCACGCCACTAAAGAAACCACATGCTATTGCCCTCTGCCCATAGCAAGAAAGCATTTTAAGAAGTAGCGGGCAAAGCAGCAGAATAGTAAACAAAGAGAAAGAATAAATACTTATTCAGATGTCATACTTTGAAACAAAAAAACCCCGTGTTTCACTAAAATGGAATAACAGTACGTCACCTGCTTGCCCAAAGGATACTTTGGAAGAGAGGATGTGAAAACATGAAGACATCTCAGAACTGAAACATAATTTTCATGGTAAACATGCAAGTCCTCCAGCAACTTCTGTATTATTTCCTACAGTGACAGAATAATTGTTTTATAAGTCATTCTGACATCCATTTATTTAAAACTCTCATGAAGTACTTAAAATGACTCTGAAGTTATGACATTGTGGTGTGCTATGATTTAAATCACCAGTGTTAAATTAAGATCACTATGCAAAAAAGCTGTATTTCAACAGTTCACTGTAATCACATTGCGTATTGTTAACTTTACTTTCTTCCTCCACCTCACTGGAGAATTGTTATTGACTAGCATTATTATTTTACCATTTTCAACTATATTTAGCCTTTAGATTTGGTACGTCATCTCGCAAAAACGAGACTATACACTATATCTTTAATAGGCAATGAGAAATTATATAGCTACTTTTACTCAAATTCTTATTATTTGCATTTTTGTATTACAAATGCATTTAAAAATTTATTTCTTATATTGTGGGTGGCTGCTGTTTTTATTAGTTAGGTATATGTAAAAAGACCAGTTCACAGAAAATAAAGAAATAGGCAGTTGCTGCTCCTATGTGCTCTTAATTTGACTTCTGTTTATTCATAGATTGAGAACTGCAGGGAAAAAAAAAAAAATCATGTATTAGGAAAAATGCTTAACTGCTGCTACTGAATTTACTGGATGGCATCTCATACTGGCCTCCCATGGAAGTATATGTAACACTTCTGGAAAACCACACTCAAAATTTCTGGTAGCTGTATTAAACTACTTTGGGCTCATTACATTTAAGTTTGTGAATCAGAAGATCTTCTTACCTGCCTTCAGTCAAAGACAGAGAGTTAAAAACCAGAGGATTCTCTACTTATTTTATTGCCATTTTGCTCAACTCTGAGCAAACTATTCCAAATGGAAAGACAAAAAAATAAAACAAGCCACTGAAGTTCTCTAAAGTTAAACTGAAACAAAGAGTATCAAAGATTTTAAAAAAAAAAAAAAAAAAAGCAAAACCTTATCTGCAGGCAATATAAGGAAGTAGTGACATATGGAAAGATTAAGTATCATACTGCAAAGACTGAAAGTAACAAAGACACTTAGTGCTGCAGAGAGCTTTCTGATGTTAAAAAAAGTTTGAGATGATTAAAAACATTGAGGACATTTCTCCCCATAAACTTTTTATCTATTAAAATTTAAGGGTCACTGATATAACAATTGTTTAAATGACTTCCAAGAGCTTAGGGTAGACACTCACAAGTTTGTATTTTAATTCTAAGTAGGATCATTAAAAAAAATTTATCCCCACCACAAAAAAAAGCTGGGAGAAGAAAACAAGTTCTCTTTAATGCTGCTACATCAATCTTATTCCCCCAAACCCAGAGCATTATAGCATCTATATTTCCCTCATCTTGTTTCCCAGCTCAAGACTGATGTAGTTAATATACCTAAATCGCAATGCAGTAGTACTATGTATTTTGCCAAATAATGGAGTCAAAAGGCCTATTCTGTTTTAGAAGAGTTTGAAAACATTATTAGAAGACTATGCAATGTTATTTCCATAAATATAGATCGCCACATTTACATAATTTCAAATGAAATTTGCCATGAAAACTTTCAGAGTTGTAAGTAATTAGGCTGTAAAATTGCTTTTAAAACTGATTATTCTAAAAAGATGGAATTCTTCCCATAGTTATTAAAAAAAGCAGTAACAACACAGAATATAAATTGCAGCTGACAAGGGGTATTAGGTTTAGGTGCTAAGCTTGAACAGCAAGTTTACCTGGTCCTGAACATGAACAGTAAATTTACATGAAGTAGTACCATAGTGACTTTGAAAGTGTTTCCAAAGTTCTGAATGATATTGTAGATCAGTACGACATACAGAATAAACAGCACCTCATTAATGCAGCAGTAGCGCCTTTTCTCCCCAAGTAGACTATACTGCCAGCTTGGCAATGCAATAATAGTCCTACCCCTATTGTAGAGATTAGAACAAGTGTCTTCAATTAAAATTTGTCAGAAGCATCATATGCACATAAGCACAAGAATTCCGGCTTCTTTCCCAAACTTACAGGGTGAGGCTTGTGAAATAAGGGGTATATTATTAAACATATAAAGTTAAAAACATGTAAAGTTTAAGTTGATGAGTATTCAACTTTCAAAGTAGCAGCCCATTACATGGTCTTTAAACTTTAAACAAAGAAATAGAGTCTCAGCTGCCATTCCCACTCCTTCCCTCCTCCTGTTGTTTCAACAGAAGCATTTATGCACCTGCAGAGTGAACTGCGTTGGGGAAATCATTCTGCAGAAACAACCCAGCAAAAAAATTCCCATGTCTTGTCTGTTTTTTCGTCAGGTTAAACTGACTGTTTCTCTGATTACATTCATTGCACAGCCACACAAGCAGTTGTGCTGGCACATCTGCTGAGGTGTGTATAAACAGCAAGGGAGCAGCAGTAGCTTAAGCTATTTTTGCCACAGAAGACTATGGATCATAAAATCATGTATAAATCATGTCTTGCCTTGACTGCTATAATTGCACTGCACTTGCAAACTTGCCTGCTACCAACCTCTCTTCCAGCCATTACCATTGTTCTTCACACTTGAAAAGTCCTTACAGACCAGGAAGCTCTGCTAGGATAAATTAATTGCTTTATCTCTAGTAGTACCATTTGCCTGACAGGATAGCTATACTTGAGATGAAGAGTTAGGAGAAACCCCTTACCCTGAGCAATGCTTCTACTGGGAGTGGTTCAGCTGGTGAAAATAACCAACAGACCTTTGTTCGTGAATTCCTAAAGGGCTCACAATAGTAGTAGCCTGACTTTAATCACTTGACAAACCTTCAGATAAACATGTAACATAAATTAAAGTTTTAATCCTGTACGACATCTAGTGTAAATGTGTGCCTCAGGACCCAGACTGCCCTACTGAGTTCAATCAGAAACTACACAGAGGGTATGGAGGATTAAGAGCTTATGAAATAACCTCCAAGATTACGTGCTCATTCTTCAAACACTTCACTGACTTTCCAAGTCAGTCTAAGTAAGCATTAAAAGACCAGGCCATAAATAAACCTTGTAACCTTCTTTTTAAGCAGTTATATTTCTAGACATAGCTAAAAGTTGATGTAAGAAAAGTTGTGCAGCATTGTATAAAGGTATACCTGGCAACCCTAGAGATTTGGAATTTTGACCTGCTGATCCTAATTCTCCACTCCTGGACATGAAGCACAGTATGTACTGTATGAAAGATGTTATGCAGAACTATACATCTTAGTCTTGTATTTTATTATGCTCCACAAACTAACATATTGGGAAAGTTATTTTTGCTCTCCAAAGACATTCTTAAAATTTTACCTTTAAGAAGCTGTCTGCTGTCAGTAGTGCAATCTGTTTCTGTGATGCTTGACTTTCCACATACCTGATGGCAAGAAAAAACAAGAACATAAAAATTATAATGTAAAGTATGATGAAACATTATAGGGTTAAAAAATTCAAAACGTTTATGCTGCTATAAGGATTTCTTCGGAAAGATTCAAAAAGGGACAGTCAAATCCAGCAAGCTGAAAGGCCACTCCGAAACCCTAGAGATTATGCTCCAAGTCAGCTTAACAAGTTCAAAAGTGATTTACGGTTATTTGTCATAATAGCTTGTTTCTGTATTAAGAACAAGAGGGGAAAAAAAAACCAAAAACAAACAAAAAAACCCCCAAAACTTCAAGTGATTACACATCACAGAAGCTGTACTCTCTAGACCAGAAGATTAAGGCTTCCTGAAATTATTTTAGAACTGTCCTCCTTTTGATCAATTTACCTTTGCTATAGAAACATACGCACAAGTGATCTACAGTTTTCATGGAGCTACATTTACAGATTCCTTTTATCTTTTTTAAAGCTGACTAAACACAAGATTGTCCAAAAATTTATTTCCCCTTTTACCTTCTAAAAGAGGGCAGTCTTCGAATGTTTTCACACTGATCATGTGATAAAGAATTTACTCTCTTCTTAGCGTCTATCAGTTGGCAACACAGTACACTAAGAGGCTGGGAATAGAAGTGCTCCACAATACAGAGCTGAAAAACAAAGCAAGAACCAGTAATGTTAATAAAATTCATCCTCCCTGCTATATCTACCTTTTAATGCTTTCTTATTACTACAGTGCATATACTACAATGGTAGTAATAGTATTCTTTAAAAAGAAAAAAAAAAAAAAAAATTCATTACAGTTCATAAATATTCCATAAGTCACTACAGGACACTGATTATTCAGTTTTAAATACAGTCACATAATTACCTTTTTTGCTGTACGCGCTATTCATTTTCAGTACCTCATCTTTCCCCCCTGTTTACATAATGGTAACTATAGCTTGTCAAATATTTTCTATTCACTTATGTGAATTACTGCATTCTTTAGGTTACATATTCAGCTCCAATGCTCACAAATAACAAAGAGTATATTTAAAGATATGAAAAGCAGCTACTGTACACAAGCAAACTTATCACGTTCTAATTTCAATTTCTGTTTCATGTACACAAAAATACACTGCTAAGCTCTTACTATGCATACGTACAAATGCGCTTTATCACTGATTTCAGCTGCACTAAATGTTTGTAGCATCAGGGCCTTGCAGAATAGTAGCATATACTCATCACATCTATTCTTAAAAGCAAAACAAAAACCCAATCAAACAGACTACCTCACTAAAAACTTTTAAAACATAAAAACTGCCAAAGAGGAAAGACACTTTTTGTCAGAAAAGCCAATGGGGAATCATTAAATCCTGGTGACTCTTTCAAATAAGAGGAGTTGAAACCTATGAAAGCCCGTGCAGGTCTGTCTGCAGGAAGGGGTACTACAGCCAGGATATTTCCCCTGGCCACGTGTAATCATTAAATCTTAGATATCAAAGAATCCGAGACACTCTAAAGGTATATGACACTGAAAGGGCAGGTTTTACTAACAGGTTCACGCATGGAACTAGGCAAGAAAGAAACAATTTCACAATCCTGCATTAAAACAGATTACAGGGACTACAAATTCTTTGGAGAACTCTTGTCTGCAATCCACAAAAACTACAAGGAGACTCAGACACAGAAATACATCTAGATATGAAGATCTATATAAGCTAATAAAAATATAGTTATCATGCTCTGTATAGACTATTTTTGGAAACCTTGAAGTCTTCCACTTTGTCTCCTGAGAGGGTAAATGTAACTCCCACATTGTTGCACAGCTGGTTGAAGCACAAGCGCCACCTACTCTGAGGCACAAAGGAAGTGACCCCACAGCTCCTATTTCCCTGAAAAGGTAAGAAGTGTGCATCCAGAAACCGCGCCAGAAGAGTTCAAGCAGGGAAGAGATACTGCTGAAGCCTACTCACACCATGACAAACCAGAGTACAAAGACCTGGTACAGAGGATCAGAGCCGGAGAGTTCTGCCAGCGGTATTAGAAGCTACAAGTTAATCTATAGCAAAATATAGGTCTTTCTACCCACTAAGGCAGGTTACCCTTTTAAATGTAACTTTTAAATATATTTTTTTGTGGCAGAGTAAGCTGTTATATGCTCTTCACACCTGTCCTACAAGTTATCGCTTAAAACCTCAGCAGTTAAGGTTTTAACTTTAAAACACCCACCTGTTCACATATCCAAACTGTTTCCCAAGGACATTTTTTTCATCCAATTCAGTGACAGCAAGATTAGGACCTAAGAAATCTTTCAGTGCCTAGTAACTACCCTTTGTTTTCACAACCATAATTTTGAGTTCTTGTTACCATTGCCCACCTGAAATCCTTTGATGAAATTCTGGACAGAAAAATCATGGTACAAGAATATATTGATGAGAACCTGCAGAACTTTCTCACCCAGTTTAAAAGGAAACTCGGCTGTCAGAAGCAACTAGGGAGACAAAAACGAAAAGTAGCCATAGCAGAAATTCTTTCCTGAATTCAACTCAGCAAAATTCATATATACAATTTGATACAACTCTCATTATGTGTTAGCATTCAACTAAATGAGATACTAAATACACTGCCAACTTCTAAAACCAGTATTTCTATTAAAATATCCATGCAAAGATTGATTTTCAGTTTATTATTTCACCACATTTTTGTAAGTACCTTTTACTAGTATGCAACGTTTGAAGGTAGTTTTGCTTAACACTATTTTTGTATTTATTTTTAAAATTACAAACAACAGAACAGAGATTGCTGTAACAACCAGGGATACCACTACTTTCAGCATGTATAACAGTGATTTTGGAAATCCTGCACAAAGTGGTGTACCAAGAATCGCACAGGCACAGCGTCTATACGGCTTGACTATTTGGATAACTAATTATTGACAGGCAGCAAAGTTCAGGCTGAACTGATTTTTTTTATGTTTAAAGCTATCTTTTTCTGGAACAAAATAAAACTCAAATCAAAGCACCACTTTAATGAAGAGGTGGGAATGTCAAAGTGTAATTGCCCAAGTATGTATGCATAGATGTCAATGCAAATGAAAGATCAAAGCAGATGTGTGAGTGTGTCTCAATGCGAGAAGGAAGCTCTCAATATTAAGCTACTCTGCAGCTACGAGTAGAGATATCCAAAATCCACAGCTCTCAGGAACAGATTCAAAAGCTTCAGACAAACCTACTTTTAAAAGCCACACATGTACACTGTGCTTAAATACACACACTCTCCTCCTATTTAGAAAGGGAATTACCTTGTCAATTATAGTAGACAGGTGCTCCTTACAGGAAAGGGACTGGAAAAGCTCTATGCACAGCAGAGAGGAAACAGAGTGAGGAAGTAAGCTGTGGATAATCATTGGAGATGTAGCGATTCCAAAAATCAGTACTAGAGGTAATTCACGGATATGCTGACTAGATCATGGGGGAAGGGAGAAAAAAAACCATAATAGTTCCATTATAGAAAATCATGAAACAAATGCATTATGTTCTTACTACAGCACTGAGCTTAGATGCAGAAAGGGGTAAATTAAAAGATTTGTTGCCAGTAAACCAAAAGAGTTTTGATGTGGAGCAAAATGAAAAAGAAACGAAGCTATTTAAAGCCCTAAAGTAGAAAAGCAAATTAAATTATATTTTAGGATTCAAATGTCAGGAAGTGGCATAAAAAGCATCTTTTCAGTTAGAGTATTGTACTGGTCCTATCTTCCCAAAAAGTTATATTAAGAGAACTGAATCTTATGATTTTTTTTTTTCAAAGAAATAGAGCAAAAATAAGAAGAGACATTAAACATCTAAGTCTCAAGAAAATTTACAAATTTTACACCATTTAATAAATTTAAAATAATATGAAACCCCTCTAACATTCTATGTTCCCATTATACTTAAAAAAAAGAATTCCAGCTTCTCCAGATAATTTTTTAGTATATGCTTTGAAAACCRATAACGAGGACTGAATGCTGTATTCCTTGTGAACAGCATACAAATCATACAAATTATACAAATTATACAAAATACAGTGTTTTCAGTATTATTTCATCATTATTTTCCATTTTTTATTAGTTTCAAGGAGATACAAATTCTGCTATCTTAAATATCTTCTAGGTTAAAATTGACAATTTATTCCTTTCCTCTGTTTTCACCACAGCAACTTTCTGACCTTTGTGTTCTAACTGTTATCCCACAATTATTTCATTTCTCTAACTCCTCAAAAATCATTGCTGGATACTTAAACATAAAACCAGTAAACTTCATATATTACCGTCCACTGTTGATAACCTAAAAGAATATCAGAGAGGAACTGAATCTTGTGATTAACAAATCAGAAGCACCTCTCGCATTTACCCACTTTACCCTTATTATTAAACATGTTTAAGACTGAAATGGAGAGAATAAACCCAATCTCTACAATTAACCCAGAGATCTTTTTCAACGTATTATGCAACTCTGCCAAGTTTCTATTTTACCCATCTTCTATTTTACTTTAATCAAGACGATCTTTAGTTATAAGATCATTTGAATCCTTTAAACCTTTTTTCTGAAGAGACACGCAGTCTATGAAAAAAAGTTTATTTGCAAATAGTAGACTGACAGACCTGAACTGCACTTCATCTACATTCCACATGCTCATAATTAGGTATTTATCCTTGCCACAAAATGCAAAATAAAACACAACACTTAAAAAACAATTAAAACCTCATTTTCCCCTGCCTTACACCCTAATTATGTCCAGATAATTGTGCATTTCTGATTTTACTTTTTGAAATGTTCCCCAGAGAACCCATCTGCCAGATCTGAAGTAGAAAAATATTTTTATTGTGGGTGTCTCAGCAAGTGAAATTGCCTAGCCTTGTTTAGAGGTAGTATCAGGTGTGCACACTGCAGCTGAATTAATTGTACAACTGCAGCCCCAATTCTGCAATTCTGCTGCAACTGTAGCTTCAACCTGCTTTCAGTTTTACTTTGGGGACTAGGTGTAAGATGCTCTTTTTGGAGAGCAGCATAGAGTTTTGGTTAGAATGCATGAGATGATATTAAGGAAGACAGGTTAAGGAAGGCCAAAAGCACAGGAACACCTGAAATAGTCAGCTACTCGTTACAGATCCTGGCCAACACTGAGAAATTCTCTGGGTAAGTTTTATATACTCCTATTAGTAAGCTAGCAACCTTTAAACAGCATTACATCAGTAGTCATACAAAAAAAATATACTCTGCAAACAATTTTAGAAGTCTACGTAAGAAAGATGTAGGCCCCTTAAAAAATAAGTTTCACAATCACAAATTCTATAACAACTAGTACCAATAAATCCTCTTATGTAAAGAATTAAATCAGCCACCCAATATCTCAACCCAGCCCTTAGGCACTCTGGTGCAGAGCCCCAAGTTAGCTTTAGGATAATTTATGCCCAAAACCTAGCAAATAGGTTTTTGCTCAATCACTGCTGCAAAGCAGCGGCATCAATATTTGATTCCAACTCTCCACTGCCCTCATTGTTACACTTCAAAACAGCTGCAAATAGAAAATGGGTAAAGAAGTGGAAGAACAAAACTTCAGGTCACATTACCTGCTGATGACTATGAAGTCTTGAAGTACTTTTGTGATGAAACTTTCCATGTCTTTGAATATAACTACAACGGGGGGAGACTGCCAGTGTCTAGACGAGGAAGTTCTTTTTTTGCTTGGAGTTTTAGAATCTGTTTTCTTTAAAGCCATTTGTTATGCATTAATAAACAGAAGATGGGAAAATAAAAAGATTGAATCACATCTACGATATTATAATGCTCCAAAGTGACATGACTGACTTTTTCCTAGTTGTATTTATTATTAGCATCTAGAATTGCAATTTTTCTTCCTTCTGTTTGGCACAGCAGGAAGTACAAAGAATAAACAAATTTTAAAAACGCACATTCCAACAAAGACAAGAATAGCTCTGTGGGACAGAACTGGTGAAATTCTGTTGGGATTGAGGGAGAAGATTTGAGTTGTGTACATGGAYGTTGCCCATTTCCTATATCTTTAGCCAGTAATAAAAAGAGCATGTACTCATTAAACTTTTATTTAACACACTGCTCTGATGAAGTCTTCATAAAATCAGTTCTAACTTTTATTCATGACAGAAACAAAACTTAAAACTTCGTTAGCTTTATTAAATACAAAGATACAGAAACATTTCGAAAGTTATTTTCTCACTGCTTGTCAATGTAGTGTAGGCTGCAGATGACATAATGGCACATTAGCACTAATACAGTGCCTTTCCCCTGGATGGCTGTTCTCAAAGTTTTGTTTCAATAAACAAAACATCTCAGCACTCCTGGGAGAAAAGCATCTGGCATGAAGTTGATACTGCATTTTAAGCTTCTAGTTCCCAATTAAACATATGATAAAATAGTACTTTTTGCTTGTTTTTCAGAATTCTGACATTTATACGTCATCAGAAATTAACTCCACATTTGTTATATATGTTACAGATTTATATTCAAATCACCTCAATCTCAGTTATTTCTTAGTATTAAATGAAAAGCTAACCTTTGGCATCTTTTCACTACGGCATAGAAATTTGAGTTTTTCAGATTCGTTTTGAAAAGCATATAAAAATAAGGCATTTTTATAAACTGGTGAAAAAAAAAAAAAAAAAAAAAAAAGAAAAAAATAATACCTTTGTTACACTCTCATACCAGTTGATTAGAGAAGTCATTGAACAACGAATTCTTTTCTGGGAAACCTGCACACAGTCCTCGTCTTCCAATGAGTCCACTTCTATATAGCAGTTCATCAGCTGCCCCATCAGCTTCTGCATCAGATTTTTTATGCCTTCACAACATATTTTTAGACACACAGTAAAGACATTTGGTTATTCGGTAACAGTTCTCCAACTCATACTCTAAAAAATTACCCCAACTCATCACTTATTATTTTTCACTTTTCTAATTATTCTCCTTCTCTCTTCAGAATGCACATCTCATGCTCCAGAAAGCTTGAAAGTATTCATGATATGCACGTTGTTAATGCAATAAAAATTATCCTATTAATTTGCCTAGATAGCAAAAATTCAGGTTAAGATGTTGGCCCTGCACCCTTCCTGAACTCCAGCCACATGCTTTTAGAGTGACCTAAAAATAAATAAGGCAGCCAATCCATAGATATGGGGATGCTGCCATAAGTGATTTTAATCTTTTTACTTAAAAAATAAAAAAGGAGCAAGGAGAGTGGGACAAAATTTTATTCTACCCATTCCCTCACTGTAATAATGTGACTGTAAGGCCATTAAAAAGTGGAATGCATACATACACTGTCCAATTAAACAAGAGGAAAGCCAACCTACAATATCAACATGCAATACACTAAGCAGTAAGCTCTTGATATGTATGCTACAACTAAGTAGTATTTCAGCCGTCATTGTTCTAAACAGAACTGGATGCCTCTTAAAATACAGTAGGCATTACTGCTATGTTAACATGGGATTGAGCAAATCTTTAGAAAGTCTTCAGGATCCCTCCATCCCATTATTCTTACATTTGGGGACAAAACCTAGAATTCCTAGTCAATTAACAGCTTATTTAGATGAAGAAGCAAAGCTATTGCACTATTTACCTGGGCAATCTTTGGCTTCCAGCAAGGCTATATAAGGAGTAATGTTACTCTGAAGGACTTCTGAGAGACTTCTAAAAGTCAAGTCATGATCTGTAACATTTACACCTAGAAGAAAGACAAATTTTTAAGGGCATTTTTCCTGTGATTTGTGACCAGAATGATTGAATAATAAACTGAACAGCAGGCAAAAATGAGAAGATACCTCAAATATTCAAGGAAGGAATGAAAAGCATTGCATCATCTATGAGGAAAGATGAAAAACTAGCACAAGAGTAGACATACATGATAACACTAGCTGATTAAAAGGAACAGGGAATCACTGCAAAGACCCCTCATACAGTTTGGGGTTTTTTTTTAAAGAAAGATTTCTCAAGGGTGCAAACCTGCAAGGAGTAGGATTGGTTTTCTAACTTCCCTGCTCCTCATAACCCTCAGAAGCCATCCACAGTTTTCTAAGGCCTGCAGACAAGAAGATGAAATTCACCTTCTCTAAAGAGCAGCAGAGCATACACCTGAGATCTCACATGGCTTATTTAAGGAGGAAAATTACTACGAGTTAGTATGAACTACAGTCTGAATTTACTATGAACTACTCAACATTTACTGCCTTTGTTAACATCCTTAGTCAACCAAAAAAAGAACAAGCCTCTCCAGAAGGCAATTCACAGCTTCTTCCACAGAAATATTCAGAGCAGGAACTTCTCACTTCCTACTACCTACAAAAGTAGACTACCTTCCAGGCTTTGTTAGTGCTCACATGGTAAATTTGAAGCACAGGCCTGATTTCAGGTTCCCTAAAATGATCCACTGAAAATGCCATCAGGTTGCCCTGAACCAGGTTTAAGATTACAGTTACAACCCTTTGAAAGAAAGGAAGGGGAAAAAAGAAAAAAAAAAAAAGAGAAAAAAAAAGAAAGACTTCAGAACTTCATTAACTTGAGTAATAAGATCTTCAGCTATTTTCTTCACCCTCTGCTCCTTTTCCAAGATAATGACACTGCTTTCCTACACATAAAGATGCACTGCAAGAACATACATCAGAAATACAGAAGCTGTGTAATTCCATGGTTAGTCATAGAAACTACCAAGTGTGTTGGTGGTAGAAACAGGGACAGAATCAAAGCATCTCCACTGCATCAGGAAAAAAAACCCAAATCACTACCAGCTGCTTAAGACAGACCTTTAGGGAAGGTGTTACCTTACTGCACTATTATGCATGCAGACAAAGGGGAAGGAGGTCTTACCCTGCTTCCTTCTCCCAGACCAACCTCTTCTGTTAACATTTCTGCAGCTGATATTGCTCACAGTAATTGCTGGAAGTCAGCACTATATTTTTCTTTGATCTCTGTGTCAGTTTTAAGCAGATGTACATAACAAAACATATCTTTAGAAAATTACCTAAGACAAGAGCTGCAGTAGGGATTTCTCTGGACTTCATCTGACAAGTCCATTCTGTTGTCTTCTCTTGGAACTCAGAATGAGACCGCCTCAAAAAACTTACTAGGTTATCAAATAACTGCTTATTCAAGTCTTCCTGTATTTGCTGTAAACAAACAGAGAGAGATTTTATTTATAAAAATGTGGAAACACTAGAATATGTTCCTTTTCCTACCCCTTTCCTGCATAATTTTTAATCCTTAAAACTCCAGGGTAAAATCTTAAGTAACACTAAGTTTTCCTGTGAACTATAAACATGCTAATTTATTCACTGTGTGGCAAACAGACATTTCCCATCTTGGAACTTCTGGTCTAATGCCTCAACAATAACTTGGAAAGCAAATGAGCTTAACTGTGTTGTCACACCACAGGCTTTAAAGAAGAGAATAAAAAACATACTGACAAAGTGTAAGTGACATAGGAGGAATAAAACAATATAATTAGTTTCTGGAAGAATGTTCATGAAATTTCCTTTTGGCTTACAAAACACCTGTAAACATTTTCCTGAGAAATCTATATGAGAGCAAACATTCAGCCCCTCCAAATCCAATTCAGGATGAAAGAAAAAAAAAATAGTAATAAAGGAAAGCATTAAGCAAGTTTTATAGGAAAAAATACTAAACCACATGACTGCCACATTTGCTACACTGTCTTTTGCCCTTCAGGATGATTTTCATAGAAGAATATGTATATGCAGGAATATAGGGAAAGGTGAGAGAAAGCAGGGGGAGATAAAACTTTTAAAGGCAGCTATACAGTGGCAGCATTTTGTATTTCTTTTATTATGCATGTGCCTTTGAAAATCTGTATCTAATCCAAGATATGCCTTCTGCTAGAACAGACAAAAAAACTGTACTCTGAAGTTCAGGATATCAATATATACTCTAGAACATAGATGTTAGAAACAAGATTAAACCCCTGCCCCCAATAAAATCATCATCAAGATTTATTAGCAACAAGAAGTGACACACACAGCAGTGAACTTGATTTTAAACGAAGTGGCAAAGGCCGTCTCTAGCAGCATTGATGTGGCAGCTATCAAAGGAGTTAAGGTCACATCTCCAGGAGATTGCACATGAGCTCCATTTCCATTATACAGAAGAGTTCCTGTTGCTTTCCTGAACAACTAATAGAACTGTACACAAAGTAATCTTACTCTTTTCACCCTCTACTTATTAAAAAATATTCTTCTGGCCTTTCTGATGTTGATTGTGCACCTCTGAGCTCCCACCTGATAAATTCTATGGCAATTCAGAAGAAACTGTAACATGGCATTTTAAAAAGAAGAGTTTACGTCATCAGCTTTATAACAGCATCGTAACAGCTCCTGTATTACCATACATCCCATAACAATCCTCTGAGCTTCTGCTTCAGAATCCATCAGATCTTGAGCTTCTTCTGATCATTATTGTACATGTTTTCACTAAGCTGCCCTAACAAGAACCTAAATCCTTACTTTGCATGGTTACAGTACATATTATTTCTTCTAATGCACACTTGTGAAGATGGAATTCAGTCTGCCATAGCACTACACATTTACTTAGCTTTCTTAAAATCCATCGGTCTTTTCTTGTCAAAACAACTTTGTTACTGGCACTATTTTGGTAGTGTTCCAGAAAGCACACTAGGCTGCTCTGCATCTCAAGTGACCAACTCATTTACTTGCATGACACTGATTACTCTGGAAAAGTCATATGAACTGGAAGTTCAGTCCTTGCTACGACACTAGGTTTGGTCGTGATTATCTGTTGTGTGGTCTGAAAACCATTATCTGCACATTAGAGCTAAAATTACCATATTACAGCCCTGCACTTAGGCTTTTTGTTTCTAACCTGGATCCTGGTAGTGCAACTGGAATTCCTCACCTTACAGGAAGGGAATGTTTCTGAAAGCCCTTGATGAGATGTATCATAATAAGAACATTTGCAAGGCCACTGCTGACAGCAGGAGTCAAAACTGGGATACCTTGCAACACTGAAACAAAAAAGGTCCAAAATTCACCTTCCAAAAATGAAGGACAGTTCCTGCAGTACTTTTGCCAGCTTTTCATGTTGTAAGAAGCCTGAAAGCATGTCATCACCAGACGACAGATGGTGCTGCCACAATCGCAGCACAGTTTATGATGGACATACAAAGGCCAAGAGCACTCCACAACAAAGTACTTGGAAGTCAAATCCTCTTCACTCTTCAACACCTTGAGTAGATATCAGAGAACTGGGAAAACACCAGCACAAGCACATGGCCTGCCAACAAATCGTCAGGCAGCAGTACCCTGGGAAAAACTTTGGAGAACATCCTGCTAGGCTCCCTTAGCACACTACCAGAACCCCTAGAATAAAAGTCCAAACCAGCAAGCCACTTCCCAGGTATTCTGCCATGAATCAGGTTTACTACACCAGGGTTTGAAAGTATTTAAGAAATAAAATCCTGACTGGATAAACCCTACACCTACCTGGTCTGACCTCACAGATGATGCCACTTTGAGCAGGAGTTCAGACTAGAGACTTTCTAAGGTCCCTTCCAACCTGAATTATCACACAGTTTTATATGTAAGAACAATTACCACCTCCAAGTTTGCCAACAGTGGGATAAAAGGATGGTAATTCAAAACTCAGTAGAAAAAGTAACAGAGATAACCCAGAAGCTGCATAAAGAAAATTCTATGTATAGCAGCAAAAGTAACTGCAGGTAATCCGCCCTTGGGCAAATCAAACTCTAAGGCAAGGTCCATATCAATTTCTCAATGTAGCATGAACTGTCTTCCATCAGGAGGAGGAAGAACAGAAGAATCTATTTGGCAAACTCCTAGCAGCCTCAAAGAAAACAAGGTTAGGAGATTTAGAACAGGAAAGAATGATGATTTTACAGATGGCAATGGCTCTGTGCTTCTGAGGAGTTAAGGGAGGCTTTCACTGTGATGGGCTGTGCCTGCTGCTCTGGGAGAAATCCTTGCAGAACACTAGGGGAAAAAAAAAAACCCAACACTTCTTCAACCTGAAAATCCTGCAGCCACTGTTGGCTGTGTAGAAGCATTGTCTTAAAAGCCTTGATAACACTGTGCCAAAAAAAGAAAATCCAAGAAAAGGTCTTCCAGAAGTAGCTACAGAATGTCATCTTCCCTATAGTCCACTGTGTAGCTGACAAGGCAGTTTCTGGTGCAGCTGCCAACATTACTGCCAATGCTGGTAGCTAACCCGTCAAGCTGAAGCAGTTGGCAGGAAGATACCAAATATACCTCCATAAACTTCTGTGTGTTCTCTATAATCAGCACTGCAATATAGTGCACTGCTTTGCTCAGCCTGGCTAGTTATGGTTTGAAAAGGGTGCTGACTTGTCAAAGTGAGCTGGATCATGGAATAGTAGGAACAGAATTAGAGGAATTTATGAGTTTAGCCCAAGGGTCCAGATTGTAAGCTACATCCAGCTGGCTTCTACTGTACATCCCAAAACAAACTTTGGAGAAAAAATTCTCATAACATCTAGAGCCCAACAGCAGGCAGAGGAATATGGAATACTTGCCCAGAATCCTTGACACTGAATAGAGGAGGAAACCCTTGCTGTACGGAAGCAATTATTCATACTATAATACAAGCCAGCTGGCTATAAGGACACAACAACAGCATGCCATCTAACACACAACAATTAGAAGGCCACAGTTCAGTATGAAATTACTCCCATCCCCACCAGACAACCCCATTGACACTGTCCGTACTAATTCAATAGACTATGCTTGCAGCTGTGTCATTCAGTATTTGTCATCCATGCAGTTGTATTCACATAAATCCACTGTGAATCCTGGGCTGCTATGMAACCTGTAACACTGAGGTCAAGAGCAGCCTAAAATCCTCAGAGGGCTGGCAAGCATGTAACTGAATTGAAGGTAGAAAACAGCAGTATGCCAGGAATTAATAAAAAGGACAATTAGTAAGAAGAGAAGCTTAGAAGCAGCAGCTTGAAGCATCAAAAGCA
Source organism: Phoebastria nigripes (assembly GCA_035582835.1). NCBI lineage: Eukaryota > Metazoa > Chordata > Aves > Procellariiformes > Diomedeidae > Phoebastria > Phoebastria nigripes. The sequence goes on from JAYKAV010002780.1 coordinate 647,485, forward strand.
TGTAGTTGTGTAGTTAGAAGTAATGTGTAATTGATGGATTTATTATTACTATTTTATATTCTGGACAGGGATTTCAGTCTCAGTCAATATTTCTGGCCCTTTTATTGCTTTAACTAACTGCCCTTTTCAGCGTGTAAAAAAGATGATCTCCAGAAACAAAGAAGCAAGCAGTGTTGTTATAAATGCAAAACTCTGCTTTAGTATTAGGTGCAAGACTCACCTCTGTTTCCAATTTGATCTGATTCCATAAAGACTGACAAGTAACAAACCGCAACTCAGTATCCTCTGAATCATTGTTTCTTTCTCCGAAATCATTAGCTAGAAAGACAGAAAGCAAAGGCAAGCACAAATAAGATTATTAAAACAAAACATTTTTTGTTGAGAAGAAAACGAAGCACCCAACTGAAACAAGAACATCTTAATATACGTATACATCTGAGGGAGATTACTTTTCCCTTAACGAATTAATTAACTGCTGGTATCTGGTAGAATAAGTGAGGGAACAAGCAGAATCTATTACCCAAGTATGCAGGCAAAAGGTAAAGAGCTGGCTTCTATCTCAAGTCCCAGATAAGTTAAAGGCTAAATCAAAGCAAACAGTCTTTATTATTAAAAGAAAATAAAAATTTTAAAAAAATCTTTCCCTTGCTTCAGAAAGTTTTGTGGGTCTCTTTCACCTGTTAAATACTCAATCCTTCTTCACTGTTACAGTCAGATATGAACCATAAAGGCTTGCAAAAATAGCTACATAGATACCTAGAACTCTTTCTGTTCCCCAGGGAAGATGCAGCTAACACCAATTTCCTGAAAATAATGAGGTATACTGGGAAAGGACTGTCAGGTTACATGAAATACAGTTGGTTGTTTGGTTTTTTTTGTTTGGTTTTGTTTTGGGTTTTGTTTTGGGTCTTTTTTTTTTTAAAATACATTTAACCGACACAACTATGCCAGCAAAACTTTTAAGCACAAACCAGGCCTACATTTCTGGCTCACCTCTAAATTGCCTCTCATTTCTATACATGCTCTTTATAAAAAAGAAAAGGAGAATCAGATCCTTTTTGGTAAAACAGTGCCTTGGCACGTTTTCTGAATACATCTGGCTTCCCAGGTGCTGCTCTGCTTCACAGATGTGAGTACAGAAACTCCACCAGCTTCCAACTAAGAAGGAAAGACAGAGCGGGGAGTAAAATGGGAGACTGAATAGAAACCAGTGTAAGTGAGTGAGATTTTTCTCGTTGTTTTTCCTCCCACATTCACACAGTCTACCTTTCCCTTAAACAAAAAAAAAAAAAAAAAAAAAAAGGAAAAAAAAAAAGCACAGGCTTGGAACCATCCTTCTACTCCCAACATACATTTAGCAGGCCTGGTGTAGCTTTAATGCTTCACTAACACCACCTGGAAGAACACAAAGACTGAAGGTTAAGTAAAAGTCTGTTAACTGTTGCTACAAGGCAACATTAAACATAACAGTTTGCTTTTTCTAAACGTGTGCATATAAAAATTTTAATTTGCTAGCTATTAATGTCCATCTGGTGGCCATTCAATGGAGCATCAGCAGTGGTCTGATCTCTAGAAAAGAACAAGTTGCTGAGCACATTCAATCTCCCAAAGCATTAAAAACACCAAAACAGCCCCGTAAATGACAAACAAGAGGCATCCCTCATCCTCCATTTTCATCATCTCCCCTAAACTAACACCTCATTTGTATCCCTAAGAAAAATCACTTAAAATACATAACCCACTCTGATTACAGAGGTCTTAGGCTTTTAGTTAAAGAAAATCCAACCACCGCATTATTGGTAATATACCAAGGCATAATATTCTTTTTATACTACCAAAACTCAAACTATAGRTGCAAACATGCACAGAATGCCTTTTGTGGGGTGCAACAGTATTATCAACTATCCACGCTGTGAAATTCCACAACTGAAACTTCACACTTGACAGGTTTGGGCTTCCAAACTGGACAGATGCACATCAAAGTACTGTTTATTTAGAACACCATTCTAACCAACTGCTGTGAGCAGCCAAACTAGCTCACCTCTGCCTCTCTTTTAGGGGTAGTTCAGTCAAATTTATTTTTCTGTCTCAAAGCATTTGCTAACTAGAACAACACATTTAGTAGGATTTATCCAAGCATTACTAGTCTTCCAAAAACAAAAACGTAATATCCAGTAAGGGCTAAAATTTCAATGTGGTTTAAGTGCATAGGTCTTGCTTGCTGGTTTATTTATCTTGCAATGACTTGGAATGACAGACTGGATTCTATTTCCCTGCATCTCATTCCCTGAGCTACAGATGTGCCAACTCTCACGGAAAAAATAATTTGGGATTAATTTTAAAGCAGGTGTTACAGTAAGTCCCTCTGGTAATGAATGAGCCTGTGGTGATTTCCACAAAAATCYGGCCTTATTACTTTCCCCTCCACATTTTTTATACAAATTGTCACACCTTTTGACAGCTCTGGTGCTGCCCAAAAAAGTTTAACCTGGGAATAAGAACAGTAAGTTTCCTAACTGAGTCTCAAACAGCAACTATTTAAGCAGCATTATTTGTGGCTCCAATAAAAGTCAGTCCTGTTCAGTCTTCCCCAAATGACAAGAGACCTGTATACACAGCATATAGGCTGGAGAAAAGAAAATATATATAACAAACACTAGTGGACAGAAGCCATGGAATCTTCACAAATGGCTTTTCTTTCTTCTTTCATTAAGAAATTTAGGCAAACTACCGAGAATATGATGAGACTTACGAATGGGATATAATTTCTGACTCCCATAGCTTAAAAGTGGCTCACTCAGACTCTTCAGATAAATAGTTTGTCAGTCAGTAAACAATTTATGGTAGCATGGAAAGGAGTTCTCCTGTAAAAAAAATTTGCAAAGACACAGATAGCTATACGATCTTGATTGCTGGAGATGAAAAAAACATTTACACTAGCCAACAATTTGCTGGGATTCCTCTGAAGAAATGAGTTTTCAGCAATATCGACATCAAGGAGCAACAGAAATCCTCACGCAGCTATGGCAGAATTCAATTAGATGTGGTGAACCTTCCAGGATTAACCCAAGCATAGCAACATATATCAAACTGCACTAACCTGTTTTCTGAGACACCCTTCTCTTCTTGGGACTTGGTTTAAAAACAAAGCAGCCCTAGAGAATAGCAAAAAAATATGAACTTCAACATGAGCATCAATCTGACTGGCTCCTGAGGCCACTTTATTCTCCTTTAATTTCAGTGCTCCATTAAACCAACAATTTGAACTGAATTGCCAGCATCTTAAGGATATCAATTTGCATGTTGTCCCTTTATATTCCTGTTTCAAGCTGGAAAACTAGTGAAAGCAATATCCCAGCATATTTGGGAGGAACTTTTTCACCTTTCCATTATGTTCTTCAATTCAACCATCAACTAGAACAGCAGCAGACTCTTTAAACTTCTCATAACCTCCAACAGGTTTAGAATTAAGAGGAAATGATTCCCTGAGGACACATCAGTGGACTTTTCTCAGTACAGTTTCAGTTAAAAACAAAACAAAAGAAAAAAAGGCAAAAGGCTGGGATGCATAGAAAAGGTGACCCAGAGTAATGCAGTGAGTATTATTAAGTCACTTACAAAAGCCAATGATGCCCTGGCTACAGAGGACAAGTGCATCCCAACTCGAAAAAGTAAAGATGGTTAGAAGCAGAACGACAAATGGTTTGAAAAAGGTTCAGATAAATAAAAACCCTGGCTCCAAGGAAGTCCTCCAGACAGAAGTCATCTCCCAGTTAGATCAGTTTCATCACAAAGGAGGAGGAAGAAATAAAACACAAGTATTAAGCTTTGAATTCTGGAAGATTTTTTTCTTTTTCCTCTAGAAAATCTGAAATTTCTTCCCTCATCCTCTCAAATAAAAACTCATCTCTTTTGAGGAGTTATAATAATTTCCTATATATGAGAAATCTTATGCATTCCCCAACTCTCACTGTGAGGTTCTTGTGCCACAGCAAGGGGGAAGGAAACACACAAGTGTTCAAGATAGATAAACAGACTGATTCAATCCTATATTTCTCAATGGAGATGCTTATATAAGCAAAGATTACTGAACTCAACCTAGGATAGTTCAGCCACTAGCATAAGAATGATCTATGAACATAAAACTCCAGAGCTATGTTCAATTTTGATCACAGGCACTAGTCTGGTTGGGTGACTTTGGACATGTTATTTCCCTTCTGATAAAAATAAGAAATTGCAGTAAAACACTGATAACAATATCGGCCTCCTCTGAAAAACAGCCTTATGAATTGGAGATGCCTTCGGATACTTTCCGTTTTACCACATATATCTAAAACCAGCTGGATGAAAATTGTGGTTATTCTACAGATCCTAAACACTCTGGAACAATTCCACTACAAAAAGCTATGCTACAGCCTTATTTATGCTGCAGTACGCACAACATGTCAGAACAGTAATTCACAAGAGCACACCTGGAATCGGCCAAAGTAACTACAAATCACATATATAAAAGAAGAAACGATGTATGCTTAAGTCAAATGAAACATAAATATTATTTAATGCTTTACAAGCATTGGATTTCCCTACACCACTGAATGTAGCAAAGACCAGAATATAAAATGGCAAAGTAGTATTACATATAAGACATGGGAGGCAAGGGGGGGACGCACCTTTCACCACCTAGCTACTTAAAGGCAACAACCATTTTTGAAAGGGAAATCCACTTGTTTCGGATTAAGTTTTAACTTTGTTTGGAAGTACTTCCTTYTACTCCTGAAAGTAATAACCTGCACAGCGAGTTCCACATCAAAGGATCCTGCTGCACAATTCAGTGAAAAACAATATAAAGGACAGGAGTCTTCTGATGACAAAACGCATACTGTGCGTTCACTGCTGTGAACCACTGCTATTGTTCACTACACGATCAAGCAAGATAGGAAAGAAGTTAAACGTTCCAATACAACATATTAAGTCTCACTACATATTAACACTCTGATGAATGCACTGTCCCTACTGCCAACCCTGACTACAGGCCAGAAACAAGCTTTCAGCTCAGAAATGTCAAGGCKATAATAGGTATTTAACGTTACGTGTGAGTGACAGCATTTTATTTTTATTTCCCTATTAAACTAGTTTTGGGGGAAGATGCAATGAATGTTTCAAAGTGGCAGCAAGCGATGCCAACAGACTTTAGCTAGAAGTGACAAAACCTCCAGCCACAACACTACTGCTCAGTTCTAGGTGAGGCTTACTTCAAGTACGAGCGCTTTTCGTGTGCCAATAGGACAGAGGAGCAAGGCAGGAGGGCTGACTGTTCGTCGTGAGAAGAAAAAGTGCCTTGGGTAAAGCGGGACCGAGTGGGCGTCAGGGCACGGATGAAGAGCCATCAAGACTCGACACAGCAAGGGAAGGGAACAGACAGCGGAACAGGGCAACTGGGAACCTGGCCACAGGGGATGTAGGAAACGGCAGCGGATGAAGATAGTTAGAGGAGCCGGCGCAGGACGCGACAGCGACAGGGCAATTCTGCGGGTCAGTCCCTTCAGCACCCGCACAGCCGCGCTGTTCTCCTCACGCGGCCCCGCAGGGACCGCTCCGAGGGGGCCGCTCTGCTCGGACAAAGGCCCCGTCCCACCGAGGCGGGGGAGCAGCCAGCGCTTTGGGCACGCCGGCCCCGCCCGCCGCGGTACGAGGCCCCGAGCCGCCCCGCCGCCTCGGCAGGGCGGGAGCGAAACCCGGCGGCCGCCCCTTCCCCCGGAGCGGCGGTTGGAAGGCAGCCCCCCCCCCCTCACCTTGGAGACGGAGCACGTGCTCATGGCGCCCTTCTCGCGCCCCAGGCCCGAGCAGTACCGGACACACCGCCCCGACGTCGACGGAGCCGCAGGGGGAGGGGCCTCGCAGGCCGTCGCCGGCCCGCGGCGCACGCGCACTCCGGGAACGCCGCCCGGCTCCCTGCTTGTCCGTGAAACGCTCCGGCCGGACGCGCTCGCTTCGCCGCTCTCCCCCCTCCCCTGCACAGTGGGACAGCCCTCTCTCTGCCTCTGCGCACCTCCTCCGCGCAAAGGGGGACCAATGGGCTCTTCCTCCCCCTCCCACCCCTGTCCTGAGAATGGTACGACCCAGCCCGCCCCTGGGCGGGCGGAAAGGAGAGGTGGGGGGGAAGGGGCAGCTGCGACCTTCCGCCTGGCGGCGCAGCCATGGCAGCCTGTTCCTTTCGGAGGAGCATCGCTTCCCAGGTACGCCTCTCCCTCCCGCAGCTTGCCCGGAGGGGGGGCGCGCCATAACCGAGACTTCCCGTTTGCGCCCTCACCCAGACCACCCTCCCCTCTCCGAGCGTCTTGCAGTGGGTCCGACCCGTTGCCGAGAGGCTCGGCGCGGGCTTCCCTGCCCCGCCCCTCTCTGGCGGCCGGGCGCGTGGGAGGGAGGGGGGCGCGCTCGAGCGTCTCCCACGGGCCYGCCCCCTGCGCTGCGCGCGGGCGGCAGGTGAGGGGTGCCCCTCCCCCGCCCGGCCCTTGGCGAGAGGTCTGAGGGGAGCGCGGGCCCCTTACAGCCCCTTACACCACCTGCCCCGCCCCCTTAACGTTTCTTGGGTTTCCATGGCGTATTTTATTGTATTGCTTGTAATAGTTAATAAGTGTTTGCTTTTTTTATCTGGGTTGAAATTTGCTTTCAAATATACGGGATGCATCCCCCAGGGGTATTTAAACAGGGAGCGGTACTTTTCCTGGATCTTCTTTGCTTAAGACGCTTTGTTCTTTATCTCAAATTTAGCTTTCAAAGGTTTTGGATCTGCCAGCAGAAAATTTAATAAAGTCCATATCTGCAGTTCCTGTCTCCAAAAAACGGTAGTGTTTACATTTTATCTTACAATGTTATGTCATGTTTTATTATTTTCTGTTGTGCTGCTTCTTGCAAGAGCTTAACAGGACTTTAGGGAAAAAGAAATACAGAAAAAACAAACCTAACCTAATATACCAATGCAATTATAAGAAGATACTTTAATTAAATCACTGTATTTTTTCAAGCAAGCTCAAAACAAATATAATTGCTTAAAAAGCTGTACAAACTATAGGCAGTGGTTGAATGGCAGATGTTTCAGCACTAATGATCTGAATGTGAAACTGCTTAGAACCAATGTGAAGTTATAATGGATTTTTTTTTCAGTGTCCTGGTCGAGAGTTGTAATGGTGTTAGCAGGTAAATCACATTTATTCATGAGCATAGTTTTTGCTTATTCTGAAATGGAGTTCTCACCGTATCTACTTTCTGATTGTATTAGAGCAAAGGTAATATTTGGCCTTCTATTGCAGCTTTCTAAACATAGTGAACTTTCAGGTTTCTGTGACTGGGTTACGCTTGGTAATTAGACTTGTCATATGCAGAGTCAGCTTGGATCTGCCAAATCTACCTATCATCTCAACAGGTGTTTTTTCCTGATTTTCCTATGTTCTTTTTTTCAGGCACGTTGCTGATTTCCAGCTTTCCATTGCTTCTGTAACAGAAGACAGTTCTAGTGGTTGCTTAGCACAAGACCTTAATCTTCAAGCTCAGAAGCTAGCTGAAAGGGTATGCTAATGCATTAATCATATATTTATGCAATAACAAACTTACAGACTAGAGGTGTAACAGGCATCATAAGCTAAATAGTATTCTTTGTCCAAGCATCTGTTTGGGTCAGAGTAGTTTAATGACTGCACCTAGTGTAATTGTACACAGAATCTTCACAGGGAATTGGAGACGCAGTTTTAGTTAAGGTTCTTGTGAAATTGTTGTTTTCGAATAGTTTGAGAGTAAATAATATTTGTGAAGTTAGGAGGGTATCTAAAGGGTATGCCATGGTCTGTACTGTTGCTGAAAATTTGAGGAAGAAATTGAATATGCAGTGGCTTGGAAAACCAAAGACTGCAAAATCCAGCACTAGAATGGCAATGTATAAATTTAACCTGTGGGACAAACAGGACAGACTTTCAAATCCCTAACTGCTTGAAATTGAGTTTTCTTAAAACAGCAATTTTTTCAGGTGTGTTAGTCTGGGAAATGGCAGTAGCTGAGGTGTTGAGACTAACTACAGCGTAAAAAAGAAGCAGCATGCAAAACAAGGTCTACGGAAGTGACACAAACCTTGAAGGAAGGGAAGGAAATAAAAATTTGGAGAAGTTGGCATGCATAAAGTTGAACAAAAGTGGGATCAGAAAGGTGATGCTGAGGTTTGAGGGATCATTTGATCAAAAATCATTTACAATCTAAAAATATGTTGCTGATGCCAGTGCAGAGGAGTATAAACTAGGAAACTGGCAAAGTTAGTTGCAAAGAGGAGCTAGACTGAATAATGAAAGTGCAAATGATTCTTCATCTGCATCAGAAAGAGTGATCTTGAGAAGGAATCAGTTGGGTTGCTATATGATCAGGAGTTAAAAAGGACAAATAAAAACAGTTTTAATACTATTGAGAAGCTAAACTATTTCTCCATGTCATTCTTCACTGCTGAGATGTTGAAGAGATCTGTATCTTGGACCCATTCTTGTAACAGATGAATATTCTGACTCGCGTGAAACAAGAACTGGTGGTGCATAGATGTACAACTAAAAGTTCTGGAAGAACTTAAAGATGATCTAGAACCATAAAATAATTAAGGTTGGAAAGGACCTCATGAAGTTATCTGTTCCCATCTCCTCCTCAGTGGAGGTTGTTGAGGGTTTTTGGATGAGGTTGCTGAGGACTTTTGAAATCCTATCAGGTTTTGAAAGCCTCCAAGGATTTGACAGCCTCCCTGGGCAATCCGTTCCAATGACTGTAACATCATGGTAACAATTTTTTTCCATGTGTCTAGTCTGTCACTTTAAGAACAGCTGCTGTTGCCAGTGTTTAGAAAGCTGCAAACTGTCTCTCTTCTTTATTGTTCGTGGCTCGTTAAATAAACCTGGGACACTTAGCCCTACATCTTTACATGGAAGAGCCGTTGTAACAGTAAAGAAGAACAGACCGTCAATATAAGCCCCAAAACTGAATAGAGCATGCTGGTTAGACAAAGGAAAAAAAAATTCCATTAATCTCTTAGGAATGTTTTTTGTTGGGTAGTGGATAAAGGAGATGCATTTAGTATAATTTGTTTAGACTGGTCATGTCATCCACAAAGAAGGTAAGCAGTGTAGAAATTAGCAAAATATGACCACATATCAAAAAGTAGCAGAGAGACAGAAAAATGTAGGCAGTTATCAGTTTTTGTCATGGTAAACAGTTGATGGAGTGCCTCAAGGTTCAACAGTATGTTCTTAGTCACTTCTGAGGAAATAGGTCGCAATACTTGAAATACAGGTATTTAGGTTAGGCAGAAGAGATGGAAATCTCAGTGGACATGGGAAGGGCTACAGATGTCGTCCATCTGGACCTCTGTAAGGCCTTTGACACGGTCCCCCACAACATCGTTCTCTCTAAACTGGAGAGGTATGGATTTGATGGGTGGACTGTCCGGTGAGTGAGGAATTGGTTGGATAGCTGCATCCAGAGGGTAGTGGTCAACAGCTCAATGTCCAGATGGAGATCGGTGACAAGTGGTGTCCCGCAGGGGTCTGTATTGGGACCGGTACTGTTTAATATCTTCATCAATGACATAGACAGTGGGATCGAGTGCGCCCTCAGCAAGTTTGCAGATGACACCAAGCTGAGCGGTGCAGTTGACACACCTGAGGGACAGGTTGCCATCCAGAAGGACCTGGACAAGCTGGAGAAGTGGGCTCATGTGAACCTCATGAGGTTCAACAAGGCCAAGTGCAGGGTCCTGCACCTGGGTCGGGGCAACCCCCAGTATCAATACAGGCTGGGGGATGAAGGGATTGAGAGCAGCCCTGCCGAGAAGGACTTGGGGGTACTGGTGGATGAAAAGCTGGACATGAGCCAGCAATGTGCGCTCGCAGCCCAGAAGACCAACCATATCCTGGGCTGCATCACAAGAAGTGTGGCCAGCAGGTCGAGGGAGGTGATTCTGCCCCTCTACTCTGCTCTGGTGAGACCCCACCTGGAGTACTGAGTCCAGCTCTGGAACCCTCAGCACAAGACAGACACAGACCTGTTGGAGCGGGTCCAGAGAAGGGCCACAAAAATGATCAGGGGGATGGAACACCTCTCCTATGAAGAAAGTCTGAGAGAGTTGGGGTTGTTCAGCCTGGAGAAGAGAAGGCTTTGGGGAGACCTTATTGCAGCCTATCAGTACTTAAAGGGGGCTTATAAGAAAGATGGGGACAAACTTTTTAGCAGGGTCTGTTGCGATAGGACAATGGTTTTAAACTCAAAGAGGGTAGATTTAGACTAGACATAAGGAAGACATTTTTTCTGCTGAGGGTGGTGGAACACTGGAACAGGTTGCACAGAGAGGGGCATCCCTGGAAACTTTCAAGGTCAGGTTGGACGGGGCTCTGAGCAACCTGATCTAGTTGAAGATGTCCCTACCCGTGGCAGGGGGGTTAGACTAGATGACCTTTAAAGGTTCCTTCCAATCCAAACTATTCTATGATTCTATGAAATTTTTCTCATTGACTAAAACAGCCTAAATAATAAGGCAATGTGATACTAAATGAAACATAATGTGCTCTGATGTGCTGAGAATTGTCTGTCAGAAAGGTCAGAATTGTCTTGTTTCCATGGGCTTTTGATTTCATCTGGCTGGTTGGTTCTTGTTTCATCTTTGGACTGTCAGTTCCTTGTGGAGGGGACATTGTGTTGTGGGGTTTTTATGCCCCTGTACAGCATAGTGGCATTCTGGCCCAAGCCTTAGGCACGGTGAGATCTGGTTACTAAAGAACCACAGGGCACTTGGAGGAGAGGTTGTTAAAGCAATGGAAAAGCCAAATGAGCACTCATATTAAAGAGAGGTAAAAACCACTGAGATTATGTAGAAGAAGTTTAGCAGAACAAATGGTATGGAGGAAGTCCAGTGGGAATTTCTGTTTTCTCTCTGCCCTGTAAGTAAAAAGGACCTTTCGTAAATGAAAAGGTGGGAAATTCAGAGTCAATACAAGAAATACTTCTTCATGTAGTTTGTGAATAAACATTGGAATTTGTTGTTATTGGAGCTTGTGAAGGTTAAAGAACTTAAAGGCTAACCATGATTTCATCTCCTGGTTAAGTTAGTGTCTAAGCTGGAGACCTAGCATGGGGGTAGAATTTCTTCTTCATGCTGATGAGCTTCAGTAGGAATGTATAGCTTGCCTCTCTCAAAGATATTAACCAAGTGATAAAGTGATTGTGTCATCCTTTGTAGGCTTTCAATCCCTCTTTTTTTTTTAGACAATTTCTTGGCTATGAAAGACAGCTAGTTTAATAAGAAACTCTCAAACCTGACAGGTTGAGATCCAAAACTCTCAGCCTGTGAAGAGACCGAAATTTGTGTAAAGAGGATGTTGGCATTAGGGCTTGGGTGCCCAAATATTCCTTATGGGTTCAGAATTTTCATAACATGTGCCTTATGGAAATTGTAAATGAATTTTTTAATAAATTGGCTTTTAACATCTTTATTTTGTATCACTGGATACTGCACAACATTGTCATTAAAGTCAGAAACTTCAAGAAAGAGCAGTCCAAAACTCCTGTCTCAGGTTTTCTTTAAGATATTGATCTTGATTTTATTTTTTTTTTTAAAGTGCTGTCAGGTACTGTGTAAGCTGTCAAATGTATCTCAGCTTTTGTGTATACAAGGAGATCAACTACTGCTCCCAGTCAAAAAAAACCCACAGACTGTACACATGCAGGGACTGAAGTAAAACGTATGTGTGACATTTCAGGCTGAGTTACGTTCAGAGCTATTAAGCATGGATTGGAAATAATAAAATCATCCCTTTTCCAACAGGATTGATTAAATTATCCATTTGTGATTGCTTCAAACCAATAAATAACATTTAATGTTTATAGTGGATTAAATTAATATTTATAGTGGATTGAATTACAATTTTCCAATTTACCTGTTTTCATGTAGAGTTTCTGTTTTGTTTTGTTCTTTTAGCTAAAATGTGATGCTGTAGTGAGTGAAATCAGTGCTGGTCCAGGGACAGTGAACTTTACAATAAACAGGGAATTATTAGCAAAGGTGAGTACTATATTTCAGGTGCATTAAGGTAAAAATAAATTCCTCAATATAAAACTATAGAATACTTACTGTTGTCTTAGAAAGGTATTTTCTATGTAAAACTGTCTTTTGTAAGTTCTCCTTGAGGATCCCTGTTGCTGATTTGTTACCTAGGCCTAGACTTTGAAATGAGGCTCACAAAAGTTTATCCTTATGAGGAAACAATGTATCTACCATTCACTGATAATCATTACTCCTCTTTTTCCTCTCTCTTTCTGCTTTAAAAGGCAGGCTTGGCATCTGCTTTGAGTTTCTACAGTATACAACTCAAAAGTTTTGATTTTGCATGTAAAGACTCTTGTTTAAAATAGAAAAGGATGATGACAAGATACCTGAAATAAAAGTATTTGATAGGAGATCTATCATTACATACTTTTTTTTTTTTTTTTTTTTTTAAACAAAGGAAGATGTATTTCTTATTCCTCAAAGTCCAATGCCTGACTGAAATTGAAAGCTTTGTTTGTTAAACCAGTAGCTTAATGAAAGGAAGATATCGCTCAGTCTGTAAGAGTAGTGTGTCAGTTGTACTCTGTCTGGATTATTTGCAAGAGCTTCATAAAGATAAGTGGATGGCTGGTACTGTTAGACGGGGGACTGAATGAAAGCTTTGCTAAGCCAGTTCAACTAACTTGTGGAGCAAGCTACATTGTGTTGTTGTTCATGGCCTTAATCTATAGGTTTAGCAACTCTTGTGGGAAATGATATTGTGGTGTTAGAAAATTAACCACATGTGAATTAGGGGCAAGAAATCAGGTCTTACCTAATACTGGTGAAGCCTTCTTCCTATCAGGACTTCCACTGAGTCACTTAGGCTTGTAGTCCCCTTTTCCTGAATGGCAAGACCCTTTCTTCTTGTGAATTGCTAATGCTTAGGCATGCCTATCAATCAGTTGCTTTACCCCTTTAATTTTTCATTAGCTATTTATAATCAATCCATCTCGGTAAGAACATAGCAGCTGCCTATTCACTAAAGAGTAGTTTCAGCAGTAAATTTTATTCATGGACAGGATTTCACAAGGTACTTTATCTGTAGGGATTCTAGTCAGTTTAATGATTCAAGCAAAACTATGTGTCTGGCCTAGTAGAGTTTTGCTGGAAAAAATGTGGAATTAGGACATGTAATTTTGCATTATGTCACTGAGGAGAGAGGAGGAGATAAAACCTAGCTGTGACTTTCACTGATACAGAGAATTGGTCTATGGGTAAATTTGATGATTTCTGTGTAAGCTTACCTTCTTAGGTGCCATAACAAGAACAGAATTAAAGTTTTTTTCTACAGGTGCAGTTCCTTTTTTTTTTTTTTTTTTATTTATTTATTCCATATCTATTGCAGAAGAATTTTAAGGTGATTTTTGGAAGAGAAAAAAAGAAAAGCTTCCACTGAATGCAATGAGATATCCACTTTAGTTCACATTGTTAAAGGCCTCTATTATCTTCAGGAAGTTTGTCCAATACATACAGCTTCACATATTAGGTTTTGTAGTGTATTGACATCTGTGTGACAAACTGAAGTATGTAGGGTATGTACAGGGACTTACCTTGCTGTATGCATGCATTACTGATAATATAGTCAGCATAGGATTCCTCTTCTCATAAACTGTGTTCAAGCTGTTAAGGAAATATTTTAAGGCATTTTACACAGTCTCCATACTTTCAAAGTAGACACACTTTTGTAGGGACCATTCACAGTGTCCTTACAGACTTGCAGGTGGGGGAAGAAGGGGTGATTGGCCACATGAGGATTGAATAGTTGGATTTCTTTGGCACTAAAGGAGTAGAAAGCAGGCTGGCTTTTGGTGCCTAGAAAAATCTAGCAGTTTTAGTAGAATGTGAATGTATTTTTTTTTCCTCTTCCGGTTATAGAGTTAAGTGATGTGGTAGTTCTGAGGAGGCTTAAATTCTTGCAAAAGTCTCCTGGTTTTCTGCTTCCCCATTGTATATACATGCTCTCTTCCAATGGGAAAGGAAAAGAATATTAGGCAGATGCTATTCCTAAAAAGCATTAATGAAGAACTACAGTGGACAGTGATGTAAAGTAACTGGAAGAAGGTAGAAACATTAATCTGCCTCATGTTCTAGGATGAACAATGAAAGCAGTTTAAATTTATACTACCAAAATGAGAAATAGCTAAGCCTCTTTTGTCTGTGTCACTTAAACCACTGGTTGATGTTTAAATATGCTGTTAGAGTTACAAGTGACCAAACGTTCCATGAGCTGTTGTTGCAGTCTACCTGCAGTGAACTGATGGAGAGGATTCTGTAGTAGCTGTTCTGTCTCTTAAATTGGCTTTAGTGATAGTCATGAAGACTAGAACTCCCATACTTCTGTGTGAGATTTCCTGAAGCGAAAGAAATGTGTTCATGTGCTATTCAGGTGACCTGCATATGCATGGTAATGCTCATGCAGTCAGAGCTCATGGGATTTCTTGCAGGCCCTCAGTCACAAGGAGTGTGTGGGAGGTCTGATGTGTCCCAAAGGGTTGGACCTACGTGATCTGGCTGTGCTGTGCACAGTGGGTGTCCCCTGTATTCACACCTTGACAAAAACCTTCAATGTAGGACAGGACTCCTAGGAATTTCAGAGAAATGGCCAAACACCTCAAAGTGTGCCTAGATAAGACGTATTCATGGGAAGAGGACACTTTTAAGGAAGCCCAGAAGTATGGTATGTAGCTTTTTTTTATTAATTGAAAAAGAAAAAAAGAAAAAGCCTGTTGAGAACATTTGGCTGCACAATGAGGTAAATTCTCTAGTCAAGTTTATTGCTCATAAGCTCTCCTACTTTTTCATCCAAACCTATGATCTAGTTCTACAAGGTACTCTTTTTATTTTAAAATGTGTTACCTGAATTAGGAGCGGTGAGGGTCCTGGTTAGAACCCTATTTATGTGAGAACTCTCTCATTTTACATGAGGACACTGTTGTACCCACATTCTTGGACTTAGTTTCCTTTCCTGCCCACCAATTACCCCCGGGTTACTCTCTTGCCCTTTCACGTTATGTAACTAAAAATGATAAAAACTAGGCTTTCCACTTCCTTTTAAGTTTCCACCAAAATCAGTCTTGATTTTTCACCAAAATGTCTGCCTATAATTTCTCTACCTTTTTAATTGATCAGATGCAGCTTTCAAAAGTTAATGGCATTTTCATCTGCGTATGAGATCTTGTTTGCTTGGCAGACCAGCCACCTAATTGCTAATAAAGGCTGTGGGATCAGACTCTTGTGTGATAAGTAAACAGTTTTAACAGTTTTCCTGATCATGCTTTCTGTTGTTGAAACATATTTTCCTTTTTTTTTTTTTTTTTCTTCTTCCTTGTGGTTTAGACTGTGTTGCAGCAGGTGTTGAAAGATGGCTCAGAGTATGGAGTAAAAAGTGAACTTTTCTCTACAGTGCCTAGACAAAAGGCAGTGATTGAGTTCAGGTAAGCGCACGTGATGAGTCCTTTGAAAAAACTGCCTTGTCTGCTGATTGATATTTTGCTGATTGATATTCATTGCTGTAATGTATGATGCCTGTGAAGTTAAACCATATTTGCAGTGTTATATTCAGCTGTATTTGATATTCGAGTGTATTTGCCAAGTAGAATATAAGTTATATTTAGGGAATTGAGGCTTTTTCCCAGAATATATTTTTGGTATTTAAAGAGTTCACGCGTCACACTGCCCTCCACTAAGAATATTAGTGCATAATAGCATTCAGTTTTTAAGTCAGCTTCTTTTACTTTGTTATCAACAAACATGATCTGAATTTTCAGCCACTAACCCATTTCTTTTTTCACCTTAATACCTTCCTCGCTGACTTGCTAAAGCAGACAGGCATTTGTCTTGCTAAATCTTCTCAATTGCTGGCCCCAAAATTTCTGTCCAGTGCAATTTTGTTTACAGTCACCTGCTCATGGAATGAAAAGTGGCTGACTCAGATCTCTTTATGTATAAATATTTTTGTTCATTTATAGTCCCTCTGAGGGTTCCATAGTCATGGAAAGTAAGCACTTGGTTTTAATTTGGAGTGTGAATTTTCATAGCTGAACTTCCATTTTGCAGGGGCAAACAATTGTGGGTACTGGGGGTTTTTTGGGGGTGCCATTGTTGGTAGAAGAAGATGTGATTTTAGTTACTGATTCTTGTACACAAGGTCCCCTGTCCTGGTATCAGATTTATCTCTAATAAAGGTATGAGGAGAATGATCCATATGTCCAAAACATGTAAAAAGTGAGAAGGTAGTGTAAGTCCTTTGTCACTAGTATAGTTGGGTTTTGGGGAGTTCTTTGTTGTGGGGTTGTTTGTGGTTTCTTTTTCCCTGTAACACTGGCTGTTAACTGATATTGGAGGAAAAGCTGGTTGGATAGGAAAATTTGCTGTCTAGAACAGAAGCTAATCTAGGAATTTTAAGGGAAAATTGAAAATGGTGGTTTTATTTCAGTTCTTCTGCTGTATGTATGAGTTGAATTCATTTGACTTGGTGATCTGGCAGTCTTGTACATTGAACAAACATTATTTGTGAAAATTTGTTACAGCTCCCCTAATATTGCCAAAAAGTTTCACATAGGACATTTGCGTTCCACAATAGTGGGTAAGTATGCATTTAACTGTGTCCTAAAAGGGCTTCTTTGTCTTCCTGCTTCACTTGACAGGGAAACACAGCTAACCTTTCACTCTTCTAGTGGAGTGGCTGTGTCAGGCTCGACTTGCTAATTAAAAACCTTTTGCTCATTATGCAGTGAAGAAAAGAGTGTGGTGTGTTGCTGGCAGATTTATTAAGTCACGCGTAATATAGTTTTATGACTGTGAACATTAAATGAAGTAGTTTGAAATTGTTCTACAAAGACACCCAGGGCAGTTTTCATTGAGGTGTTATGAGAGTCCTTTGAATTTTAAATTTCCAATTTGCACTTGACTGCAGAGCAGTCAGATAGTTATGTCTTGGTGGCTGTCTTGCAAAAAGCTTGCTTTTATATGTTAATTACTTTATGCCAGTATTACTAACACAGTTGCTGTAATTTGTAATGGAATAATTAATAAGTTTATTGTGCAGTACTCTAATGGCATATGGAAAACATTATTTCTCCCTCCTTTCCCTCTCTCACAATAAAAATTACTAGGTTATTAGCAGAAGATCCTACAGCATCTCTGCAGCTAAATAATGTATTAGTTTTTAATTATATTTAATGTATCATGTATAATTATTAATTACATAAAGTTAATAATTCTGCCTTTTCATGGACTGATAGTTGAGTGAAATTACACATTTTGGGCTCTTTATGTTCCATTTCTGGACCCTTTGCTATAGAAAAAAAACACTTTCAAAAATAGTTCTGTAGATCAATGCTTGTCCAATAGTAAGAGAATGAATTGACTACAGAGAATGGAATTGAAAGTAATTGGAAGCTATAATATGGCGTTATAATAACAGAAGAAGAGAAGGCTTTCTGCATCCTTTTACATCAGTATTGTAATTAAAAGTTACCTTTGAAGCACAGGAAAATAGAGGAAGGGATGCAGCTATTTCTTCYTTGTAATTCTACAGTTGTAGCTAAGCTCAGGAGAAAGATGAAGGGTTTTGTTGTAATAACAGTTAGGACCAAGACGTGCTTATGTGATATGGTAAGTTTGGAGCGTATTAGACACATAGTGTGTTAAGTGCAGAGCTCAGTACTGCTCCAGCAGTATATAGAAATTCACTAATTGATGTTCTCTATTTAATGTCACAGTTAACAGCAGTTTGTGAATTTTGAGTACTTGCTTAACATCCTCGTATGAGGTTGCCTGACTGTAACGGGAAATATGTATACTGCCACATATTTGTGAGAATACAAGAAGACTTTAAAAAGTGTTTTTCACGTTCATATACTTTGCGGTATGTGCATGCACATACACGTGTATGTTTTTATCACTGTTGTATGAGACACTTTATGGCACCTTTCAAATGCACGGCCTTTCTTTTCCTGCTCAGAATACTATTGCACTATAGTTGTGAGGTATTTTAGCAAATTCTGTGGAGTAGTTCATCTGATTGCTTTTCCTCTTCATTTTGAATACAGATCATACAAAAACAGAAAACTGTTTTTGTTGGGATGAGAGACTACCTACAATTGAATAATAATACCAATTTTGTTTCCTTACCAGGGAATTTTATAGCAAATCTCAAAGTTGCACTGGGACATGAAGTAATAAGAATAAATTACCTTGGTGACTGGGGCATGCAGTTTGGTATGTTTTAATATTTGTTTCTCCTGTTCCCTTTTCTACTGTATAATATCATCTAGGTTTCCAGCTTCAGTTTTTGCAGGCCCATTGGATTCACTCTGGGCTCGTAAAGAGTAATATTGTGTTTCCATGCATGTAATGTGTAGTTAATCTCCTTAAAATATGAACAAAACAATCCAGACTGATTCATCAGCAGTATGACCTATACTACTGTACAAGAAATAACAGGAGGAAATTTACCCAACAGTCCCTCTGTCCCTCAGTAGCTCCTCTCTCAGATTACATAATTTGGGGGTTATTTTTAAAGGGCAGTATAAATATTTTCTGAGTGTGCTAGTTATACCTTTGGAGCTCTCATAGCTGAACAGACTTCTGTTGCTGCCTCCAGACAAAATGTGGACATATTACCATAGCTGTTGCATGTCTACTGTGATACTGTTTTCCTTATTCAAATTTTGCATGTGTAACAGTTGTGGAAGAGCGAACTTGCTAACTTACCTATGCCACACCTGTACACACAACAATAGAATAATTGTAACAAAACTTATTTTTTATATTTGGTTGTCTTGGTGTGTGTTGTGGCATTTTCTATATCTGTTTTTTTGTTCCCTCTGAAAACTTGCTCATTATTCATAGATCATAATTAACTTCCACAGCAACTACATTTTGGCAGGTTGAGGCCTGGAAAGTTTGTATCTTTAAAGATATCCCAACACTTCCCCCAAAATACTCAGTTTCCCTTTAAAATGTGGCAAAAGAGAGGTGTGTAGGTGGAGAATGTGCAAGTGAATAGGCCCTAGAAGACTATCAATCTTGCATGCATGTGCATTTGCATGCACACACATACACACTCCTACCTTTTCTGAAATGTCCGTCAGATAAGTGAGGACTGAAAAATCCTCTCATGTGCAGCCTATCACGGCTTGGTATTTATTCCCTGACCAGAGATCATTTATGTCCGATTGCTGGATCTGTAAATATCCCTCTGATATGGCAGTTGACCCATCTATAGCATTCACAACTTTGTTGATTTCTGTTGTTAATCTTGCATTTTAAATTGATCCATATTCTCCTCTCCTTTTCTAATTTCCCCCCAAATGCTGTTTTTGACATATTTTTAGGCATTTAAACAAAGGCAATCATGCCCACTTCCTCGTTCTTGAAAGCTGGTACACCTGTGAAAACTGTAAATCTCCCCCACATCTTTTGCAGTAGGTTCTGAAAACAGTGTCCATATATTTGTTTTTAAATGGCAAACACAAAGTGCAACATCTATTAAGCAGTCACTTTTGCTCATTCCAGCCCTTATGCTGCCCCCTCCAGTTTCGCTGGTACCGCTGTTTATGGGGACATCAATGAATCAATTTTATGAACAGAGCTGGGTTAAAAACTTCACGTAAATACCCTACTTCTACTCCATTTATGTATTCAGATTCAGCAGTGTAGATAACATAACTAAAATGTATTCAGTTCTACCCATTCTCTTTCTAGAGTAAATTCCTGGGTTTTAGACAGTTGAGTAAAACATTCTTATGGTTGTGAGAGCAGTAATAGAATATTTTTTTCCTTTGTTAAATTATTTCCTCCACACCTTGTCTTTCCTGATTCTGTTTCTAATCAAACAGTAGTTTATAGCAGAGCTTTGCTTCACTTAGGATTTGTTTCACAGGAATTGAATACAGAATGAGTTCACCTAAAATTCAGTAAATTTCATCATTGCATATTTCATTCATTTTTGCCCCTTAGACATAATTTTATCACTCTGCTATTGTATAATGAATGTGGCAATGACAATTAAGCAATGAAATGCAGCGTGGTTAAAGGGCTTCTCAACTGACCTCATTCACTCTGTCTTTGAAGATACTAAATTGTACTCCTAAGTCTGAATATCAGGAATTTTATGTATTTTAGTACAAAGTTTCCTGAATGTATGAAGATCACAATGCCTGTTATTTACATGTATACCTGTTGTCCAGCGCACAACTGTTAGAGTCATGCTTTTGACCTAGTAGTTCCAATTGTCTCTTTCAAAATGGGTGCTTCCCTCTTTATTTGGGCTGGCTCAGCTCAAATATATGACAGGTTTTATAACAAATAATATAGCCATGCTTCACAAAATTATAGCATAGGAATATTATTATAATGGTCCTTTCCCAGAAGCAGTGCTATAATTAATGATCTGTCAGCATTTCTATTACAACTGCTATTGTCAGAGGCTTTAAAACGTAATAATTGAAAACATATTTTTCTGAAACATGGCAGAGAAGTCCTCAACCCCTAGGCAGTTTTGGGGCAGGTTTCTTAAAGTAACAAAGCTTATGCAGTCACACTGTCTGTCCATCTGTCTTCCTGTCACTCTGCTCCTAATAAATTTTGAACCCATTGGCCAACTTCAGCCAGATGTGACAAAGAAAAATGTCTCCAAGAGAAAAAATTTCTTTTGGTATTGTGACAGTTGGCAGCCGAGTAGGGATAGAAATACAATGTAGTGCCCTCTGGGAGAGAAAGTTAACTTCTGTGTTTAGCCTGCCGGCTAACCAGTCAGCGCATCTAAGTCAGAATCAGTCCCAACACATGCTGCATCTGGCCAATAATTCGTGAGTATAACAAGGGCTGGGGATAGCTTGGGGAAGACAGAAACGTGTGGAAGGATGTGTTTGGGTTGAATAAAAACTGGCAGTCTTGCTGGGGGTTGGAGTGTGAAGCCAGGATTGAAAAGTGGAATGTGTAGGTACACTAATATCTAAGAGAGATCATTAGGAAATCAAGCTCTGATTGCTCATAGAACAAGCTGTCCTTAAAGAAACTCCCTTTCAATAGGATTAGACTAATTTTATTTCCTAAGCCCTAACTTGTTTTTCTTACCTAAATCTGCCATGGCTTCTATCGCACTCAGTGTTTCCAAAAGGGAAGTTCTTGAGACAACGCTATTTGTTTGGTGGCAGAGGGCTTTTCAAAGGTATACCTGCATACCTATTCCTCAGATGCTGTCTTCACATCAGTCCTGGTCCTTGTCAGCTCAGAGGAATGAGATGGCCTTAAAAGCAGCCTCAGAAAATCTAAGAGGCTTCAGAGTTAATATTGCTAGATTACTGAATGAGTTAATGGGCTCTTTTGATTTAGACAGTAAGATTGGGATTTGGATCTTGCCCTTTCAGTCGGCTTTCAGAAAGTGCAGAAGCCAAGTTGGATACATGAAAAAAGCTGCATATTCTCAGCATGCAGCAAAAAGTTCCCTTGAAAATATTGCATGAGTGGTACGTGGAATACCATGTTGTGTCCCAGTTTCTATTGTCCTTGAAATGATAATACTGTTAAGGGAGGAAGCAAAACAAGGAGTTTTGAGCATGTTCTGTTGCTGGACAGTTTCCACTGTGTGGCTTCTCGTTTACAGCTGGTTGCTGTGTAAAAGATAGTTTTCTCTACAAGTCCAGAAACACAAATTCCATTTATGAGGAACTGAAAAATCAACATAGTATTTCTTACTAGTTTCTAGCTATTATAGTTTTGGTTTTTTTCATGCAGTGGAATAATAGGTTATGCTTTTGATTTGTTTTTGTAGCATACACCATTATACTGTTTAAAAATGTAAAGCATTTCTTTTATTACATACAATGTTAAGACTAGACTTGCTTATGAAAACAACTTAATCAACAAAACAATATACTCTGGGCTGTTGGCTAACTCTGTATTTAATTGTTATTCAAGGCTTATTGGGTGTTGGTTTCCAATGGTTTGGCAACAAAGACAAGCTAAAATCCAGTCCTTTACAACACCTTTTTGAGGTAAGTTCAGAGAAGACCAACTAGGGACTTCAGAGGACAGTCCATTTAACTTAGCTGTCAGTTTTGTACAGAATGGTGTATCTGCAGGGTCATGATGAGACTCATGTTGGATTTGAACTACCTTGCTTGAAGGGCCAGTGCTAGCCTGGGCCACGGCAGCAGACGCAGTTTTCACTAGGCAATGGCAGCAGAAAGAGGTTTCATTAGGCTGAAAAATACGCCCTGTAAGGGAGGTAATTATATGGATACTTAGGTTGCATTGATTGCTGCTACCACCACAGCCAGCTTGACTGGTATCAACTATCTTAACTGGGCATAGGTGACCACTGAGCTCCCTGTGGTAACTGCAGTGGAAATGGTGTCTTGCATCTAATGCTGTAGTATGTTGGTTACCAACGTTGTGAAAAGAAGTGGCATGTATAGTGTAAAAATCCTTTTGTTGCTATTATTTGTAGAATAAGTAATATTTAATTTACATTGCTCAATACATGATTCACTGTGGTTGGGGAAAAGGATCTTTAAAGTGTTTTGTATCTAATATGGAGCCTTAGCATATATAGGTAAGGAGGAGTGACCATCACTTTCCAGAATACTGTTCTGGCTCTGCAGAATGCTCTTCTTTTTTCCATGAGTGTGAAAGAGCCAGGAGCATTAGAAGGTGCAGTTTCTGCTGACAGGCATTCAGGAAATGCCTTTCAGCAGTAGGGAAGGCTGTTTCATTGCAGGAGATTGCCCTCTCGGTTGCCCACCATGCCCACCAGCATGGTGCAAGTGCTATAGATTGCATTTCTGTGTGTCAGGGACAAAACTGACTCAGTGGACTGTCCAGGTTAGCAATAAAGATTGAGGTAGTTTAATAAGCCTTGTTTTTCCAGGACTAATATGGTTTTGGTTGTTTGCTCCATTCAAATATGCCTAATATCATCTGAGTTAGTATTTATTTCTTCCTCTTTACCAGTTCCTATGTCACTTCTTGTTTCATACAGTGCAATGAGCAAAAAAGGTTTTCATCAATCTTTTGATACTTTTAAGTGATCTTTGGTTGACAACCATGCTGGGTGTAACACATACACGATACGTGAAAGAACGTGACTTATGTACTTACCCGCACAAATCCAACAACCGTAAGGATAGGTGGACAAAATTTTCTGAATGGCTGATGTTCAAGCCCTCATCCTGCAAAAGAAAGATCTCATGTGTTAATGGGGCTTTGTCAGGGTTCTTGTGTGGCACTGTCAAGTGTTCTCTTATTACAAACCTGAGCTGTGCTTCACCCTCTGAGCTGGATCTGGGAACTATTGCTAATGCCGATGTTCGGACAGTATGTCACAAGATAACTGTTTCGCATAAATCTGTTTGCTGGCAAAGGAACAAACTGTGTTTGAATACTCGGATACTCTACAGCTGAATACATATTAGGCAGACTCTTTATGTGGCAGAGTAGCTCCTCCTGAGTTTGCCAGCTTCTTTCACATAGATAAATTTTGTTCACTTGTTCCCTCATCCCTGAGGCCTGCTCAATAAAATTGATAGATTCTCAACATGGAGGTGTTTTACAGCTGTAGGACTGTTTTAAAGAGATGACAAGAAGTAGTCATATTCTTGTGGTTGTGTATTGCTGCATATTATTTAATTTTTATTAATAATTTCAGTCCATTCTTAGGATTTAAATTTCAAATACTTGAATTTTGCACTAAAGCTTTAAAATACCATCTATTGCAGTAGCATGTAGGCTTTATGACCTTAAAAAAATTACGTTCAAGTATATAGAACAGTATTCAGTCAAGCTGCAAAAGGTTCTAAAACAGTAGTTGTTTGAGACCAAATCAGTTTCTCAAATATTCCCAATTTTTAACTGTTTGTTCAGCTGTATTCCTGGTTTATATCAAAAACAGAGACATGTTTCAAAGTGGTGTTTTTTCTGCTGTTGTGTGAAACTAATCTTTCCTATAGTTTGTTTAAAAAGAAAATTTCCATAGCACAATAGCTATATAAATAAATGTATAGACAAATGTACCTTTCCAAACCTCTTTGCACCCTCCATTTTGGTCAAGAATCAGATGCAAATATGCCTTTTGCATTATTTTTGCTTTATAACATCAAAGATTGGGAGGGGTGAAGGGTGTTAGAATGTGTGAAGCTACTGATGGGGGAGGGGGAACATTGTTCTTGGAAAGGGTTGAATTTTCCCTCTACTTTAAATTTCTTTAAATTAGGCTTGTCAGCAGTACTGCCTGTTAAAACCTCTAAAAATCTTGGGACATAAAAGGAAGGGGAAAAGTTCAAGAGTTTTTTTTCATAGGCAGAACCCATTCGAGCAAGGTATTGTTGGCAAACTCCTTGTCTGAACATTGCAGGAGTGAAGTTTTTATAACTATTTATTTTTTATCAAGATCACAATGATTTGGGGATTAAAACTCCCTTACAAAGACTTAAAAGTTAAACAGCGTTGAACTATTTGGGTCTAAATACATAGCGTAAACACTTTAATTTAATTATTTTTACGTAGTACTTTAACTTTTTAAAAACTTTTCCATGGGCTTTCAAAATGCTACATGTGGAAAGCAAGGAATCATTGTCTGGGCAAATATTTGGCCTTTAGATATAAAGGAATATGTTATCATAGAATAGAATCGTAGAATATCTCAAGTTGGAAGGGATGATAAGGATCATTGAGTCCAACTCCTTGCTCCTTGCAGGACTACCTAAAATTAAACCATAATGACTAAGAGCGTCATCCAGACAGTCCTTGAACTCTGACAGGCTTGGTGCTGTGATGACTTCCCTGGGCAGCCTGTTCCAGTGACCGACCACCCTCTCAGTGAAGAACCTTTTCCTAATGTCCAATCTGAACTTCCCCTGACGCAGCTTCATTCCATTTCCTTGTGTCCTGTCGCTGGTCACCAGAGAGAGGAGATCAGCACCTCCCCCTCGAGGAAGTTGTAGGCTGTGATGAGATCACCCCTCAGCCTTCTCCTCTCTAAGCTGGAGAGCCAAATTTGTTGTACATAGATAAAGTTGGCTAATACAAGAGTATGTAATGCTTTTAGCAAACTGACAGTGCATATGTGTGTGTCTAGTCAGATGTTGACATTCATACGCTTGACTTCAGTCACAGAGAGACAGCATGTATTAGTATGGGTGCATAGTACTGTAAGTAAGTGGCTTTTGGATCAGAACTGTTGTGGTTGGTTTTTTTTTTTTTGAGCTTGTAAAACATCAAGTCTTACCAACTTTGTGGTCCTCTGAAGAAAAGTCTCTGGTTTAAAAGTCTGTGATGGTTTCCCTTTCATGCATAAATTAGTTCTTCCATATTCTGCTGCTGCAGTTTGTTTCAAGGTTATAAAGAGGACAATAGTGACAGCAGTAAGGAATTATGGCCTTAGTCTTGTTTCAAGATAAGCTGCACATTTTCCTATCGGAGTTTGGACTACTCATTCATCCTTTAAATAGGAAATGTGTTCCTTTAACACAGCTTTAAAATTTTGACGTTACAAATGTCATCTTTAAATGTATTTGTATTGTTCTTGTAGAACTTTGCTCTGCTTATTTTTATTGGAGGAGAGGATTATACTTCTTCAACATTTTCAGTGCTATTATATTTTAGGTGTATGTGCAGATTAACAAAGCAGCAGAAGATGAAAACACAAAAAAGCTGGCTAAGGATTTCTTTAGAAAACTGGAGGAGCATGATGAGCAGACATTGTCACTTTGGAAACAATTTAGAGACTTCAGTATTGAGGAATACATCCGAATTTATGAGGTACAAATCATCCACTGCTTTCTCTGTGTTGTTGGTAAAATGGTCTCTTTTTATCTGTTGCTCCATCAATCTAATTGACAGTGCACAGCACCTTTTCATCCAAGGGACTGCCAAGCAGTGAACTGACTTAGGAACAGAGGTTGCTGTACTGTTGTCAATTCATTGCCTTTCCAGTAAACTTTACGGTGTTGTGGGGAAGATGTTTCTAAATATGCCAGGTTATGCGCCATTCTGTTTGGAAAAAGCACAGTAGTTGATTTAACATCCAAGCAGACCATCACTTTAGTTGCTGACAGGCTAGATACATTCTGTTTAATGGAGTCCATGTGATTGACCCTTTGACTAATTCTCCCTTCTCAGAAGCCCTGAAGCTAGGAGTATGGTGCTAGGCAGCAAAGCAAATCAGTGTTAGGTAAATAGTGTTCAGTTTTGCTTTATCTTTGAAGTCAGCAACAACCCTCTAAATTTAACAGTTTCCATGTAATAAATTTTATTAGGAGATAACTCTGTTTTCACACTTCTGATCTAATGTTATAATGCAGAGCTGTATATATTGCATACTAAATTGAGTGTAAGTAATTATAGCAGCAGGAGTTTACAATAGTAATCAGTGCATAAGTTACCTGCAGGTTGAGTTGAGCTAATATACAGCCATCTGTTGCATACTGTAATCTGAAGAATGGAGCCGGTGTCCACTGTTTCGTGGGAGATGTTTGTGCCACTGACCACAAAATGAATCTTATGAATTTGGGAAACAGGAGTGAGATACACCTTCTGTCACTGAATCCAGTCTCTTGGTATTAATACTATGTAATCTTACTCAAGAGTCCATCTGAAAACCAGCTAGTGTTTTTCTTTCCCACATTCTTGCAATGAAATTCTGGAATGGGTGCCCAGTTTTGATGGGCTTAGACTTTTTTTTTCTAACTCGCAGTTCCAAAGAATTTGTGACTCGTTTTATACCACTTCCTTCTTCTAGTATTATTCTTTACTTAAAATTTCACTTTTCCATCTCCTTCCTCTTGATGTATTTGTAGAAATTGGTCATGTCTTCTTTCATCCTTGATTGCAAAGTTAAAAGAGAAATGGCCTTGCCCCTTCCTCAATAATCCAGATAACCTGGCTGTGCTTTAATTTCTTTCCTGAAATATATCACTGGATTCATGCTAAGTACTCTAAGTTAACATCTCCCAAGTGAGACACAGCCTTGATAAATTCTAGTGGAAAGCTGACCTGTTAGGGTAAGTGGGTATTGGGCTGTGTACGCAGCTGCAGCATGGTGGTCACTCATCATTGATCACATGATGACTGGTACAGCAAGATCTTTCTCTCCCAATTCCTTTTCAAACCAGGAAGTATCTAGCTGATGGACTGACAGCTTTGTTGCCCTCAGTTAAAAACCTTGTCTTTTGTACTATTACATTTTACCCGGTTTTGACAGTTAAGGTCATCCTATCTCTCCTAGGTGTACCCTCAGCATTCCTAGTAATGGTAATTTCTGTGTGCTCAGCAGTGTTTATGAGCAGCTCCTGCTTTTTTTTATTTCTTGTAGTATCCTTTTAAAATAGGATTGGTTTCAAGTCCAAGTAACTTCTCTGCAGTCCACTGGTTTTGCCTCCAGCTCAGCAAGTTAGAGACCTACCTCGATTTTTTTGTACTAATTGCTCTCTCCAGTTTACTCCTAATTTCTCATGAACATTATATCCAACACTGTATTAAACTCAGGGAGATTAATTCTAATGCAGAAATCAATTAAATCAAAATCCAAACATCCTTTCCTTTTAACAATGAAGTGACATTTCCTGGAATAAAATTAATCTTTGCACAATATTTGACCTGTGACACAGACCTATCATCTGACTTAATTTGAAGAAATGATTAGCCTCAATCTAACAATGTTTCCCTTCTTTGATATTCTTGGAACTTTTCAGCGTCTAGGAGTGCACTTTGATGAATATTCTGGAGAATCATTTTACCAAGAGAAATCCAAGGAAGTTCTAAAGGTGTTGGAGGATAAAGGACTCCTTCAGAAAACAATGTATGAACTCATTATTCAATCTATTGGTGTAGTTTACTTAACAACTCAGTTGCATTTCAAATGAAATATGATGAGTGAGGTGTGTACGCCATCTAAAGGGAAGAGTTTTCTTTAGATGGTTTTGGTAGCTGTTCTAGTAGAAGGCCAACAGGATTTGTGCAAACACAGCTAAAAATTAAGTGTGCCTTTTCTTGTGGCTAGCACAGAATCCTGGCAGTGATGAATTAGGTACAATGACAGTGTTCAACTCCTAATGGCCTTTTAGGCTGTTAATTAGTTTGGTAGCTGCATGTGCCATTTAACGAGCAGAGTTAGATGAGATCCTTGCCTTGATGTGCTGCTTGGCTGAACTGGGACAGAAGCTATAGTCATGGAGTGCACCAGAATGTGGGCAGGCAGCTCCCTGGCATCAGCAGTGATGACAACAAACTTAGAGGAACAGTCTTCAAAAAGACTTAAAGGATACAGTCATTCAAAGAAAAGAATGAGATTGTCTAGAGTGAGGGGGTTTCTATGGCAAGAGGCCTTCATTTTGGTTCTGACCTCTGTCTTACCTGAACTTTACCTGTATTTTGGATCTGGCTTGCAGTTACTTCAGTGTTTTCTCTCAACTTATAGAAAAGGGACAGGAATTGTGGATCTTTCAGAAAAGAAAGACCTCTCATCGTTTTCCACCGTCATGCGTAGTGATGGGACATCGCTTTATATAACAAGGCAAGTAAGCCCATCTGTGTTTCTTGCCATTTATTTTGCCAGTAAACTTTTGTATGTGATTACATTTGTAACTGATAGTACAGATTTTGAAGGTTTTTATTTCTGGGATGGAACACCTTGATGAATGAGTAATTGTAACTGGAACTAGCAATGTAACTATGATGGGATGAAAATGGCTCAGGAAAAACAACTGCTTTTAAATACTTTTCCTCCCCTTAAGCAGTCTGTTAGTAAATCTCCTCTTTCCATAAATCATAATACTTTCTCCAGCTACTGACTGAAAACAAAGCTGGGATCTCCTCATCTAATAAACACTTGCCAAATAATGAAGGTTTTAGAAAGACCTTTGCTTAAAATGTTTACTGGCAGTGTGATGCAGAAAAAAATGGCTTGTTCAGCCGTGTCTTTATTGAGTCAGTGGACCACCAGCACTGTACCATCAATTTTATCACTGTTTTCCTGCCTTCTCATCAGTATCCTAAAATTCCTCTTGGGTATTTTAATATGGAAGCCATAACAGTTTCTTTGTGCCAGTAATGTAAATAAATCAGATGTCTAGCCCTCAGGGTAAACTGTGTATAGCTTTTCAGGACAAGGGTATTAGAGAGATGCTGCAGTCAATCCTGCACATTAGGGAGCTTCTGAATCCTGTAGCCAGGTAGAGGCAAGGCTGCCGCAGCTCCATGCCCACAGGTCTCACCAGTAGTGAGGCTGAGCAGCTGTTCCCAGTAGGCACACAAACGCACATGCATATATACACACAGCCAACCAAACAGGGCAATACAGACAAAACCATTCAGCACTCAGACAGCACAAATGGCTTCATTTTGTTCCCCTCTGGCTGATTAGGGTGAAGGTCTAATAGTGTGAAGCAATATACATGTATGTATGTATATATATACACATGTATGTATGTGATATATATTATCTACATAAGTAATATACATATGTATTATATGTATATAGTATGTATACACGATGTGGATCTCTCCAGTAGTTGAGCTTCAACTGCCCATTGGCTGGCCCCTGGATCCCCAGGTCTCCCCACTTGCTGGCACCTGGGCATGCGAGCCCCCAAGGCTTATAGCCCCACTCCAGTTGCTGGTACAGACACTGTGGCTCCCTCCGGTAACCGGGCTTAGACATGCAGTCCATCCAGCAGCTGGCCCTGGATCCTCACTCTCCCCTGTTGCCTCCTACATAGAGACACATGTACACAGGTAGGTCTCTCGGTTAACCCCCAGGCCCCATGGTCTCCGACAGTTGGCCTGGACCCTCTGATACAGACAGTACAGACTCCTCTGGGTGCCTCATCTTTGAAGACACACAYGTACCTGGGTCCCAGGGCACTTCACCTACTTGCTGACTGGTTCAGCTTGATATTTGCTGTCAATCACATGTGGATGTGTGTGCCCTCACTCCAGTTGTTGGCAGCAGAGACACCTTGGCCCCTGTAACCCATGGTCAGACTCCAGTTGCTGTCACTTAATTTCACTTACCTCCAGTCCCTTCAGTTGCTGGCACCACAGATGCGTGGCCTATATGACCTATAGTCCCCAACTCCAGTTGCTGATACTTAGACCTCCAAACACACATGCACACAGAAGAGAGACCCCCTCACCCAGGAAAAGTTTGAAATGGAGTTTAATAAGAAGACAGGACAGACTGTGCTGATCAGGTGCAGGGCACAACCAGACAAACATACTAACCAGCAATTGGTTTACAAGCCACCTGCCCCTTTTATCATCTCCCTCTCTTTTCCCATCTTTGGTTCCTCCCCTCAGCATCCCATAATAAGTCTTGTGCAATTGCAAAATGCTTTTTCTTTGCACCCCATGTCCCTTAGGCAGTAACCTCCCTCAGTCAGAAGGTGATCCAAAAAGCTGCTCCTGGTGACCCCTGAGGTGGGTTTCAGACTGGGACATGGGGCTGATGGCTCTCCTGTGACAACCCTGGGAGGGGCTCGAGCAAGTTGTTTCTCTGTACTACTTTGTGTGTGTGAATGTGACCTTTTTATCATGTAACCCAACGCTGAGCACTGGGTTAGTTTTCCAGGAGAGGGTTGTTTCTCTCAAGCCTCCCAGTTGATTGATTGTCCCAGTAGGCAAACAGAGACCAGACTTACTCTGTGCATAAGAACTGTTTCCTTAGTAATTTTCATAACTGGTGGTTTAAAAAAACATTTCAAACACGTCGTGAACAAAGTATACATGTCCTCTTTTTTGTGTAAGGCATACATGGATCCCTCTAATCTGCAGTCCTCTTCCCTCCATAAGAGTAGATTATTTTCCCAAGAGGCAAATAATGAGGTATGTTTGAGTGAAAGTCCAAATAGTTTCTCATTATCTCTTTCAGAGATCTTGCTGCTGCTATAGACCGAATGAATAAGCATAGCTGGGATACTATGATTTATGTGGTAAGTAATTCTAGATTCACCAAACACTTTTGAGCCTGACTCTCACCCATAATCCAGGGGGCCTCTTGCTCCCGATATGACTTTGGCACATGGTATTTTTGGCAGTAAAATAGATGCCCTTACTGCCCAGCAACTGTGCCTCAATGTGGCAGTGTTTCTTGGTTCTGTTTCAGTTCATGACCCACAGAACAGTTGAAAAATCATCTCTGGAGTTATTCTCTGTTTTAAAAATTCATTGCAATTTGTTTTAAAGGAACTTTTACTCAATTGACATTGTATTTTCTATATAAATGTTGTAATTAATATTTAAACAAGTCAGAAAAAGCTGTTAATGTTATAAGGGGTTGTAAAATGTTAATTTAGAAATTTAGAAATTAATGTTCTAAAATGAATCTAAGTCTATTCTAAAGTCCTGATATCTTATCTGAAATGTAAATTTTTATGGCTTTGAACAGTGCCTCGGTTTCATTATGCAGAAATCGCACATTACTGCTTAATCAGTCTGAGGCAGTTGTAGACAGGGAATATTTTTATATTTCTTGGTTTGATTATTTTGCTCTTTAACAATTCAGCAGTATCAGTAGTGAATAGCAGGATTATCTCCTCACTTGTGTGAAACTTTTTTTGCTTTAGTATTACCAAGGACATACCACACGATGCTTTTGAATTTTCTTTTTCCCAGATTTAGAAAAAATCATTTTTGAAACCATGTTCTATTATGTGAAGATTATTATTATGTCAATTAATGACCCATGGAAAAAATCTGCAGGTTTCTGGCATGTTCTTCGTGATGTGTTTGGTAATGCCCATAAATCTTCTCTGGTGCAACTCTTTCAAAAGCCAATATAATGTTACAAATACCATGATTCAGGGGAGGGGGAGAGATCAGTAAGCATAAAACTAAATACCCAGATAGTTTAAAGTGCGACTTTTGGTTAAGTCACATTCCTCCTTTTATTTTCAGTCTTCAGGAAGTTTCCACTAACTTGTCATTCCCACAGGTGGTCATAGAACAGGGGGTTTTTTGTTGTGTTTTTTGTGGGGAGGTTACCTCTACTGACTGGAACATAGTAGATTCACTGGCATCGGAGAGCAGTGTGGCTGTGAAAGTGCAATGCATTAGGAGTTAAGGAAGCTTCCTGCCTAGTTCATGTGGGTGGGTAATTATTTGTATTTTTTATACCATGAGGTAGCAGGGACCAAGGGAGAAGGAACAATTAGAAAGAAAGAAAATTAACTGGGTGGGTATTTTGCACAAGTTAGGATGGGGGCTGAATGTTAAGCTAATGGAGTGAGCAAGTACAGAAGCAATAGTCTTGAGCTGGCTGCCTGCTCATAGCTGAACTCCAGTAACTGTTCACTTCCTTGCCTGGGCCTCTTTGATCTACTCCTAGTCCAAACAGATAGGCAGCAAAACTGGACTGTGGTGTGATCGATGTGACCATTATAATTAATGTCTCACTCAAGTTGGAAATGACACATTAGCCTGTCTAGTCCTGTTCTCTCAACCTTGCTAAGGTTGCATAGTTTTTGGATAACATGGTTAGTATTTCTACCATTTCTGACTTTCTGAGGGCTGAGAAAGTGGGTCATAAAATGAGAGGGCGATAACATGAACTGTTAAGAGAGTTTGTGGGACAGATAGCCTGATGAGGGAACTGCCAGCCTTGCTGAGTTTTGCTGCTGTTTTGTTGCAGTGCTTTGTAGTGGGTTAGGACTTTACTCAGTGTTACCAGAGGCAGGATGACTTAATGGGTTTAAGTGAGAACACCGATGATTTTAGTCTTTAATTACTAAATACAAATGTATTTCATAATCCTGATCTTGTTACAAGAAAATTATTTAGAGGCTCTTGAGTCTTATTTCGTGAGATCATCTTATTTTCATCAGATCAACTTGTTTAAAAGAACATTAAATTGGTTTATTAGTTGTAATGCTGTAAATCAGTGCATTCACCAACTTATATTTTAAAAAACCCTACTTATTTCATAAAAATGCAGTGATATAAGCAAAATATTCAAAACATTTAAAAATGTGTGACATGTATTATTAAAGAGGTGCTAAGATTCCATTGAACGTTGCATTCAAAACAGGAGATGAAAACACTTTTATATATGAAGAATTAAATATAATCCACACTGTCAGACTGCAAATTTCTCCCTTAAAGCTAACCACTTAGACTACATTTGGACACGTATAATTTTGGGGCCTGTAAGGGAAAAAAACCTGCCATTCTTCATAATACAAATCTTCTTTCTGAGCATTTGTGTTATTTTTGCCATGCTATGAAGCTATGAAAAAAAAAAAAAAGTAGTTTTATGAAATGGTAGTGTCTGCAGGTTCATCTTTTTTAACCTACCTACACATCCATGTTTTGAGTATTACTTTTAGGCAGAGATGAAGTTGTGTGGTACTCCTAGTATTTATTTCCATCCTTCTTAACAAATTTGGTTTTCATGCAATTTTAATTACGTGGATTGTTCAAGCATAGTAAACACTCATTGTTATGCTTCTTGCAGTATCACACAGCATCCAAAACCACAGGAGTTGATGCTTAGTTTTCAGGTGGCCACCTGAAACCTGGAATTCAGCTTGTACTGCCTGATACGCATTCTTATCTTGGCCTCTCTTTTCATGTTCTTATTTCCATGGGAGTTTACAAGATTATTAAAAAAAGCTATTAGATTATTCTTAGATTATTTTCTGTTAATGATTTTAAATATTCTTCTGTATGCTATTTCTATAAACATTGGTCAAGACAAGTAATTACAAACTTAAGTCGGCTTTTAGTTTAGTTTTAGCTGAAAATTCTGCTCTGCGAACAGTCATGAAGAAGCAATTCAGTTGAGAAGAATTGGAGTCTTTTGTCAGTGAGTATTGTCATAATTTGTCACAATATCTACTCACAAAAGACTGCAGTCCTTCAAAGAGGCTTTTAAATGCTGTGATTGTGGTCCCGGTGGTGAGGGACCTGCTGTTGTGCACACAAAACAAAACCAGTTTCTGTCATAGAATGTATAATCTCTTGTAAAACAGGAGAATGGAGATGAATTCAGACCTAGAAGGAAGCAGAGGAAACAGCGAGGCAGCATTGGCCAGTACAGTGAGCTGGCTTTAATCTGAACTTTATAAAGTTTATTGTGAGATCTTTTAGTGAGAGAGATCTGGCTTTGTTACAGGAACAGAGAGCTTCTCTCATATGTAAGGTGCGTGGAAAAGAGCTTGGAAGGCCTTGTTTGAAATGATGACCACCGCTGTCCATTTATCAGCCTTGCTTGTGAATCGGCACAGAGAGAGTTGATGCATAGGAGCTGAGCAAGTTATGAGGAACTGTGAAAGAGGAGGCAGGTGCTTGAGGCTTGATAGAATGGTAGAGTTGGGAAAAAAACGCAGATAAGCATTTCACTCACAGCTCACTCCCTGTCTTGGAACACCAAACAAATAAGGAAATAGTGGTTATTTGGTTATCACTGCAGTGTTTTTTAAGGAGGGATAAAGGAGTCTTTGAGTGATGTAGTCAAAGCGACTAGGTAGGAAAGTGAACTTCATAGCAACAGCTGTAGCTAGAAACACAAATGAAGATCACTGTTAGACATAAAGAAACTTCCATCAGAAACTGTCTTAAGTTGTAGGAGAGAGTAATTGGAAGTGGAAAAGAGCACAAGATGCATCATTAATATGAAAATGTGATCATGTATACTTTTTTAAATTTTTTTGTTGTTGTTGTTGTTTTTGGTTTTTTTGTTTTTAAATTATGCACCTGACTTATGATGTAAAGCTCCACAAATCACGCTGGAGACAAAAGAAACTAGTGGGTTTTGGAGACAGAGAGCTTAAAGAGGTGTTCTGTTTCTAAGCCAAAGGAACCTTAAAGTTTGGTGATGTAAAACATGGGAATATAGCAAGAGCAGCAAGGTTCTGAAGTGAAAATGGAGGCATTTTGTTTGATGGGCAGCTCACAGATTATGTGAAACTAAAGAACATTAGGGTTTCATTTCAGTTCATGGCTTTGCCTTCATGACCTAGGAAATCATTTTTGAAAAGGTAGATTACTTTTTCTGACAAGATGCAAAAACCCATTGCCATAGATTCCAGCTGTTACATTTTTCAGGTCTTGCCTGTCTTCACAGGTCTTAATTCTGCTTGCAGTGACTTACTGGCATGGTATCTGTGGTGTTGTGTGTTTGTGTGTTAAAAGCTAATCCTTATCAAACTTGGAGTGTTTTCTGATATGTACCAATTCTATTCCTTAGACAGACAAAAGTCAAAATAATCACTTTCAACGTTTGTTCCAAATACTGAAGCTCATGGGTTATGACTGGGCAGAAAGGTATGTATTTATGAATCTTAATTATATACCTTTTTTTTTCTTTTTTTTTTTTAAGAATGGGTAATATGTACATTGGAATTTCAGCAGAGTGCTCTTTTGAAGAGAATCTCCTGATTGTGTCCACCTGCCACCACACTGTAGCACATCATGTAGGCATTTTGGATGAAACTAAGCTACAAGATGCGCTGCTGGTGTGCAACTAATGAACTCCAGAGTGCAAGCAGACATTTGGCCTGTAGGACCCAACTAATGCTAGTCCGATAAGGAGAAAAAAATAGGAAAACAAAACCCTCAGAATTGTGTGCAATGTGGGCCTCAGGTCCTTGGCACCAACCTTTTCACTCTGTACATCCACTCCTGCTGGTCTGCTCTATTTGCGAAGGGAGACATCACCATGTGTTCAGGATGTGAAAAACGGCCCTGTCTCTCATTTAACAGGTTTTTCATAACTCCTTGCTGTAAAAATGGGAAAAAGGGAAACAATCTTTCAGAGACTTTATGGCATAACTTCTGGGATATTGTGTGATCACGTATTAAACGATTACTTCTTGAAGTATGATATTTTAGCAGAGATTGAGATCTGAATCTGAGTTTGAATCATACTTCAGGCTTGAAATATCTATTGCAGGGAAATGTATCCCCACTGTTATTCATTGTAATTACCAATCTTGTTAGCAATCTGAGCAAAGATCAATAATGGATCTGCAGACTAAATCATATTCTTCTCTGACAGACTGCATGTCTTTTGTGGTTAAATATAGGATTTTAGCCTTCAGGAATATTAGTCTGCCTCCTTTCACAGTGCTTAAAGTTGCACTAAAATTACCTTAGGTTATGGATCCAGAATAATGCTTGGGATTATTGTGAGCAGAAGCAATGAATGTTTTATTATTAGCAATGATTAATTACACTTTTAGTTTAATGTGGCCACAATAGAATTATTACGACTCCCTTTCTAATGTTATTAACAGATCTGTGTTGCCACAGTAATTTGATCTGTCTACATCCTGCTGCTCCTCAATTTATTGCAATTTATTGCACTGAGTCCTCTGTACTAAAGCTAGTAGCCAGAAAGGTTCCCAAGAGCACGCAAATGACCAGGTTATCATAATTCTGATCATAATTTTCCCATTATGTAATAAGTATGGAGCTTTGGTTGCTGAAATGAGAGTTACTGATTATATCACCAAGCTTCCCACGTTGGAGCGCTATTTATTCAGCTGTTATTGCTGGTTCCTGGTAAGAATCTAGCTCTGAACAAACACTGCAAACATTTCTCTTGATTAAAATGTAATTTTAGGTCCTGCTGCTTTTCAACACAGGTGCCAGCATGTGTCTTTTGGTCTAGTTCAAGGGATGAAGACTCGGAGAGGAGAAGTAATTTTCCTGGAAGATGTTTTAAATGAAGTTCGCTCAAGGATGTTACAAAACATGGCTTCTGCAAAAAGTTAGCTATTTCAGGTCTTATTAATTTCTTTCGATGTTCTGTGTTGATCAAAAACATATCGTCTTTTCTACCTTTCACTTTTCCCTGCATCAGACTAATCGCAGTGATATACCCTGATCTATGCACTTCTTGTATCTCCCATAATATAAACAATGTTAAAATAATCCTTTRCAACTCTGTGAACTTCCCTAAATTACAGATTTGCAAATTTTAACATTCAGTGAAATTATTTCATCATGCTTTTGCACTGGGAAGGAAGTACTTGCCTTTGGGGGACAGCAGTTGCTTTTTTCTGGAGGGACAAACTAGTCAATAGTGGGGTTGAGGGTGGAGTTCAGGGAACAGTCAGATTTCATCCAAAGGATTTGTAGCTCTGACAGTTTTCTCTGGCAAGATTGACTGTAGCTTGTCTGCAGCTACTGCCTTGTCATCCTCCCAGCCTCATGACTGTTTCCGGAGTCCCCAGGAGGTCACTGCTCTGCAGCAGAATCTGCTGAAGGGGATGTTTGCCTGCACCTCGGGCTGTGACTCTAGAGCTGTTTCCTCTTGACGCAATAAAGATTCAAGCAGTTCCCAGTGAAATGCTGCCCCCTCTTGTGTTTTCTGGAGTTAGGTGCTGAATTGAATCAATGAACTGATCAGGTTAAGTAGTATGCATCTTCCTTGCTCTGCCTCCTCAGCTTTTTTAATCCAGCTAATTTTGCTTGTAGAGTAGACAAGGAGAAGGGGGGGCAGGCACAATGATAGAAGGGTGACTCTCGATTCAAACCAGTTTTACTGCAGAGAGGAATGGAGCTTAGAGCATCAGTTTAAAGGTCAGTATCATAGCTGAGCAGAAAGCAAACATTTTTATGCTGGACTGAACTGACATGGCAGAGGTACAGACCCATGTTCCATTGCACAAGCAGCAGGCAGAAGAACAGCTAAAAGTAATGTGTTCAGATGGCACTGCAGCATTCCCCAGAGCTTATCTGTTAGATCCTAAATCCTACCTGTGCTTGTAGAAATTCTCCCTCTTATGTTTGAATTCCTGCCTTACTTCCCTTTTCTTAAATTAGAAATCTTAAATCCCTGACTCATAGCAATGTCTTCAATGTTTGAAAAGTGTTTGGATACACAGTGGAAGATACTACAAACTTGTATGTGGCATCAAAATGCCTCACTGTCATGGAAAAGATTTTGGGAGCTGGGCACCTAACAGCCAATGCTAGCTTTAAAAATCACGCCTGTGTGGAGCTGGAGCTGGTTAGTTAAATACCTTTGTATAAACTCTTTCTTCGCTATTAACTGTACGCTGTCCTTTTGCTATTTAAGTTTCCATTATTGGCATCCTTTTTCTTTCTACTCATCTCAATGAATCCTGCAGTCCACGTAAATCCTCTCTATAATGCATATTACTTCCTTTGCTGCTTTACTTTCTCTTAGATAGCTTTGTCTGTGTCTCATCAAGCATCTAAACAAAAGCCTGAATTCTGAGACAGTTGTTCTGTTTTGAAACAAATCTCAGTTATGAAATGTAATCTAAACATATTTGTCTTTGTGAATGAATAGCCAGTCTGAGACTTCTCAGGGCTATGAACTATCCCCACACTTTTCAAGCTTAATCCTTTCTGAATTTTGTAAATAGCAAAGGTATGAGTAGTGTGAACTACTCAAAGTTGCCTCAGTTGGCTTTGCTGACGTGGCACGAAGAAATAGCAAAGCAAAAGACAGAAACCTAAGTGTACTGAAACTGTACTGCAAAACTGTTTCAGCTTAAGTGGTGCCTTAACAGAACAGCTGAATTTTCCATATTCTGCTGCTAGTGCAAAATCAGCTGGGACAGGAAATTGTAAGCTGAACTCTGCAAATTTAATAGATTACATATACCACAATAGAAACATGCACTTGGCCCTTGCGAAAGTGGAACAGATTTGCCTTGTAAAAGACTATGATAAGAATCCTCCTTTCTTTCCAGTAGAGACAAACAGGAAGAGGAGACCCTGGTAGAGCGCACTGTGATCTGAGTTTAAAAATAGAAAGCGTTATGTATGTCAAAAGCATCACCTTTTTACTAGGCAAGGTTGTGGGTCCCAACACAAGTAATTGATTTCCCAGATGATCCAGCATCTAAAGTGCTGTTATGCAGGCAAGTTTACTGTACTTCTGATGAACTGGAGCACCAGCGTGGCCCTGTGAGACAGGGAATGAAACAGGCCCTTCGGTGAATTTCTGTACACAACAGCATGCTGCTTATCTGCTGAAGAATATCACTTGAGTTGTGAAAAAGCTGGAAATAGCTTTGCAGACATGTCTCTGCAGCTGTTGTGAGGACATTCTCTCTTAGACTCTTCCAGATTAATTAGGTTTTGTAATGATAGACTTAATTTCACTCTATTTTGTTGGAGGAGCTTTGGAGAGGTTCTTGTCATGTCTACCCAGGGAGAAGGGCAAATCGTGCCTGGCTAATCTAGTGGCCTTGTATGATGGAGTGACTGCATCAGTGGACAAGGGAAGAGCTATGGATGTCATCTACCTGGACTTCTGTAAGGCCTTTGATAATGGTCCCCCACAACATTCTTACCTCTAAATTGGAGAGATACGGATTTAATGGATGGACCGTTAGATGGATAGGGAATTGGCTGGATGGCCACGTCCAAAGAGTTATATGTCAGTGGCTCAATGTCCAAGGTGGAAACCAGTAAAAAATGGTGTCCCTCAAGGGACTGTACTGGGACCAATACTATTTAATATCTTCATCAATGACATAGACAGTGGGATCGAGTGCACCCTCAGCAAGTTTGCAGATGACACCAAGCTGAGTGGTGCACTTGACACGCCTGAGGGACGGGATGCCATCCAGAGGGACCTGGACAGGCTTGAGGAGTGGGCCTGTGCGAACCTCATGAAGTTCAACAAGGCCAAGTGCAGGGTCCTGCACCTGGGTCAGGGCAATCACCAGTATCAGTACAGACTGGGGGATGAATGGATTGAGAGCAGCCCTCCAGAGAGGGACTTGGGGGTACTGGTGGATGAAAAATTGGACATGAGCTGGCAATGTCCACTTGCAGCCCAGAAGGCCAACCATGTCCTGGGCTGCATCACAAGAAGCCTGGCCAGCAGGTCAAGGGAGGTGATTCTGCCCCTCTACTCTGCTCTAGTGAGACCCCACCTGGAGTACTGCATTCAGCTCTGGGGTCCCCAGTACAAGAAAGACATGGACCTGTTGGAGCGGGTCCAGAGAAGGGCCACAAAAACGATCAGAGGGCTGGAACACCTCTCCTATGAAGAAAGTCTGAGAGAGTTGGGGTTGTTCAGCCTGGAGAAGAGAAGGCTCCGGGGAGATGTTGTTATTGTGGCCTTTCATTATGTAAAGGGAGCTTATAAGAAAGATGGAGAAAGATGTTTTTACCAGGGCCTGTAGTGACAGGACAAGGGAAAACGGTTTTAAACGGAAAGAAATTAGGTTTAGATTGGAAGGAAGAAATTTTTTACGATGAGGGTGGTGAGACACGGAACAAGTTGCCTCGAGAAGTTGTGGATGCCCCATCCCTGGAAGTGTTCAAGGTCAGGTTGGATGGGGCTCTGAGCAACCTGATCTAGTTGAAGATGTCCCTGCCCATGGCAGGGGGGTTGGACTAGATGATCTTTAAAGGTCCCTTTCAACCCAAACCATTCTATGATTCTCTCAGTTTAGATTCTCTGAGTATAGTCAGTTTAGATATCTACAGTGGATGGTGTGAATACTCCCTAAATGTACATCTGAAAGCTCCATTAGCCATTGGAACAATTTTTCTTTGACTATTTATGCCTCCATATCACTTGGAGTTTTTTATGAGTTTTTAAGCAAAATCTGAATTGCCCTGTCATCCTCTTCCTGATCTTAGAGATTGGCTGTCTGAATTGTGAAGAGGAATTCAGTGTAGTCTATCTAGCCTGTTATAATGAACCCTTCTGACCTTAAAATCTGCATTACACGTACTAGGGGAAGTGGGAAAAAGCCCATCTGAAACAGCTGTATCTCAACTTTTGAGAAAGATTTATATCCTGGACTTCTTGCTGTATGCATCCTGACAATTTCCATATTGCTAGTTCACAGTTTTAGAAGATGCTGTTTTATTGACATCTCCAAGTCTGAGCAAGGGAGACGTTATGCTACTACGGACTTAGGATTTCTTTTTCTCTGTTTCTCTTCAGCAACCAAAGAGATAGAAGACCCTATGGAGACAGCAGAGAAAGTTGGTCTTGCGGCACTAATAATTCAGGTGAGTCTGAGCTGCCTCCTGAGGTGTTTGCATCTTCTGTGAAAAGTTAAAAATTGAGATGGAGAGCCATATCTAGGTGACATTAATTTATTGTTCCAGGACTTCCGGGGCCTTCTGTCATCTGATTATCAGTTCAGCTGGGATCGAGCTCTTCAAAGTCGTGGAGATACGGGCGTGTTCTTGCAGTACACCCATGCCAGACTCCATAGGTAAGAGGAGCGTTTGTATGCAGAAGTACAGTTTGACATGTATTTTAACCTTATTAACTTACTGCTTTGTTAAGTAGTAGTGTTAACTCCTTCCYTAAATATGACACATGTTCACTTTTTCAGCAGAGGTGTGAGTTTACGATAGGAATCACTGAGACTTCCCAGAAGAGCAAGCCAATTAAAATGAAATTTCCACCTCATTTCCACAGGCCTGAGCTAACTGTCCATGTACTTTCTCAGTTCTAGGAACAGCCTCTCTGTGTGGTTGGTGTCAGTGATGAAGAATGGTAGCCCTAGGATTAAGGAAACTGATGTAAAAACCAAAATGCCCATACTTGTAAAATATACCAAATCACAGAACTTAGATGTTTTTGGCTACCACTGTAGCTAGTGTTGTTTTTTTTTTTTTAACATTCTGTTATTTCCCACTGTTGGTAACCAAGGTTAAAAGCAGACCCCTTCCTGTTGACTCAGGTCAAACACCTGACATTTAATTATTTTTTAAAAGAATTTCAGAAGAGTCCAGTTTGAACAGCTTTATCAATTATAGTGATCTTTCAGAACGTTTTTAATGCAGACATTGATACGTATTTTCATAAAAGCATGTAAGATACCTTCCTGGATCAGGCTAAAGGTCCGTACCAACCTGGTATTCTGTCTGAGGCAATGGTAATAGGAGATGGTATTCAGGGAGAACATGCAAGCCTGATCCCTTTCTGTAAGAGTCTATTTCTCTTGTACTCCCTTATCATCTAGGTATTGATGGTACTAGGGTACCATTACTAGGGTATTGACTACCTCCCTAGTCCTTTTAGCATCAGCTTCTGGACCTGTTGTCCATGCATATCTCTAATCCTGTTGATACTGAATGGCTAGCACAAATTTTAATTTTTTTATCTTGGGTTGAAGTCAGCTAGTCTATCTCAGTGTTCCATTCAGCTTGAGCAGAAGGTGCCTATCCTTTTTTCTTAAAAACACAAATTACTGTTTTTCTTGTTCAGCTTTGCTAACAAGAGTTTTTCATCCAACATTTGTTTTTCATTCTTACATTTTAGTTTAGAACAGATGCATGGGAATGAGCAGCTAACTGACGTTAATGTGGCATGCTTGCAAGAGCCAGATGCCACCTCTGTTCTTCAGCATCTTCTCAGGTTTGTCTAGTTTTCTTTCCAAATACCAGTTCCCTTAAAATAAACTTCTGGATTTGCTGCCAGCCTGTTGAGCAGGCACAGACTGCACGATCATAAGAGAAAAATGGCTATTTCAGGCAATGGGTTGTCTGTTGGGTCATACTGATTGCAACAGTAGCCCTCACTTGGAATCTTCGTGTACTTTAGAAGCCATATGAGGGAAAAAGCAATATTTGGAACATACTCTGTGTACATGAGCCTCTTAATTATTTCTTGTCTTCACAAAAATATGCTAAGCTCTACATAAATATTAGCTGCAGATTTTCTTGGTCCCTCTTGTTCTGTTTTTGTCATGTGGGAAAGGGGAGGGGAAGTGCTCCTGGGTGAGGTGAAATGGAGTATGTGCATGCACATTCAGTAGCTCAACGTCCTTCAGAGCTACTGAATGTGCACAACTAATACCTGTTAATAGCAGTAATATGTTCTTCATTAATTCAGTCTTCAAGTTGAGCAGTTTCCGGTTTCATTATTTCATAGGTGTGTAATTAAAATACGGCGACAGGGG
Organism: Phoebastria nigripes; assembly: GCA_035582835.1. Lineage (NCBI taxonomy): Eukaryota > Metazoa > Chordata > Aves > Procellariiformes > Diomedeidae > Phoebastria > Phoebastria nigripes. Next base: position 690,451 of record JAYKAV010002780.1, read on the forward strand.
AGTTGTCCATGTTGCGCAGCCTGTGATGGAGTTGGAAGTAATTGAGGCTTTCAGAATTCCTAGTGAGAGGTCCTATATACCCCATTGCGCACTGCACAGTGCCAGAGAGTTAACGCCTTTGGCCACACTAAGGCCTTCTTGAGGGCATCTGTTTAAAATTCGGACTTCCAAAAGTCATGCCAGAGTCCCAGGTGGCTCCTTTCAGCTTGCAACTGTAGGTTGCAGAGTCCTACCGTTAACCGTAATTGCCTGAAGAGGTCTGCCTGCAGTTTATCGTATGCTGCATGCTCTCTTGAGCAACAGCAAGACCAGCCAGCACTCTAAATAAGACCAGTAGTGTCTTATTTCTCCAGTGCAATTGTATTTCACAGAAAACTCGTGGGTCGTTTCTTGGTTTTTACCAAATTAGTGTATAGCTGCCTGTCTTATGTGTGAAAACTGACAGGGTTAATGTATTTTGGGTTGATTTGCAGGGATCACTGCATCCCAGACGTGTGTCCATTTTCAAACAGAGGTTGTTGCTCCACTGCAGGGCTCTTGTTTTTACAGAGCTTCTTGCTCTATAAGGTCTTGATCTATAAGTCTGCTTATTGCAAAGGCCTTTGAGTCTGGCCAGGCACCATATGGAATCTGTATGAAACATCTCCTGGGGCCTTTACTTCCAGCAGAAAGCAGTATTTAGGTTATCCATTAGACCAGGCACTCAGTGGCTAACAAACTCACATTTAAATATCCCATGATTTCAGGAGTAACAATTACTGTTCAGTCCTCCTTGTGAGTTGCCATGAGTAGATTCTTTTGAAAAGTTTCCATGATAAACACTCCTGAGTTGTCAGAAGCCCACTTCCCATAGCTCTGCTTCTGCTGTCTGAAAAGCTACCAAACATTTGCCCTTCAAATTAGCTGACCAGTTCTGAATACCATTAGCTTTGCAGTCTAATGCATAGTAGATTGAAGGTAGCATGTATATCCCTGCAAAAGTGGACTTATTTAACCGATAAAATAATCTAACAAGTTCTCGTAGGCCAACACTGAAATGGCAGGTTCATGAAGCAACAAAGTTGGTATCAAAAGAGGGCCCCTTGATTTGATAACAACTTTGTTGCTTCATGAAGCTTTATTAATGGCTGTTTGATGGTGCTTGTTAAGTTAATAGTAATTTTTCTATACCTACGTCACTGTCTCTGAGGGGTCAACCGCTGCTGGTATCTAAGCTGTCCCTGAGACAGTGCAGAGGTTCCCCTGATTCTGTCTCTCTCACATCTGTTGCACAGTGGTACAAAGGCAGCGACCTTCCCTGTTTGAACAGTGGCCACCTGGGGCATGCTGGCTGAGATGAGCTGCTGCATGTTCATGTAAGAGATGCTTTTGTAGCTTACCCACCAAGGGAATGGGGAGCACTCCCTCCCTGGTGCTATAGCTCTTACGTGACCATTGAGCCCTTGTTATCAGAGCTCACTCCCCAGTTCTCCTGCAGCTTGCCTTTAAAGGAGGAAGATCCCAGGGAAGTTCAGCTGAGCAAAGACCAGGAAGTCCACTCCCCACTTTGAATTTGAAATCTATTCAGCCCCAGGGGTGTTGGTAACTTCTTGCAGGCTGTGAAAAAGAGGATGTGCACAAGCAGACAGCAGAACACATGAAGAAAAAACGTGGATCTCCATGACTTTGCCTGTATTATCCAGTTTAATACTGTCTTAACATAAGTTGATTTTATTCCAGGATTATGTAAACCCACTTTGTTTTTGTCTTTTCTAATGTTACAAGATTCCCTTTAGCTACTTAAAATTCTAAGCTGCATTTACTAAAGGTAACATCCTCTAAGGGACTATTTTGACTGCCTTGGTTATTTAATACATGTTTTTTGCTCCTAGGAACTTAACAATTAGTGTTGAAATGTAAAACCAGACATAATGTTCCAGGAGCAAATATAGCTCTTGTGTTCTCTTTGCTATAGCCTGCCTCTCTGAGCTCTGCCATCTACAGTGTTTGCATGATGAGGAGCAGAAGCAATCGTCTCCTTCAATAATAAGTGAACGAGGAAGAAATAATCAATTGTGTGCTAATTACATGGCTGAGGTCTGGTTCAGAAGATTATTTTTGTTAATTCTGCAGTTGTGGTTGTGTGTTTGTTCTGACTTAAGCAAGGCTGATGAGCCTTGTATCTGAGTACACCTTCCTACCACTTTAACACCAAACAATCCTTTTCTTTCTTCACAGGTACGATGAGGTCCTGTATAGATCTTCTCAGGATCTGCAACCCAAGCACATTGTCAGCTACCTCCTCACACTTAGGTAAGGTGATTGCTGATACTGGCGCCCATCTCTGGTAAGGACAGGTCTTCCTGAGCTGGCTCTGCAGCCCTCACATCTGCACTACTTTGAAGAGTAAAAATAGTGAGAAGATGTAAATTTGTGGGACAGTTTTTCTGGAGCAGGAAAGGTATAAAGTATGATAGCAAATAATATAATAAATAGTAGAGATTGAGGTTGGAACCAGGAACAAAGGAGCCAGGAGCCTCCTCAGAAACTGATTGGTTTCAAGAAAAGAGAATTACTTGGCTGTAACCCAGTGTCTGAACCCAAAATCATACTGGACTAATCATTTCTTAAAGAGCAGATTTGAGCTGATAATATGCTCTCAAATCTCAAAATTTCAGCTAGGAAATTTTGTCCAAACCCTTTTTAACCACTGATCTCAGCCTATGTGTTGAGATGGACAAAGCATATTATTACTGTAAGTCATACTGCATATGTGACCTCCACAGGGACCTGTCTGATTCAACAGCACAGTGAAACACTGGACTAGACTTGCTGGAGGAAGCTGTAGAGCCTGTCTATGGGGAAGACTTTTAACAAGTTAAGGAAAATTGTATAAGGAATCATGTACCTTGGGAATGACAGGGCAGGCTCTCAAGCATCTTTCCAGACCAGTTTTGGGGTTTTTTGGTGGGGGGGAGTGGAGGGATTCTTTTGGGGTTATCTTATGAGCATTAAGTTGTTGATGGCATGCCCTGACAACATGCAGGCTACAGAAAACCATGCCTTCCCTCAGCCAGGTGAAAGAGGCTGTTGGAAAGAAGTCTCTGGCATGCTGCAGTTGTGGCTTTTCCAGTTCTGCTGCTTTCTGTAGCCCATAGCACTGCTCTTGACAAGAGACCTGCTCGTTCTCACCATTCTCACTGTGTTTTCCATTTCAGCCATCTTGCAGCTGTGGCACATAAAACTCTTCCTGTGAAAGGCAGTGCCCCTGAACTAGCCCAGGTATGGCACAGCATTGTTAGGTGGCTGGAGCCTGTGCAGGGTGTCCCAGAGGCATGATCTATTTAGGGCTTTGCCAGCCCAACTGTCTAACCACTTGGGTGAACATGCACCTGCAGGCTCACAGGCAGGCTGTCCCGTGGGTGGCACCACTTTGAGAAGGCAGGGGTTGCTGTTCATGGCTCTGCCTTCTGGAAAGGGCTGCTCTGCCCGATCTTCCCAAAAAGGAATGCTCCATAGGACAACTGCTCCCACCCCAGTCAAACCCCTTTCCTTCTCATCACCTTTCCTTCTGAACTTTTTAAAAGTAAACATTTGAGCATTTAACTTGCTGGTTAATTTCTGATGGTTTCCTTTAGTGGTTATGTGGGAAGACAGAGAATTAGGAGATAACTGAATCCGTCACCTCCCTCCCGCCACCTACATATCCCAAGTTGTCTGTATTGCCTTTCTAGCTAAAGCACAGAGGCTGACAACTGTTAATGTGCAGTTCCAAATAGATGCAAATTATTTTCTACTGATCTCCCAGGCAATGTTTGACCCCTTAACTGTTCAGTAAATGATATACTAATTACTCTGCCTTTCTTACTTTCTCTTTCATCTATTTCAAAAGCAATTACCTATCTGATTTTGGTAGGAAATCACTTTAAGTCTTGAGCTGTGGTGTAGGGGAAAAAAATTCAGTGGAATTGATGGAACTGCACTTTGAATTTAAGCTTAGATGCTGTAGATATTACTGCCTTTGAAGATGGACTAAGCTACAGGGAAAATTTCAGTTCCGTATCCTGTGAAAAAAAAAAAAAAAACTTCTAAATATCTTACACTGTGACAGCTTTCAAGAACTGTTTTTCTGGAGCAAGGTTGATAGAGCCCTTCCCAAACAACCAGCTGTGTAACAGCTAAGACATTGACAAGGAAGAGTGAAATTTTCAAAGCAGCCCATAGTTGCTTGACAGCCTCTAACCCAGGCACAGCGAGGGGAGGGATTCCAGCAGTATCCTCAGGCCATAACAGCTGTGGTGCATGAAAGATTGTCACTTTTTACTCATTGCTAGCTCTTTTGCAGGCATCTCCTCTGGTTGCTCTGCCCTGAGGGTACTAGACTGGGCTGGACACACCTTTCCAGCTTCCCTTTGTTGACAAGTGTCCCTCCGACACTGCAATGGGCTATCAACAGCTGGTGTGAATTCTGCCAGCATTGACGTGTTACTCAGTACTCAGATTACACATATGTCCGAATCCCAGCGCCCTGCATGGGGACAGAGGATGCGCACAGTGTTCTCACCTCTGACGGGCTGCTCCTAGCTGCTGTCCTGAGAACTACGCCCTGTTCTGTAGCAATACTGTAAGCTGACGGCTATTCTTGTTTTCCAGGCAAGGCTCTGTCTCTTTCAAGCTGCACGCTCGGTTCTAGCCAACGGAATGAAACTTCTTGGCATTACACCTGTAACTCAAATGTAATGAGGCTCTTTGCAATATAAAGTCACATCTCTTAGTAAAAGGATTTTTTCCAAGATAATATAAATACTCTCCTGTGTGTCATTGCTAATGCAGTCTGGAAACTCTCTCTCTGCTCTTGGAGGTTTGTATGCTCCATCATACCGACTGCAGAAGAGCATGCACAGCACAGCCGTCTGGGGGAGGCCAGGGTTGTCACAATCGCTTTCTCCCAGGCACTTGTCAGACACTAGTCTACCTGGTATTTCCCATAAAAGAGAACTGCTCTGTATTTGCCATGTAAATATAACATCCTTTTGGTAGAGGAAGTGGTATTAACTGCGCTGCCCTCAGCGATCAAAGATCTCCGCTTCTGCGGTTGCCATTGTGTACTTAGGCCTAACAGTACAACAGCTACAGGTACTCTCTATAATTAACAAATGGAGTTAGTCAGACCATGCCGGAGAATTTTTTTCCTGCGTGTTGTACTGCACTCCCCCTTCGGTAACATTAGCCAAGACCAACTGCCAACTCTGTCACATCCTGTTCCTCACCCATTCTGCTGTCACGCCAACGTGATGACCGGGGAGAAGAGGGTTTGCTGCCCAGCTGGTGGAACAGGGACCAGGGTGCTCCCTCAGCGCCGTACACGCAGTCAGAGGTGGCAGGTGCTGCTTGGCACCCCTGAGCCATCACACTGCTGAAGAGAGGTGAAGCATCATTGTGTCAGGTAGTGCAGGTGGCTGTTCTAGCCTCCGAAATGCCTGACAATATCCACCACCACCAAAGCCGTGACTCACCAGAGCAGCACGCTGTTCTAGATGCACAGAACACTTGGCAAAAGGCAGAGAGGAACATGCCCTCCCAGTGGAACAGAATTTAAGCATGTTTGTTTCTGCTGTGCTTAACATGCCCCACATTCAAGTAAAACCCAGCTGGTTAACTCATGTCTGAAGGAATCTAACCAGGATATAAACTTGTTCACATTTTTGACTCCACTTTGAAGGTAAACGAGTTGCCCAAATGCACCAAAGTCAGTTTTCCCTCAATGCAGAGTTGCAGTTTCTGGAAGGGTTGAATTGAGTGAGGCCTCAGAAAATGAGGCAGGAGGCTGAAATTATACAGCTGGCACTCATAAATTAAATCAAAGCCTAACATGCGTTACAGGAACTCTTTTCAAGCATCACTCTGTACGCACAAAAAGGTTTAGAGGGAAAATGTACAGATAAAAATCTTCTAGTCTGACACTTCATTGCCTCATTCATACTTAAGCCAGAGATACAAGAACACATACGAACCTTCCCCTGTACAACTGAGGTTTGACAAAACATGTAGAATAGAATAGAAGACCCCTCTACCAGGTACAGCAGGTATAAAAAACATTTGAAAAGTGAAAGAAAATCTGCAACTTAAGAGAAACATCAGTCTCTCATTCTGGCTTTTTAAACCAAACAGCAAGTGCTACTTCTAATCACTTCTAGGTAAGTGATGCCTGAAGCATGGTTATTCCTGGTGCAGTTGTGTCATCTCGTATGTGTCACCTAGAAGAGAAACTTTTCCTGTCATTACCCAAACTGCAATTGCCAACTAGTTTAAGAGAAAATGCTGGCAGTAAGTGCTCTTTTTAATAGGTTTTTATGAAGCTTTTGGGCACTTCTGCCCTCAAAGGGCAAGACAGTTTATCAAATACACAAAGAACCAATTTCCCTCCATTATATACATTATATACAATTGAGTGTTCAGTTCCTTCATTCTGCTTTCCTTGTAAATGGGACTTTTCATTGTTCGATGTGAATGAAGAACACCTTCAATAAAACACCCATCCAGCTCCTCGGCTGTAATGTAGCCTCAGCGTCAGCCACTGGAAACTTCACACACAAGACAGAACTAACTTCTGCTTTTAGTCTATCCCACTTAAACCATTTCATGACTAGCTTAAGGCTAATTTTAAAAAAAATGCAGTTTTCTTTAAAGTCCATTTTTTCTCTTGTCTGTCTGTCCATTTTTATGGACAATGTCACACAGTAGCAAGTCTCTCTTTTGAGCTCTTGGTCTCTGATGGCTGGATTTTTGTGGTGTCTTGTCGAGGTAATCCATAGAGGTAAATAGAAATACACACCAGGAGAGCACCCAGGGAGAAGGTAACAGCTGAAAGGAGACAAAATAGTTTAAATAAACACTTCTGTATAAGAAGAAACCTTCAGAAGATTAAGCTATATAAGTTACGATGATATCTGAATGACAGCATTAAAGTTACTCCAAACTAATCGGGACACCAAGCTGTTAATAATTCACAGAATCTACTCATCCTCTGTCACCGAGAACACGAGATTGAGTGTTTACAATCCCCACACCACTTCAGTTAGTCTCATATCAACAAGAACGTGGTAATAGGCAGAAAAGTGAGCGTGAAACATCTCCTGCAGTTCCAGATGCCATCTGACAGGCTTCCGTCACAGTAAACTTAACGATAAAGACACAGTGGATGTGATAAAGTAGCCTGTGATAACACACTTTCTTTGCCTTTCCACACCTCGACAGAGTTGAGAAAAACTATTAATGAGGCTTTCACAGAAAGATCGCCAGTCCAGGTTTGATTTGTGTCAACCGTCAAGAAAGTGTTCTGCACAAGTGAGTTTTTAAAACTAGTTGTGTTTTTCATCACTTGGTTTAAGGTGCTCTTTTTCAGCCAGACACTGATGATTTTCTCCTTATGCAAACTTTCCTTAAGTTTCATCTCACTAATACCACATCAGAAAGCTAGTTTTTCCACCATTACACCATACCATCTTTGGATTATGGTAGGAAAGTAAAAAATACCCAAAACTAAACAGTGAATGACTGAGCAGGAGCTACTGGATACAGTATCAGACACAGACTTGATCAGGGAGAAAATCCTTTGTAGCTGCAGGACAGCCCAAGCAATCTGCTGTTTCCTCTCAAAAACATTCACCACATCAGTCGCGACCCCAGCTACTGTTTGACTCGCTCTCGTGTGGTGTTGGCCACAGCAAATAGGGAAGGTAAAAGTTAACGCAGTAGCAGGTATAAGTTAACAGGGATGTGGCAAAGCCCTTGCAGAAAGAGCTGAGGAATTCATTTGGCATTGGCTGTACTAAAACCAACAAGAAATGACAACTTATCAATAGCAGTCTCAGGTAAACAGCTATATCACACGCTGATCTACATCAGAAAGTGATTCATGAATAAAGCTGTGTAAACTCGTAAGCTGTTTAAATCGGAAAGAACCTTTCCATTTGAGGTTGTAGGATGTCTCTGAAAGAACAAACCGTGAACACCTTTGAAAGCACAGGATCATCAGGCACCTTATGTGACAAAACAGGGATGAGGCATTACTGCGTAGGAGTCCTGGAGAAGACTAAGTTAAACCAGTAAAATTCAAAGGAGGCGCAAATGATTGCTGTGGTATGAACTGCGTACAGCCTGCTAGCAGCCTGCTAGCCAGGAAGGAAGCACGCATGTACGGTCAAATTAAAGGCAAAAAGGCACTTACTTATCTGGAGGCCAAAGAGGATGACTGATGCCACAGTAGAAAGAACAATGGCTGCCGCTGCAGAGAAGCCTTTCATAATGTTATCTGTGTACTTAACAACGACCGAAGTGTAGAGGCCACCTACGCTGGCGAGAACTGGAAAGCAGATAACATGTTTCTATTAGTAAAGGTGCAGTAGGTCACTCTTGAAATGATGCATTTTACTCCACTGGTGTACTCTTTGTTTGGGCTACGTCATCCTACTTGGTGATTTAATGCAACATTCAGCAAAATGGGATGTCTACACGGCATCTAGTAGATCAGATACGACTCATTTAAAGATGATCTGCTCGCTAGTCAGTCATTTAGACTGCTGTTTCAGCACAATTTTAAATTGAACAAGTGAATAATTTCCAAGATAATGATACTTTTAAACAAAACCCTCAAAACACAGTAAAGAACAGTGGGTCAGGCTGAATTTGTAGCTTTGTGCAATCAGTTATATCATAGTTAAAAAGGCAAAACAATGTAACAAGACCCTAAAACCACAAGATACTTACAGATGACAAACCAGACGTAGTATGTATAGCCATAGAAAAACCCTTTCTCAAGAACTTGGGCTCCGTCTGACACGTACACACCAAATAAAGTCACCACAATCCCAGATAAGTACATCTGAATATTCCTCACCCACAAGGAAGTGTCTGAACTCTTTAAGACCTTCTCAAAATAAACTCCTAAAAAACAACAACAACAAAAAAGTTTCAGTACGATGAATGAAGTTTAATCCTTAATGATTCATGGTTCATAGTTTTAGAGCCAGACAAGACCACAGGAATCATCGTCCTACAGATTGTTACATTTCACAGAAGTTCCCAATGCAGAAGGCCCAAAACCACACCCTGCTAATGTGCATCTTCCAGGACAGGATCATTTTAATGGGTATATAACATCAAAAATAGATTTTATTTCTCTTTACAGTTGTTTTAACAATGTAAAACAATTCATCAACAATTGAAACTACTCCTCATTTCTGTTTGATTTGCCAGGCTTCCGATTCCAACAGTTTCTCCTGTACAATTCTACACCAGAAAAAAAGCGTTTCACTTTGGCACCTGGTATTTTATCCCCAGGACAGTATTGATGTATTTCAGTATGATGAAGAATGATTTTTCCTCCATCAAGATATTTAGCAGTACAAAATAATAAATTAAAAAAAAAAAAAAAAAAAAAAAAAAGGAGTGGGTGGGACTATATTACCTCAGTACTGAGACTGAAAATTCCTCAGAAGCCTTGTGCTTGCAGAGTACCTGGCAGAGTGGCGATGTTCCGAAACCACAGCTTCAGGGGATTACAAGAGCAAATCAAAACCGATGCCTTCTGCTAATTGAAACTACAGATTGGTTTTGAGGAAATGGAATTCGTTTTAATCTAAAGCTCTTGTTCACAGTGCCACACTGATGAGCATTACTTTTATGCTCTGCATTACTGAAATTCCCCAAATACTTTTTCATTATTCTACTTGGGAGGTGTATGTCAGACTAAAAGGCCAACATTTGACAAGGCCATCACTAGCTGCCTTTTTAACCATTGCTCCCACACCAGGACTCTGCTAATCTCTGGAATTTCCTCTGCATTTCAAAACATAGACAGCAGTTTGCAGGACTCAGATCTTCTCAGCCACTTCCATGACCTTCTGGTGTGAGTCCTACTAACTAAAAGTTTATTGCTGATTCATGTCACCCGAGATCCTTCATACGATACGAGAAAAGTGTATATGGAACTGACAAAGATGGCACAGAGAAAAGACCTGTGGGTTAGAAGCCCTCGGCACACACTCCTCCTAAAATCCCTGAGTTAGCTTCAAGGAAGGTCTTGCTACTCTTTTGTTCATGAAAAATGCAATTTATAATTTAATACAGTATAGTGAATATTTATAGTGAATAAATTAGAGAACAGATTTATATTTCAGGGCTTCAAATAATAAAAAACCCAAGGAAGCATTATATTATCTCATATGAATATACATTTTTAAAGTCTGAACAATATCAACAAAAAACTAGTATTGTTAATGACTGCAGTGCTTAAAAGAACCCACAGTAAACTATCTCGAGATTTCTGCCCACTGAGAAGACCCGCAGAGCACAACCAGATGTAATCAATGTACCAGAAATTTGGTTTGAGTATGAACCGTACTTGTAAATTTTATAAACTAAGAAAACAGTAAGCAAACCAATGAAATGACACTTTCAAATCTCTGAAAACGCATAAAAATCACTCCACTAGGCAAGATGAAGGAAAGAATGGGTGCTGTTTAGGAGAAATTACTCTTCAGTACTGTTTCAAGTCACAAAGGATCTGTCATTATATATTTGTCCAATGCTTTTATAAGCATTGTTGGGCCCCCGGATACTTGGAAATTACCACAGGATCAGCAGTTTGAAGAAAAAAAAACTTCTTTTCCATCTCTGAGGGACAAAAACATAACTTTTTTGACTTTGCTGGAATAATATAAAACACTTAACATGGTCAGTCCAGAGACTGAAGGTTTAATGCCAAAATAACTTCTTCATGTGGGTAAGGGCAGGAAGAAGAGGAAAGAAGTTTGAATAGGATTTACGTTTTCAACATGTAAAGCCCCAAGGGCACAAGGAGCTCCACGAATTAAATGCTCTGTCCTCCCAGCTGCCTCAAAGCTACAGCTGTCAGTGAGGAAACACCCAAGCTGCAATCCTTTCGTGGGAGAAGAAAGCCGTATGTGTCTAAATCCTCTAGAGCTGCCTGCATCAGCCCTTTCAATGGTCTGAATCTGCTGACCTTTAGAAGCACAGCTGTCTACCCACATTATCAGAGAAAGCTGGGGAGCTTTAGGAGACTCTGAAGGCTTCACTGTGAATGCTTTATTTTGTCTCATGGCTTGGGAGCATCTGTTGAAATGAGTGAATTTATACCCTTCCAGGAAAAGTTGATTGAGCTCTGCACAGTCTTATTTAGTATTTCTGCTTCAAAGTGCCCATTTCACCAAAAACACACCAAACAAGAACGACACGCTCCTCCTTTCCTCCCCTGCCAACCAGAACATTTTCCACAAGTAACGAGCATGTATGCACAGCACAAGAGTATTGCAGGATTGTATGGTACTAGAGGTGGATGATAATACGTTGTTTTCTTACAGAGGGAGGGGGAAGAATCCAGTTTACAGCCAGGGAAATATGTCCCTGTGAGCCAAATTTCAAATTAAGTCATAATTTGCATTTCCTTATTTCTCAGCACCAGCTCACTTGTCCTCAAGTTCTGGTCTCCTTCTGCAGAAGCCAGAGAAAAACTACTCTGAGGGGAAACGCTGGTTGTAGAACAAAACAAAACCAAACAAAACAAAACCAAAAATCCTTCATGCAGTTAATCTAGGCTTCCTGCTACTCATCTTCCTCTCTGCCTTACTCATGCTCCCTCTGCATCTCAGTTAGATTTACCACCTACAGGACTACAGAAATGTATATTTTGGGGCTGAGCTAGCACAAGAACTGAGTGAGGAGCTCAGTTCCCCTTATAAAAAATTGCAAGCATTTCATGTGATCACCATAAGGGAGCTATTCACTGTAAAGCCGACATTATAAAATTGATGTACTTTAATTAATTGTACTGAGTAAGTCATTATGGATGTTCCCTACAGTATTATTCTAAGCATTTGAAAGACGCTTCCACTTGCAAACCAGCCTTCTAAGCTGCATGACGTAAAACCAATAGTATGTGCTCCTAGCCATTTGCTTGACAACTAGAGTAATCATGTCATGAATGTGTCATAATTACTGCAAGCAGAAGGTAATTATGGGCAGAGGGGATACAGTCCTTTTTTATCTTCTAACCAGCGAAGACAGTTAAGTAATGTAGATTGTTCTGTTTTAAACATCATGAGTTCTCCAGTCCTTTTGATGTGACCTGCGTACGGAAATAATACTATACCTGCAAATCCTGAACACAATACAGCAACAGCAATCGCTCCAAACCCTAGCCATGGATTCTGCTCCACCTGCAACATGAACCGTTATTTTAAAAGGATGCAACACTTCAGTAATTTACAATAATCAATTCCAGAGCTACTTCATTAAGTACAGCAAAGTTATTAGCATTGCATTACAGTATAAAATGTACTTGCTTAGCTAGAGCTGTCCTTCAGATTAGCTCGGTGTAGCTGTGTGGTGTTTCACTTTCCGTGTGTACTCTTACCAACCCTTGCAGTGCTCAGAGGCACTGTCTGCTTGGCTGTGGCCAGTCTTCCCAGCTGCATGACCTGCCTTTCCCACTAATGCCACTGACCAGCAGCTAAGACCTAAGAAACAGAAGACACTTGTTTCTTCCTAGAACTGGATTAGGTCAGTGCCTCTGAAGGGTGTGTTTAAATGACATACCCACACCCACAAGGCATTGGAGTTTCACTTCTAACTCTGTCAAGTGCTTCGATTCCCAGTTCTCTGCTCCAACAATTACAATGATACCAGGGCCAACTGCTGGAAAAAATGTATTACTCAGATACTCCTATGACGGAGCATTAGGCTGATTGTGATGACTGTAGTAATTTATACTAATTGTAGCAATCAGCTGCCTTTCCAACAAGTGAGACTGGAGCAATACCACAAGCCTGCCTGAACTGGTATACAATAAATGTGAAAGTGAATGATCAAACTAGTGTTTACGTTGTAGATGAAGTGGCTGGAAATAGGAAACGGGTACTGCTGTGTGGAATGTAAGAGACCTTACCTTAATCCCAGCTGCTGAGAAGTGAAATACAAAACATAAGGCAGTTTATTCTTCGTTGTGAAGTGGCAAAATGTAAACTCTTACCTGTACTTTCGTGGCCTGAGCAGGCTTCCATTGAACAAGGGTAACACCACCACACAGCATGAAGACAGAGAACCACTGCAACTTACTAAGGGTACGGTTTAGCATTAGGACTGTACATAAAGCTGTACAAGGGATCTTCAGCTGGTATGTCACCTAAAGAAGACGGGAATATAGCATAGAGGATGTGGTTTTATAAACTCCTCCAAAACAAGAAAGTAAAATAGAGAATTCAACTACAGAATGACAAATAAAATTCTATATTCATTGATTTCCTACAGATCCTTGGGTTTTTGTACCATCGCCAATTACAACGAAGTGAATTTGAAGCGACTCTAGCAGTGAGTGGGTTAGCTCAGAAAACCAGAGCACTGCAACAGAGTGTATGTTCTGAATATAACAAAGCATCATTTGGCTTTTAACACTGAGGCTAAAGAGGATACTGTGTGCTAGGCAGACAGATACCTAGTACGCATGCCTCAAGAAACAGTAAAGAGGAATGTATTTACAGATGAGTTACTGAGAAAAACGAGTATTACCTGGTAGACTGCTGCATCCAAGTTGCTAAGAGCCACAAACGCCATATTGTTTTGGAGAGCATACACCAAAGATGGAACACTTAATTTTAGCAATTCTGTAGGACTTCCGAATACATTTTCTTTTAAAGATGTTATTAACCTTGCCAGACTTCCAGTTTCTCTGCAAAATAAAGTATTAATATAACTGAGGGCTCTCTTAAACTGATATTTGAGAACAGAAATCAAATCAATGAATCCTTTGGGAAGGCTGAAAATTTGTTCTCAACAATCAGTTGTACCTTCTGCTCATTAAAGAAAAATTAACTGGGAAAAAAMAGTGAGGTTATCAACAAGTAGAAACCCCTAAAGGTGAAGAAGACATTCTGGAATCAGGAGGTTAGATGCATTAATGTGTAATAAAGTAAACAACAACCATGAACACTGTAAACAGTGGAATAAGTCGCTAAGTATACAGGCAGTGGGACAGAAGGCTGTCGTTCCCTGCCCTTTTTTTCTGGGTATTAATATTTATGTGTGATATCAAATGCCTGTGATTTTCCAGATCCCCTTTAAACTGGGCCTCACAGTACAGCCAAAAAAAGATTGTACCCTTGCACACTACTGAGCTGGAAACACCTCTCATTCTTGCTTGTGCTGCGGGAGATGCTGGACCGGCACCAGCACACATGTGAAGAGGTCTGGCAGGGCGTGTGGCGGCTCCCTGTCACCTTGCATCTTCACACGTCTCCTTTATGTAATTACAGTGTGCGAAAGAGCAGGCAATGGGGAAGAACCTGTTGCTTCTTCCTGCTGTCCCCTTTTGCAGCTTGCTCCTCAGCTTATTAAAGCTGACCTCTGCATTGCTAGTTCTCCCTTATCATTTGTACATCAATCTGACATTTCTTGCTTACTTGTCGCTGTTACTCAAGTCTTCCAGTTCCCTTCGCAGCTCTCCCCAAGTCCCATGTTCCCCCTTTCCATTCTTCTCTCTCTTGGCCACTGACAAATACCAACATCCAAAATCACTCCTGTCCCCTCCCACAGCCCTCCCAACTTGCAACCTGTATTGCTCCTGAATTTAACACTCCTTTTGCTTCCATTACACACGCATATGAACAAATGGCTCACATCCTCCTCAGCGCTCCAGGAGCCCAATTCCCCACATTTCACCCACGTACCAATTTCTTTCTTTTTCACAAATGTACGTCATCTACCTGCCCCAAACTCTCATTAGCAATTACTAAAATTAGCAATCTCTCTGTGCCCCAGGTGCCTTCATTAACCACCTTGTTCCTGCATATTTTCCATTCCTGATCAACCCCTGATTTTGTGCTGCAGGTTCTTAAACTTTTCCTCTCCAAAGATTTATGGACTCTATCCTCTCATGATCCCTCCATCCAAGTTTCTCTCCTCCCTTGCCTTCCTCCCTGCCTGGCACCAAGCATATACCTCCTTTTCTCCTTTTTTTTTGTAGCGAGCACAGTCTTTATACAGGCAGCTGCAAGGGATTCTTTTTGTCATTTTCCCATAACAGAGAGCACACACAAAAAAACAGAGTCAGGGGCAGTACAGTTACCAAACAGAGGTGAGTATGGTTTCCCACACTCTTGTTGTACAAGCGGGGTCATATGCAAAGCCCTTTCCTAACTTAAGAGGATACTTTGCTTGGGACAGACTTGGTGACACCAAACATGTCACATAGGTGTCTTTTGCAAGACATGTCTGGCCACAAGGGACAACCATTGACATGAAAATCTATAGACAAGTAGCACTTAAAGCAAAGTTTGCAATACGAGGAAGGGGAAGAGTTCATGCTACAGCTCACCATGGTTAATTGCACTAGATACAGAACTACATAAAATGTTATGAGTCATTGACATTATAGGCAAAATCGTTGGCTTTCTTATTCCTCAATGTATTTATTATATTGCCCACCATTGGGAGATTAGATGTACAAGAAAACCTCGAGTTCCTGGTAATACCCAAGTACAGCTGGACTAAAGTGCTTCTATCTCAAATGTCTAGCTGCAAATAAAATACAATTAGCACAGATACAGTTCTACTCTGTGAGAATAAGAAGTCAAAAAATACCACACAGTAATGGCTTCTTCTATTTGTTGATACTAAGGTGGGCTGTCGATCAAGAAAATAATATTTAAACTATACCTGCTTCTGTTCCAGACCATGCTCAGTGAATTAGCTGATCACACGTTTAAAGTCAAATCACACCAGTAATAGTAGTTTCCGTCTACTTTGACTTCTAGCATGGAATTTCAGCAATGAAGAATAACAGATGTCCAGTAAGCACCATTTTCACTTTAGTTTTTGAGAACAAGAAGATGAACTATCTAATAGTTCATCTTTGCAGTGGGTGTGCTTTCTGAAGCATGCAGTTATCAAGAATCTCTAACTGTAAGTTCAATTCAGTACAAAGATCAAATGGAGACAGATTTAAATCTACACAAAAAAGAATTTAAAACAAGCCTCTGTGGACAGCTGATAATGCAAAATAAGGTGCCCAAAGATGTACACTGCAAAATCAAATACGAAAATAAAAAATGACCTAGCTTGAATTCAGCATTCTTGATGTTGATCTAGATTCAGCTTAAAAAACATATTCTGTTTTCTTTATAGGTCTGAATAGGCGAGAGATACTAATAACAATCAGTTCTGCAACAGAAATGTGCATTTGTTAGAAAAGCTGAAGTTAAAACTAGGGTTTGCAAATCAGCTCTACTTTTCTTCATCCATTGCTAAGTAATTATGTACCATCTAAGAATGCAGACAACATAATTACCAGATGGTGAATTGGACTTTAAATAAATATGAGAAGTTGAGAGTACAGTTGAGTAAACAATTAACACAGCTTAAACTATCACAAACTTCTCTTTTGAAAGACAATCTTTTGGCAGGCATCCATTCAATGTGTCTTCCAGGAGAAACTTTAAAAGTAAACACAGTGAAGGCACAGCATAAGAATGTGTAAGAAAACAAATTCTGCAGCCGGAACAATGCAAGAGTCATACTCCAGTATCCTGTATATTGCAGTAATCAATGCTGGCTGTTTCAAAAAGAAAAAGGTACCCACCCAAACATATCCCGCTGTACAGAAAAAACAGATTGTATTCTATCTTCTAATTCGTTATTAAACTACAAAGGCACTCACTCTCAAAGGTGAGACAAATTGGGTAGGTCTTTAAAACTGGAGGAAGCTATAAAGGAGACATTGAAGGAAACTATGCTGGAATTTATGCTGTTCAGCATATCAGTAAGTGATCTAAAATGGGAGATTACTAGGAAATTGGCAATTTTTTTTATTATACTCAATTATATGTGATATCCAAAAGGAAACTTTGCCGAAGGGCCTCTCACTACACCGAGCAGAATTCACCAGATCTTTTGCCATCTGAGAAACAGCTCAGTTACCTGGACAGCAACAGAAGGCATCTGGACCCACCAGCAGGTGAGACATCCTACCAAGAAGAGACGAGCATGGCCTGATGAATAGTGTCTGCTGGTGCCCATCTCTCTCTCAACTATGGAGAAAAAAACCCCACTAGCTGACCAGATCAGAATAGATATTATAACCTTCAAACAGCTCAGTGAATCAGATTCATCACATTTTAATTGGCAAATAAAGCTCAGTTGTCAATAAATGAGAAAGAATCACAGGAAATTACAACCCCAAAATACAGCAACCATCCCTAAACCAGTTATGAGCATTTGGGAAAAAGATGTGAGTAGCCCTCCGACAGTGCTAGCTCAAGGCTCAGCTGTGTTCAGAGAAATGAGCAGAACATTACAAATCCTTAGGAAAGGAACCGAGACCCAGACAGAAAGCACCTTCACCCCTCTGCCTAATGCCACAGTATGTTCACATCCCGAATGCTGCGTGCAACTCTGGATTGTGTTTCAAAAGGGATGTAACAATACTGGAAATGCTGTGGAGATGGGTACTAGGATGATCACGGAAAAATTAGACTAGGACTCCCAGCTTAGAAAATAAATGAGTGATGAAAACACAATACAGATCTGTAGAGATATGAAAATAAAAATCAAAGGGGAAAGATTATTYGTGATGTCTGTCAACACAAGAAGACAGAATCCAGTGAAACTGCTAGATAAAGTGTTTATTAAAAAGTACTTTTTCATATACTGTGTAATTACATTGCAGAAGTCATTTCACAGATACAGTAGGGACTAACAGTTCAACAAGAAACTGGGCAATCTCACAGAGGACAGGATCGTTAGGCGCTACAGCCACAGTGTGCACACAGCATCCAGGCTGGGAAATCCATAAGCTTCTGCCACCAGCTAAAGAAAGTTCAGCCCATGCTTGCCCTATTGCCTATAATTCTGTTCCACCAGCACTCTGCTGACTACTGTCAAAGGGAGGATGATGACCTACATGGATTTTTGGCTGTGCAGGGCTGTTCTAAAAACATAACAGACTTCTGAGTTAAAAGTAATTGCCTTTTTAATTATTTCAAGCAAAAAGACCATTTGTACATTTAATGAACACAATATTACTGACCCTTAACAAAGGGCAGATTGCTTACCCTGCTGAACTAGGCCTCTCTGGTATACTATAAACAGCCTGGGTCCCAGGTGCACAAGAACAAATTTGAGAAATTATACACACAGGTGAGGCTACCAAATGCCACCCACTGGTCCCTCACTGCTGAGAAACATGGGCTGCTGCAGTCTCAGGAAAGCAGGCTGGATCAGGATCCACACTGGCCACAACACTCTGAGAACCACAGCACAACCACCCGTCAGCAGAGACACTTCTGCCAACATTTGTGCTGGCAGAGTGAGAAGCCCAGGGTGCATAAAAAGAAAAGTAGAAATTTGCCACTGGTCGCACTTGCCTTTTCTAATGCATTACATTTAATGAAAGGTTAAACAAAAGGCAGTTTGCCACAGCTGCCTTACCAAATTCAAATATTGTCTCATTTCTAAAGCAAGTAAAATGCCATTTTGATGTTAAGTAGAAAAGAGCTGATAAAAGTCTGAAGAACACCATGTAACTTCATGATCCTCTAGCACAAAACAGCCAGCCTTCTGATGTACCAAAAGCCACAGAGGGATAGGCAGAGACCCTAAAAGAACAAATTCTACCACAACAGCAAGAACTGGGCTTTAGAAAAGTCCAGAAGATAAAGATTCTTCCAAGGAAGGATGTAGCGCAGGGAAGCTGAGATGAAAGACAGCAGACTGATGGCCTCCCTACTTCAGGTGCTCACGTGTGGACTAAAGTTCTTAGCTGCAGTCTGGGATTAGAGAAACTCTAATATTTTCTGACCAAGGTCTTTCAGCATTGATTCCCCAGGTTAATAGAGACAGCAAAATGTCTGTCTGTAATATTGTTTGGGAAAATTTATGAGTAGGAACATTACAATTTTATATCACTAAGCAGACAATGGCTCACAGTCCAGCTTTCATCTACACCAATATTTTAAAGACCCAAAACATCGCAGATAATCCATGCTGACATTTTGAACCTATTCCAAAGCATACAGAAATAGAAAATATGCAGAAAGGACACACCTGAATACTGTGCTGTTTACAAAGCAGTTTCAGTTGAGGAGGACTCACAAGCTCTAACCCGCTCTAAAATGACTCTTCCACAGCATGACTATCCAGCCATGTTCTCAAATGTTTCTGTACCTTGGTATCTGAGAATCTGAGGTTAGAAGCAAGGATTTGTTTTCAAAATACTGATTAGCATTCCCATACTTACTTAGCCAAGATGCCCACACTCAAGAACAACTTGATAACTTCAGTGATGCACACAGCCGTCGTTGAAAAGTAGAGTTCTGTCTCCACTGTCCTTGTGTACCGCAATGCGACCGTGTATGTTGCAGCAACCAGGGTCATCACTGTGAGGCAGTACAACTTGAACAGTAAGGTGACATTTTCTGAAAGGAAACAAAGATGACAACTCAGCACGCCCTTCATTTTAATTTAAGAACTGAAACAGGGTGATCTCCAGCTGGAGGACTGTATCAAATACTACTGTGGCAGCATACAATAATTACAATGTTGTGAAACACTTCCTATAGAAAGTTTAAGTTAAATTTTAAAGTCTCTTCTCAAAGAAGCTTGTATAGGAACTCCAGGTGTTTGAAAATAAGATGTCCTCTTGCCCTCATAACCATCCTTCATTCTAGAAAAACTAATCATAGACTAATATTTATCTAACAGTAATCAAAAAGTCTTTCTGTGCTTTCCTGCTGTTTAGCTGACAGTAAGTGCTCGCTCTGAAACAGCAGCTGATCCTCTCCACATAGTATACTTAAGTCTGACACAAAGAGCGTCAGCAGACTAGTAAAAGCAAAGAGAGAGGAAGAGTTTAGTATCAGCAAAGGAGGGAATCAATCTAGCAAATCTTAATAAATAAGGCAGCATTTCCTTCAGCCTTATTTTCCACCTAAGTTAGTAAAAGAAGAGAGTTTCGCTCAGAATGGTGATGGGACTTCACACAAAGGGCTTTCTTGTAAAATTATTCACTGTAGAAAACACTAAGGTTATGGCTATTCAAGTAAATTAAACCATACAAGGACTATGTATCGTCTGTGTTATCCCCTCTATCTTCCCCACTGCTATACTCCTGCAACAGTAGCACTTCTTGTAACAGTTTTGCCCTGGACCAACTACTATCCTGCATAGTTTGGGAGTTAGCCTGTTCCAGGTCTACCGGCGAAAGGCAGTTTTTCATACAGCCGCCCTCCTCTAAGGCCTGAGAGCTTCATGGGGTGGACGTGGCCAGGCCACGCCAGTTCACTCCCATGCCAGAGGATGGCTAAGACTGCATCCGTACCAGTAAAGAGAACAGCACACAACTCCAAACAGGACTTCTCCACATGAAGGCATGACCTACAACATGAGACAACAGCAAACGTGTGGTGTCTACAAAACCATTTTTCAAACTGGTAAATTATTCTTTTTCATGTACGGCATCTGACGGGTGGATGTTGGTCATTCAGCAACATCTTTCGGGCCATTATCTGTCGTGTTCTGAATATCCTAAAGAAATGTACTTTAATTGGTATAAGTTTATGTCCTCTGCTGATTAGGGAGTGAGCTAACAGATAAGCTCCAGGCAGATTTGTAATAACTTTGTTCATTTAATATGGGAATGAATTGCTGAATCCAGTGCAACCAATGTTTTAGTTCATTTTTCTTTCAAGCCAGTGATGTCTTCTATTGCATAACATTTCTGCAAGGTACAGTTAATACCTCCTGCTGCTGCAATCATTTAAATTAGCTACTTCCTTATAGATAAAAATCTTACCCACGTCAGTAACCACTTTTAAAAGGTAGAGCCAATTAGTTTTTGGACTAACAATGCTTAGAAGAGACTTACAAGCTGTAATCCATTTTTAAATTAAGTCTGGATTGCGGGGAGGGGCGGCGGGAATCCAAGGGCATAACAATTAGGAAATAAAATTAACCCAGTCCAGTTTTACAAAAATATATCTTCTAATGATAGTGCTGACAGAAATGATACTAACAACGTGTTTTTACACATTAAGATTTTAAGTCTATGCACTACCGAAGTAAAACTAAATTTAATCCTTGCCTATATTAACTACTCTTTAAAAAATAAATAAATGCCCCAATTTGGCAACGGTTTGCAAACTTGGGTAAACCAAATGCAGCAGGACATAATGAATCTAGTAACTATACTAGATAGTTCTAGCGTTATGTAAAAAGCTATTTGTAGTTAGTTTTCAGCCTGAACATTTCTCCAGCCTGGCTCACGTCTGCATCAGTACCAGTGCAGCACTGCGGGCAGAAGGAAAGCATAGTTGGGGCGCCCATATCTTCTGCTGGTAAGTCTGAACTTATACCAGCTTAAAAAAAAAAAAAAAAAAAAAAAAA
>JAYKAV010002780.1:720327-734229 GCA_035582835.1 Phoebastria nigripes
AAAAAAGAAGGGGGGAAAAAAGAAGGGGGGAAAAAAGAAGGGGGGAAAAAAGAAGGGGAAAAAAAAAAAGGCCTCATGCTTTGATACCTTTCAAGGATGGATAAGTTAGCTCAAAGAAAGCTTCTGCAGGGTCAAACACATCCAAAGGTATTCCTAACCATTCTGTCTGCCAGTTACTACATTTTTCCTCTTCTTACTTGATGGTGATGAATATTAATATAAATTGCTCAACTTGCAATAAAGTTTTGCCTGACCCAAACCTTTCTGCAACTTTTTTCTTTTTTTTTTTTTAACAAAGAAAGCATATAACAATATCTTCAAACTGTTAAATTTATTTGAGTGTAGAGAAACAACTTAAAAATTCAATGCTAATCAACAAATTCTTATTACTTAAAGAAGGCAAATGAAAAATTTGGAATGAATGGACATGGCAGTGGAAGCACTGCTCAGAAAACTGGGGAAAAATATGGAAAAAGTGGGAGAATAAGAAAGTCTAGAAATACAGAGAGAAAATACCTGGAAAAAAAAATACTGAGCCAGTTGTAACGGAAGTGTGCATCTTTGAATAAGGTTAGATTTATGTTGCAAGGAACAAAAGTTTGCAATAATTTATTCTGTACTTTGTTATCCAACAATGAAAATCTGGTAATAACAATACAAACCAATTTTATAGCTTTTCTTCTCAGTTCCCATTCATTCCATTCATAGGACGTCACAATAGTTGGAGGCAAGATATGAGTATCAGTCTGAGTACTACTGTCACATTTTGTGGTTGGTTTCATCAAACATTTGTCTGCATTTCTAGCCTGGATGAAAAAAAAGCCAAAACCAAGCAAGGCATTAATGAGAAGGACACAGACATCTAAGAAAAACAGCATATGGATATGCAACTTCTAAAAAGCAAATAAAAACCTGCAAACCACAAGTGGATAATGATTTTTACGTTAAAAATATTTTTGTTCCCCCTGCCCCTGCTAAAAAAGAAGAAACCATTAAGTATTCGATGGATTTAATTTCTGACAGAAAACCCTTTAGGCAGAGGCCACAGCTGAATTTCAGACTCCCACATCCCAGGTGAGTACTTTAATCATTGGATTTTAATAAAAGGGGATACCGCCACCACCACCAGTATTTTATGATGCAGGCACCTCAGTTTATCTTTATGAATGGACTAAAAATCACAAATCATAATTAGGAGAAGTGCTTACATCTCTGCCAGAGCTGGGATATAAACCATATCCTTCTCACCAACGGCCAGTTCAAGACTACATACTTTGCATTGCTAGGGACCTAGAATTCACAATATATCACAGAGAATGTCTATGAATCCAAATCAAGTCTTTGGATTTCACAAGGTAGCACTGTTGCATTCATTATTAATGAGTCCCCTTTCATTTTGTAATATATTCCATAATTCCTGTTCCCAGATATCACTACACCCTCATCCAGCACATACTGATGAACTGCTGAGCTAAAGCTCCAGTTAATATGGTATCTGGCTTATCTTCTATTGCATTTATTTACTGTCTCTTTAAGCTACGTTTGCAAAAATGAGGAAAAGAAACATCAGACACAGGATCTTCCTAGGCTAAGGACGAGCAGCTTTTATTGCTGCCACAATCCTCTGGCTCTACATATTCTTCTATGAAGAGATAAGGTGAGAACAACATTAAGGGAAAATGTTTCTTATCAACACCTTGAAGACCTGGAAAAGATGGACCTTCAGACATTCTGTATGATAGGCAGATGATTATACTTCTTTTCTAAAGATGGGTATCATCTGTTGTCTTTATGTTCTAGAAAGGACGGACAAACCAGTGACCCAACAGCTGTTCAGCAAGAGGCATGGGCAATGTGTACCTGTGCATATGGAGCAAGGTATTCAAACTGATGATGAAGCTCAAGCAGTTGAATTAGCTCTGCATGTTCTTTTGCTTTTTCTACATTCAGTTGAATGAATTTATCTGGATCTTCAGCAAAGATGTATGCAGCTTCTTTGGAACTGAAAACATAACACCTCTCCCTGTGCTTCAAAATTCCAATAGCAGGATTTCCTAAAAAAAACCAAAAAAACCCCCACAAAATAAAATACCGAACAGTATGATATCCAATACAAAAGACATTTGTAATCAAGATTCTTTGTTTCCCTCAAGTCAGTTTCACTTCCTTTTTTTCTGAAATCAGAATAAATCCCTGAAAGTAAACTTTTTAAATATAGAAAAGTTTATTTCATTAAGCCAGTACAACTGCTTTTGATCAGTTCATATCCAGCATGCCTTAGTGCATGTCTGTCAGAAAAACAACAGATAAAACACATATAGCAAAGATATATAATATACATAAGAAAACATTGCCCATACCCACAAATGTTTCCCCTATAATCTCCAGCAAAATATTTGATTGCAGATCAGCAGTCCATTTATACCAAAGGGCATAACACTGAAATTAACTGAAGAAGCAGATGAAGCAGCTGACAAGCTGGACAATAAATTAACAGAGAAAATGTCAATAAAGGTCAAATAACTTATATAGGAAAACACAAATTGAGCTCAAGGACAGTGGCAGGCTCTGCTTCAGTTGTCATTGCCCAGGAAAGACCTAGAATCATCATAGTGCCTTGAGAATACTAAATTGCATTACTTGGTGGCAACCAAAAAAGCAAAAAGAATGTCAGGAATTATTAGGATGCAAACAGAAGGGGAGAAAAAAACAACATTATAACAACCTACGTGCTACATTTGTAATACTACATTTTGTTCCAACACAACAGAGTAAGAAAAAGTAAAATGAAGGGAGTTGGGAGTGATCAGAGGCTTGGAATACCTTTCACAGAAGGAGGGGTTAAAGAAAGAGGCCTCTTCAGCATTACAAAGGAGCAACTGAAGAGAAATAATATGATATGGGCTTATAAAACCATGAATTGCGTGCAATATAGAATTACTATTTGCTAATTTTCCTAATAGAAAGACTATCCGGTCTTTGATGAAATTATCAAGCCAGAGCTTAAAACCGTCTCAAAAAGAGGTACCTTTTCATAGTATATATAATTGTGGGACTCTGACAGTAAGAATATCGCATGGCAAACTCTAAATGGATTCAAAAAGCAATTAGATAAATGAAAAACCTCTATCAAGGATTATTCAACAGAAAGGTACAGGCACAACATTTATCTGAGGAAATCCCATAACCACTGACTGCTAGAACAGGGAAGGATGTAATTAAGGAAGGATCATTCCTACTTGATTTCTCATAATCTTCAAGTGTTCGTGACTGACCACATCTAGAAATTGGATACAGGGCTCGAGAGACCTTCAGTCCAACCCAGGACAGCTGTTCCCATATGCAATACTACATAAGTGTAAGTAATTTACATTGCTGTTAAAATATCTATTTTAATACTGCCAAGAAATGGCAGTATTTTCCTCCCAGCCTCCTGTAGGTTTAAAAAAGTTCTATATCAATTAGTTCTATAAACGACAGGGAGACAGAAAACATGAACTGATGGGGTAGCTGAAATCAGGCTTGCTTTCAAGACAAATGACCCTAGAAGATACAAAAAAAAAAAAAAATCCTATGATTAGTTGACTTAAATCAAGTGCACTTTTGCATTTTTTTCAGAGAAGATTTTTGGTACTTTATATCCACTGTTTAAAAATACATATGATGTAGGCATGAATGGGTCTGTTTAAAACAGACAGATACACAAGATGGAAGGAATGACCATTTTCCTATGCCTGTATTAAAACACATTAACAACAACAAACAAACCTGCATTCAGCTGCAGTGTAGGTGATACAGATGCACATATAGCAGGAGGAAACATTTATCCATCCCATCTTGTTTCTGCCTCTGTTTGCTCGTGCCTACTTTCCCTTGAAGCCCTCCTACCTTCTATCTAGGCAGTTTATTTGTGTATTTTTAAAAGAAAAATACTTTAACAGGAGAAATAATTTATCTGGGGTGAAAATTACAAACATGAAAATACAGTACTCCAGCTTTGACGTAAGAGGATGCACTCAGAACATGTATTTCCATTTTCACTAGTACTTGTATATATAAAGTATGGAAAAGACCTAACTACAAAGCGTACCTGGGAGGGTGAGGCCTTTCACACCAATTGCATGTGCACAGAAACCATGGTACTGGATTAGCAACTGGTCAAAATTATCAGTAGTCTCTGGAAAAAGCCATTCTTGCTTCTTGAAATCAGAAACATTCACTCTGGTTCCTAAGAAAAGGTTTAACAAAGGAAGGATTTCAGTAACAAAACATCAGATGTTTAAAATATAATAATGTTACAGGATAACCAGATTACTGCGGTCTTCATAGGATGACCTGCAGTGCCAAGATCCCAAAAGCCAAACTTTAGCCCTGCCTTAAGAGAGATCCTACTGAAAAATCAGTCCTGCAGGAGCCTTCTTTAGTAGCATTAGTTTTCTTTGGGATGACAACAGGAAGGTAATATCTTATTCTTCTGTTTTCATCCACTCATGCACTACAAATCCCCTGGAGTACAACTTGGTTACTAGGTCTTACAAACAAATACTTCTGGTAACCAAAGCCCCGTTAAATTAGCTTTTTTATTGCCCCCTCCATTTCAGAAGTTCTGAAAGGTATAAAAAGACATAAACAAACTTAAGAAATGTCAAAAAAAATGTAGACATATTATTCTCTGATCATTCTGCCGTTTTTATAAGGTATGTTTGTATCTAGTAGCTATATTTTAATTTTATATATAAAAATAAAAGCCCAAACTACACTACATGAAAAATAAATCCACATACTACAAGATTCATTTTAATTTACTGTGGAAATTCTGATTGTTAAAAAATCAATGTGTAGCACCTTCTGTAAATAAAATTCAAACCACAAAATCTTGGAAAATGAAGGAAAACAAAAAAGTAATAACTTTCAGTACCCATGGTTTCTCTTATCCTTTCCTCATCACTTTTCACAGTCACTCCTTCCAGAAGAGATGTTAGCACTTCCTCAGGAAAAAGCTGTGATTGGATTTCTGAGAACTGTTGGAGACTGTTAGTCATATTTGTGAGGAAGCTTAGCAGTAGTATCTCATCCTGAAAGCCAGCCCAGAGGTTAGAAAGTGCAACAAAGAGAGGCTAGAAAATAAAGAAAATGATCTGAAATCCAGATTTGTTTTATGTCTGCAGCATAACCCAAGTGCTGTGCACAACAATCCCTGCTATCAACAAAGCAGGGCTGATCTCCAAGGCCTTCAGCACCCGGAAATTACAGGGGAACTCCTGGGCATTGTAAGAGGAGCTCCCATCGTGTATGCCCAAAGCACATACACCCAGCATGTATGCCCATAGGCCAGAATGGTACTCTTCTACATTTTACTCTAAAGCCTTTCCCAAATACATTACCATGCTTGGAATTGAGTGCTTCACTGACAATACAGTTTTATAACTGTAGGAATAAGAAGGACCAGAAGAAATGCACCTGGTTAACTACCAAATGAAGTAAAACCACACCTATATGTACAAACTATCAGGCTTTGTTATTTTGTCTGCCCTGCTTCCAGAGTCACTTAGTACCACAGCCCCCAAGCCAGCATGTGTGTCAAATTAATGGTGTGCAAGCCTCTTCAGAGTGGTACAGGGTTCAGGACAAAACTGGAAGCTGCCATTCCCAGCAGTGATGCTGACATACAGGTGTACACACATACAGCAGAAGCCTATGAGCTTTGAGTATAAATGCTGATTTCAATGACAGTGACATAAAATGTGCCCTATTACATCTAAACACAGAGAGCATTTACGGGAAGAGATTCAACAAATCTGAAACGCACGCTAACAACGTTATATTTTATGCATGTTAACAACATTATTACAAGAACAGCCAGAGTCAGCTCTGGAATTCATCTGCATCACTAACGTTTTGGAAATGTTATGGTTACAAAAATGGAAGAAACTAAAGGAAGGGCAGCAAGATCAAAATCATTCTTCCTAGAATAAACAAAGAATATTAATGAAATCTACTATGTTTCCTGAAACAAATGTTTACTACAAATATAGGCCTTATCCTACAGCTTTTAAAAGGCAGAATGCCCTGCTTCTCTACATTTGTAGAGGATCCAGCTTCTCAGCAACTAGCTGAAGACAAGAACAACTATTTAAATGGTGTATTAATAGAGAAATCTCTACCTGCAAAAGACCTGGAATCAAAAGTCATTACATATTCTGTCTTCAGCAGAGAGGAAAAAAACAACCAACCAACCCAAAGAGAGAAGAAAATCTAGGAAGGAAGCAGACAACAGCAGACAGCTTCTAGGGAAAAGGGTAACATGTATATCAGTCACTTAAGCCCCATGAAGATACAGAAGAAGAGAAAAAACTGCTTTGAGCAGCTGAACGAGAGGGGAAATGTTCTCCAAATGAGAACACCTGGCTTATAAAAACACAAGTGTCAGATCACATCTGAGATGTACCTCAGTTAAAGTGCCATTCCCATGAGTTTGCAGCTCAGATGCCCTTACGGGAAGTGTAAAAAATACTCTGAGTAGGTGATGGGGGCATGATCTTCCTTCCTCTCTCCTCCACAGTAGACTTTATTTTGCTTTCTAATTATTTGTTTAGAAGGATGAAATATAACTTATGTATGAACTGCATGCTAGTTCAACAGCTAACTACGAGGAATTAAAATGATAGACATATCACACAAAATAATGAGCTCTTCCATGAAAAGCAAATTAAATGAAGCTGGTTTCGGACATATTTCTCGCCCATTTCCTTTACACCATGCCATCATAATAATCCCAGGTTTTCACAGGGTCATCGAGCACCCTCCTTCACAATACCTGCAGTTCGCATCACTCATTCCCTCTTCTTCCAACACCTCCCTACCATGTCCTGTATCTCCCAACTAAGGGTGAAAGAGTACAGAACATCGATCGTGCAGGGGTACACGGCTGCTCACTGGCCAGACAGCACACAAACCAGCAGGTAATTGTGGCATTCCCATTTCAGACTTGATCTTAGGAGGGCTCTAATTATGTCTCTCTAGTTGCTTGTTTTTCACAAAACTTGCAGAAAATGACATATTTTGAGATCTCTGGACTCTGACAAATTTGACTGAAACTGGCCAACAGGTTCAGAAGCTATTGAGAGGGACAAAGAGGCTGAAACCCTCATCACAGAAACCTTATTTCTTTAGAAAAATGATAACAAGGAGTCATACTGTAATTACAGGAAATGCCATCTGAAAGGACTTTAAGAGAATCACATTCTGATGTGCTGTTATCTGTCATCATTGTRTTCTTACTATTTCTGCAAGGAACAGGAGAATATTTACACAAACCAGGAAAATACCAGTGTAAATCTACAAATACTGACAAATGACTCAAGATACTTACAGTAAAATACCATCTAATTCTTTCTCCCCCTCTTTGTACCTTGCTTTTCTTTTACCTTGAGATCATGTCTTTTAGTTTAGTTGCCCCTTCAAAAATCACTGACACTGTTATAATAAAGAGAAAATAATGTAGCCTTTTTCTTAACACAAACTATGCAAAGATACACTGGAAAAGTATTTTGTAATACTTTAGTAATTTTTTATAATTAAGAAGAAATAGGTTTTCCATTCAAAATACTTACAAAAACTTCTTTGGTATCTATGGAAACCCTATTCTGCACTGTGTTTTTCAACTGCTCCATTGTTGCTGCAAACTGCCCATTCGTCTTTTCAACTTCTTGAGCACTTGTAATTGCATCAGACTGGAAAGAGAACTTACTTCAGGTAAGAAGTACAACAGTCAAAAAATCAAGTATTTAGTAATAAGTATTTACTTGGATCTCTTTATTCAACTGTTTTCAGACAACTGTTTTAAGGAACGAAATGCACCCTAACTTTCCACAAAATACATTTTTCCTTAAGTGTTCAGGTATAAAACCAAGTGCTCTTCTCAAACACAGTAATTTTTATAGAAAACCTCTAGATTTTTATAATGAAGAGAACTGAAAAAAATTTAAAAGATAAATATTTTTCCAAGCTTTATGATACACAGGAAAAACTAATAAAACCCTGCAGTTTCTCAAAAGACAAATGAAAAAGTCTTCATAAACAAAACAAGTTTTGAGAATTTAAATTGTATTCTTCAAAGACTTCTCATATGTGTTGCGGATGTCTGCAGACTAAAATTGAGGTGATTTATAGATTGAACAAGGAGATTTTTTCCCTCATGCTTTTTGGGGCAGAGTGACTATCAATATGCAAACAAGAAAAAAGTCCTACTTTTTTAGTCCTTTGTTAATGAAATTAAACTAAAAAAGGAAACCTCCAGAAATGAAATGGAAGCACAGTCACACTGCAGCAAAAAATTAATTCATTTTGTGTTTTACCTGATAGTAGCCAAACCCAGCAAGTTAGGTACAAAGTTCAGCATGACAGATGATGTAGGTTCTCATATATTGAGATAAATTTTATTTCATTTATTTCTGAATCATTTTTCTTATATTTCTGTCCTGTACAAATACAACTTGAATACATTCCATCTGCAATAAAAACCCACAGGATATAACATGATGGTATCTCACCAGAAGGATGCAAAGGAGGGCCTCATATTGTCTCACATTGAACAGTGCTTCTTTTAATTTAAAAGAACTGAGCTGTGTGAATCTGTGTTGGTCTCCTTGCATGGATTCCAACAGAGCTGTGTACTGGTGGGCTAGCGTATGGCAAGTATTAAGACCTTCATCGACAGTCCGTGTAGCTGACAGAATGGCTTCATTCAGAATGGCTGGCACTGTTTATATAGAATAAATATGAGATACATATAAAAAGAATTCTTTAAATCATTAGCAAAAGATTACAGTGCAGTAGTTGAGCAAAGTAGACTTCCAATAAAATTTCTAAATTTTGTGCTTACATTCATGCATTTCCAAATGTTTGCATACTAGATTCAACCACTGTATCTTACTAGTCAAGTGGTTCCACATAGTCAGAATTACAGGTGTGGAAATATCACAGTCAAAGACTGTGAGAAAACTTGCTTTATAGTAGACGCAGTTCAGCTGATACTACTGCCATAGGTTTCCTGAGAGACTTTAGGCAATCTGCACAATTTTCAATTCTCAGTTTCCTCTAAAACTGTGCTGCAGACCTGTCTTACAAAGAAGTTTCCACACTGAGCTACAATATTACCTGCATATTCACAAAAACATTTCCACTGATGAGGATTCAAAATGCAAAAGATTTTTGAGAACATTTTAAGAATCTGAAGAGGTTACTCTAAATTATCAGAATACAGATAATGCCCCGGCAACTTTTATCACTTCTCATTACATATATGCAACAGAAAATTGTAACTGGATTGACAGTGTCCTTTCAAGATTTTAATTAAGTGCTTTTAAAGGCAAACATTATATATTTAATTCACTTAATGGCAACAGATCAGGGAAAGGTTATCATGAAGTAAATTAGTGCATGAAGTTAATACATATAATCCTTCCACATCAACCACATAGGGCTCCCTCTTAGCTAAAAAGTAGTAGCCTACATGGAAACCTATAATTAAATACGAGATATGTGCTTTTCCTTCAGGTTTACAGCCCCTGACTCAAAGCTGTTTATCTAGAGACATGGGATATTACTGGAGCCGCTCCAGTGAAGGAGGCCAGGAAGAATTAATTGGGAATACACAGCCCAAATGCAGTTGCCTACTTACAGTCATCAATGCTGCTTCCTCCTTTCCTGCATTCCTTGTTGTACAACCGAATTCCTGTGACTAGCATGGCAAGATTTTTCAGCTGTTGCTCTTTGTTCTTCTTACTGAGTGAGACGAAAGTAATCATCTCTGTCTGGGGGAATACACTCTGCAGGGCAGCTACAAGCATTACAAAGGGTGAGAAAACCCTCAATATGAGGGAACAGAAGAGAAAAGCATTAAACAAGCAAAAATACCCTCTCCTGAACAACTGCAAAAAGTAGGAAATCCATGGCAAATTTAGACTTCAAGGCTGAGCAGTGACAGTTTGGGTAGTAAGCATTCATCACAGTTTACCACATCTGTATCTAAAGATCAGCAAAGAGAAGGTGAAATTCTATTTTTCAGTAAGAAAAGCCCAATTTCACAGCTGGGAGTTTACTGACCTGTTACCTCCCTGACAACCTCAATATCTGTTGGGGATCCCAGGCCAGAGCTCAGCAGCACGTAGCTAACGATCTTTTGATACACATCCTCCATTTCTTCTTGCACACGAGGACGACTATCTGTGATATCTCTGAGCACAGGAGCCAGCCTTCCCTCCACAACACGGTGCTGCTCACTGAGTAATTCAGCTAGGAAAGAAGGATTGTTAGAAAGTGCTATCTAAATTATTTGGAATTTGGGTTATACAGAGGGTGCAATTCATTTCCACAGTCAGAGCACCAACTTAAGGTTTCTGAAGCACAGATATGGGGAATAGATGTTCAAGGTACCATACTGTTATAATCAACAACACTGGAGTTAAACATTAACATAATTAGCATGATTAACATCAGTCAGTAGAGTCCAGAGAACTATTCAGGCCAAATTAAGCAGCAAGGCTCTGGCTCTCTGGACTCCTCTGACTGCAGTAGGACCTCACACACACACACATATTTCATACACACCTGAAGTTAGGCGCCCAAATATGAACACTACTCAGGATCTCAGAATCTTACTGGACTTACTGAGCTTACTGAGCTTACTGAGTCCAGAAGACTTTGGAGCAGCTTTCTAGTTTTGCTAATTTCTGGTTTTAATCCATGCTAACAAGAAAACATTTTCATGACCTCTGCACACAGAAATGTTTATTTTTTGTCTACTCTTGTTCTGTGTCTTCTGTGTCCCAGCCAGCCCTCACTGTCCCACTGAGATCTGAAGTTACAGTTACAGCAGAGACATTCTCCCCATCTCATTTTTCTTCCACATTCCCATTCTTAGACCGTATGAAGTTACCACTGATGAGACCAAAACATACTTGGTTAAAACTGTAACTGATTGTTCAGGATTGCTCATCTCAATTAGGAATATTGGTAAAACATCAAGTTCCCTTTCAGATACACGAGTGAAGTTCTGGGTACTGGTTCTCTTTCAGATACACAGGTGCAGTGCAAGTTTCTCTTGCTGAAGGCAGCTAGCCACTGCACCTGAAAGCATAATTGTTCTCAAGCGATCTAATACATTACATTCAGTAAATCTCTCAGACAGGATAACATGAGTGTACTCTCAAATCTAATGTACATTTTTTCCCTACTATATCCATACTGAAACACCATACTCCTATATAGTACATTTCTCCAGGGATTTTTATTTTGCTTTACTGCCAGCGGTCATTTAACAGGAATCATTATTAGCCCTACAGAGAGAGATATTAAATCCTAAACTCAGAATCAACTATGAAAACATTTCTTTATATTGAAATTACCTCGGTTTGCATAGTTCATATCAAAGTAAACTTGCATCTTAATTGTGCTCAGGGATGGGTTTGTTTTGTCAAGCAGCCTGGCAACACAGAGCTAAGAAGAGAGACAGAGAAGTGATTTTTTCTCATCACAGGGGAAACATCTGAACTGACAGTGACTATGCTACAGGTTTCACAACAGCAGTAGAGCCCCCTCCCCACCATTCTCCTGACATACTATGAACACTATGAAGTATAAGGCATTTATTAACATGAGGGAACACATAATCCAGTCTTCAGCTACAGAACCATGAGAATAAAGTAGCATTAAAAATTTGAAAGTGTTCATATCAAAATAAAATGACATTTTAGTTACAGGAACAGATAGCAAATAATGCCAGAGTCTTAGCTAAGTACTAACTTTCAACATCATGTCAGAATTACCTGGATAAGGTTTTGCACATCCGTTTTTGTAAGGATTTGATCCACATTAAAGTCATTTCTTGGATCTAAAACAACAGCTTTCACCTAGAGATTGCCAAAAGAAAGCTATTAATTTATATCTCAACATATACTCTTTGCAACTAACCTTTTATTTTCTGAAAAATCTCAGATGCAGTCAATACTTTTTACTGTTCTTTTTTTCCATTCAATCTTCAATAATGAAACAAAGTTACTTCATTTCACATATGTTGCCAGTTTCAATCTCAGTTCTCACACATAAATGAAAAAAAAAATCCATTTGCGATTCAAACTTTGTAGAGAAATATTTAAATACAGCTCCTTTAAAAATTTACTGGAAAAATACTTTTCTAAGTAAAATTTTATAAAAATCCATCACGGTTGTTTATAGACTTCTCAGTTGGTGTTGCATCCATCAGTATAAATGTTTACCATTTGGATAAAAAATTCATAGTGTTCTGCATACAGGGAAATATGTGCATGTTTGCAACTGGTATGCATGCTGGGTATCTTGCTAGCCATATGCGAAAGTTTTTTACCCTTGAAAATTTTCATGCTTAATTGATTAATACTGCTTTTGAGCCCAATGTATTTTTTAAAGCCATGGTGTCACCTTCAGGAAAAAAAATGGCAGACTAACAGTACTGCTGTGAACCATTTACATTCATATACAAGTTTATCAAGAGCTGATTCTGTTCTTATACCATCAATAAAGAAAGAATCTAGCTCCATCTTTCTGCAGACACAGATTTGCAGATGCATTCAGACTATATTCTGCAGCAGTGCTGTGTCTCCTAAGAGGAGATGCCAAAGTGTACAATGTTTTTAGGATACTTATAGGTGTTTACCAAGGACAACACTGAGATTGATCCAATTTCATTTTTAGATCCAGGCTCACTCCTTCAAATATTCAGCCCGTTTATACTCCCTGGCCCTGCCTAAACAGAGAAACAAACAAAAGAATCCATCACAATAGAAGGAAGAGGTAAACGTCAAAGAATAAATATAGCTGCTGCAATAAACATTCATCTATGTGTCATGCCTTTTTGTTCATTTATGAAAGAGCGGGAAGAACTGTTATTAAAACTTGGGAACACTTCTCATTTTCACTTTAGAAAGAGAAAAATGGCTTATCTGCCTGCAGAAGAAAACTAAGGGAGAACTCTCATTCGGAGTTCAAAGAGTTCCCAGGACTGTGTACCTGCGGCCTTTCCAGGGCCTCATACTCACATAGATAGCAATTCAGAGGAATGAAATACTTTTTCAGGTTTTTAGAACCCTATGCTGAATATCACTGAACGCCCCTTTAAAATTTCCCGATGTGGGCTATCAGAAACCGAGATGTTTCAAAGTTCAAGTCACCCCTGAAAGCCTCGGCTGTCGCCATCCCAGCCTGGGCAGGCTGCTGTGGAGCTGCCATTGGAAGTTCATTGACTTTTAAGACCAAAGGAATGATTTATGTCCTCACTTCACATCATTCAGCCTGAGCACTGTCAGTCAGCGACTTCAGGAGAACTATTCATCATATGTAAAATTAAGCCCCTACCTCACAAAAGCCTTAAAACTGGTTTGAACTGCCAAGCTACAGGCATCCAGGTTTGAAACTTCTGATCTATATGCTATCAATACGTATTTATCTTAATATTTTATGGATCACAACAGAATTTGAACGTGATTAGAAAAACACCCAGATGAAATAATAATAAAAAAGACCACGCTAAACATTTCATTTGCGCTTACCATGAACGCCACCAAGGTTTCAGAAACAGTTTGTCCCTGGGCGGCGCATTCTTGTCCGATTTCGCGGATTATTTTCTTGATGACGCTTTCGGTCTGGTCACAAGACATACTGGACAAACACACACGTTAACGGGATTAACATTTATTCAAGATCTCGGGTGCGTCTTTCAACGTTTCTCCTCAAGCGGCCGAGGGTCCCCCTCGCCGCCATACCGCCGGCCGGGGGCCGCCCGCCGCCCACCAGCCCCTCGGCCCCGCCGCTCCCACCCCGTCGCCGCTTGTCGGGGCACCCCCCTCCCACCGCCCCGGCGCCCCC
>JAYKAV010002780.1:734259-813365 GCA_035582835.1 Phoebastria nigripes
GGCCCGCAGCCCGGCGCCAGCCGCCGGCCGTTGCCATGGGGACGAGGCGCGGCCCGGCCTCGGCCGCTGCCGCCGCGGGGGCCGCCGGGGAGAGCGGTGTGGGTGCAGGTATGGGGGTGTGTGCGTGTACGTGTGTGGGTGCGGATCTGCGTACGCAAAACGTGCACTTACATACAACACAGAGATGCGCGTAGAGCCATACATGTTTGTAGAGAATATATATGCGTGTGTACATGCAAAACATATATACAAACATGCCTGCATAGATACCAAACATATGTATACAGAGGCATAGGAATATATGTATATGTGTACATAAACATCTACATGTGCATACAAACCATGTCTATATGTAGGTATGCATAAATATACATACATACGTATGTATAAACGTGGATACATACCACACATAGGTGTATGTACCTAAATATATACTCATATATACAATATATATGTATATGAACAGGCAAAACGTGCATATGGATGTATATGTATATGCAAAACATATATACAGGGATATGTAAGTATATATATACACATAAACATGTATGTGTATATACAAAACAAAGAAGTATATGTGTATATATACATACATAGATATGTGTATATATATGCATACGCAAAACATACACAGATATCTTCCAAAGGAGCTTATGAGGGTAGGAGGAGGCAGGAAGAGCAGCAGGCACAGCTTTATGGTTTATTTCTTTGGATATTCTCTGTTTCATTTACAGCTCCTCGTGCTCGAGCTGCCGGCGGTGGCGGGGCAGCCTGGCGGAGGCGGTGCCGCGGACAGAGAGGGTCTCCTGGGCGCGGAGGAGCCGGCAGGACAGCTCCTCCACGGTGGGCACCTGGGCAGGCAGCCAGTCCATTGGCACCAGGGCGCAGGCGTAGGCCGGCATCACGCCCCGCACCAGCTGCCGCCACATGGTCCGCCAGCACCAGACGTCATCCGGGTCTTCGGAGACCTGGTCCTGTAGACCACCTTCCTCCAGGGTGATCCACTTCCCCTGGTAGATCCTCCTTGGAGGGATACTTCTCCTTCACACCCTGGAGGAGCCGCCTCCAGAGGCTTGCGGGCGGCAGCCCCCCTCCTGATCTCCCTCTCCTGAGGGACCCCAGCTGCTGCACTTCCCAGCCCTCCAGAGCCAGGCCGCTGGCCCCCATGTCCCAGCACCGGAGCAGCCAGGCGGCGAGCCGCTCGCCTGGCTGGTGGGTGAAATCTTTCTGCATCTCTCACATCTTGCCGGGGAAGAGGCGACGGGCGGTTTCTGCCTCCCGCCCACCTCCTGTCACCCCCCGGGGCTGCTCTGCTCCTTCCTCCTCCTCCCTCACCAACGGGGTGGACCTCTGCTTCCACTGCTTCTCCTTGGAGGTAGCTGACAGCCAGGTCTCTGTGGTAGCCGACAGCCAGGTCTCTGCTTCAGCCGCCATGTCGGTTTGCGCGTGCTTGGACGCAGAGGCCGGCTTTCCCCCATGAAGCTGCTGGAGGAAGGCCCGGTAGGCGTAGGCCAGGCCCCAGCACAGCGCCAGGAGCTGCTGTCTCTTCTCGGCGTAGATGAGACAACCGGCCTTCAGGTGCTCCGCCACTTCTGCAGGCATGAACTCCCACACTGTTGGGGGTGAAAACTGCCGCAGGCACCTGCCCAAGCCCTCCCACCCAGGAATCGGCTGCCCCGGGGCGCATCCCTCGGCCTCATCCCCTGCTGGGGGGTCCCCAAAGGCACCGCCAAGACCCGAATTGGGATCGCTGGGTTGGGGGTCCGAGGTGGTGGCAGCGGGCGGTGGGCAGTGGGGGGCCGTGGGGATGCTGCTGTTACCCTCACCAGCAGTGGCCAGCTTCAAAACCAGGCTGACAGCACACAGCAGCATGAGCGTTCCCATTGCGCAGGGATGCTTGAGAAGCCGGGGGTCCACTGCAGCACGGCTGGGAAGACCTGTCCCCCGGGGAGAAGAGGAGGAAGGTGCGACCGATGATTGCTTCCATGAGATGGTCCCCGGAACGGTGGGACGGCAGCGCTGCAGGGGCCAAACGCCAGGCTCAAGGCCACTTCTATCATAGGTCCCCCTGGGCAAAACGCAGCAACGCAGCAAACAGCAAAGGCTGAAAGCAGCCATTAGCAAACTCTGCCAAGTAACCGCCACGCAGCTATAAATTCAGTCTAACATGCTCCAATCAAATCCATCGTTATGTCAACCTCCTCCTCAAGCCCCACATTGGGCGCCAAAAAGGATGGTGGTGGGTTGACCCCAGCCACCAGCAAAGCACCCACACAGCTGCTTGCTCACTCCCAACACCTGCAGTGGGGCTGGGGAGAAGATAGGAAGAGCAAAAGCAAGAAAACTTGTGAGTTGAGATATAGACAGTTTAAAAAGTAAAGAAAAGAGAAAAAACCCCAAGAAATTAAAAGGCAATCACTCACCAGCTCCCACAAGCAGATGGATGCCCAGTCTCTGAGCAATGGCCACCTTGGAAGACAAAACCCCCGAAGCCAAAGCCCTGCCTCTTCTTCCTCTACCTTAGCTTTTGTAGCTGAGCATGATGTTATATGGCATGGAATATCTCTTTGGCCAGTTCAGGCCAGCTGGCCCACCTCTGTCACCTCCCAGCTTCTTGCCTGCCCCCAGCCTTGTTGCTGGGGGGGGGCAGAGTGGGAAAAAGAAAACCTTGAGGCTGTGCAAGCAGATAGCCAAAATGCCCGTGTGTTATCAACATTGTTTTAGCCACAAATCCAAAGCACAGCATCACAGGGGTTGCTGTGAAGAAAGTTAACACCATCCCAGGGGTTGCTATGAAGAAAGTGAACTCCATCCCAGCTGGACCCAGTACAGATAAACACATATACACCTATAAATGCATACAATACGTAGATATATGCACCTATGTATGTATACACAAAATGTGTGTGTGTGGTACACAGAGAGTGCCAGAAGCAGAGGTGGCACAGACGAGGCAACTTCCCTCTGCGAGACGAGCAAGAGAGCCAAGCTTGCTTTCAGGTCTCATGCTTGCTGCTGGAGGTGGCAGCTCCCCCAGGTGTAGTGGGGTTACAGCCCGCAAGCAGCAGCCCAGTGAGCCCCAAGTTCATCCTCAGCTCTTGCAAACACCAGTGAGCATGCTGTTGGATGATAGCAATGCCTTGCTGTAACTAGTTCAGTTAGTCAATACTCAATTAATTCAAGCTTTTCCATGTCAGATAGAGGAAAGAGTAATAGCACGTTAATTAAATTTAAAAGCCATGTCCTGAAAAGGCAATCAAGTAAGCTCAAAAGGCACAGGGAATGCAGGGATAAGAGCTGACAAGCTACACCAGTTATCAACTGATTTAATTTTTTCCCTTTGGTTTAAGGTGTCAGACAGAGAGTACTCTGCTGAGAATCGCAATGAGATTGAGATCATCATTTTTTTCCTCTGTGACCTCAGACAAGTCATTCTTATCAGTAAAATTAAGATGATACTATGCTACTTGGCAAGTAGCTGCAGGATTACATCCACATTCTCAGTGTGGGTACAAAGGTACAGTGCAATGAGTCCCAGCATCACCCTTGGGAAACGCTTTGGGAAGGTCTGTGGAGCAGGCATCAAAATAATCCTGCAAAGGCCATTGCGAAGTCTTAGGTTTCATTCTAGCAGCACAGCTAATGGGGCTTCTTAATATGTCTTCTGCATTCCCATTTTAAAAAATCAATACCCTTAAGCTCAGTGATTATAGCAAGACATTTATCAAGAGAACAAAAATCTACAGGACAGCTTTTTCCACAAATTGCAGGATGAGAAGCTTTCAGGGCCCTTCCCGGAGCAGAAGCATGTCGCTGTTAGTGAGCTTAGGGTCACAGAGATTCCCCTCTGTGCCTCCCGACAAATCACACAAGAACCAGCTCTTCTGCAGTTGCAGCTGGGGAGGAGCGAGGGGAGAAAAAGAATATAGTTCTGGGGATTAAAAGAAAAAAGAGAAGGTGCCACTACCAGGTTTCTCTCTACAAAATCAAATTTCAAAAGTCAGTGATAAAACTTGGTGCTCAAAGCAGTGACAGTAATGCTTTCTCCTGAAAAGATTACCAGCTAAAAGCGGACGGTTTTACAGAGTTTAACCAAACACTATCTGCAGTAGAGATGGTGGTGGGATTTGCAATTTTGCAGCTGCAGAAAGCCAGCTCCCATCTCATAACAGTCAGGGGCTATGGCTAACACATTCACAGGCTTACACAAATACTTTCAGAGAGAGCAGGAAGCCATAGGTAGGATTTGTCCAGGTTTTTAGTACGTATGCAGAGCCTGTATAATTGTGCAGTTTTGGCTTGACAATTTAGAGACTTTTTAAAGACAATTTAAAGACTATTTCAATACATTCACTTTTCTTCTGGTACCTGTTGTCTGTGTCTACACCTGCAAGTAGCACAACCTCTGCAGAACAAAGCAGTTGGTGCTGAGGACCGGACAGCCACACTATACGTGCTTCAGCGGTTGTTACTTCCGACTAGCTTTAGTCTGGTCCTGGCAACTGGTGGTATGTTTGTGGCTGGAGTGCATTAGGGGCACTCCCAGAGCATGCCTTCAAGTTTAATTTCACCCAAAAGGTTCACATGCTCAAAGCCTGCTTTACTATGCAAACCAAAGCACAGCAGGTGAGGACTATCAAGAGATTCTCTCCGTAAACACACGCTTGATCCTAACTTAAAAAACCACGCACCCTAACACCCAAACACCCCATCTGAATTACCAATATTCACAGTCATGTTAGTTTGCTTGACTATTTCCTGGAGGAATAATGAGATATAAGAACATCTTACTTCAATTGAAATAACTGGCATTCTTTGATAAACCTAATTTTGCTGTTGTCAGTAGGACACCTGCAAGCCAAAGAGCACTTGATTCAGAAGACAAAACATTGGGAATAAATTGAGTGACTATATCGCAGTGTTCCTGCATTCCTTTTGCAAAAGTTTACATTATATGGAACTTCTGAAAAGCCACCAGTGCTAGCTCACACCCGTAAATCCCAGTAGGATACGTCCAACTGCCTGTACACTTTTAGGCTTCAGGCTGGAAGGAAAGAACAATCTATTTGTAGCTTAGCTTATTGAGAATTTAAATTCTTTTATTGTTTTAAGCATTTCAGTAGTATTAACCTGTATTTCAGATAGTACTAGAATTGAAAAGTTACAAACTGCCAGCAGCATTCTTACTACAGAAAGAAAGAAAGAAAGAAGAAGGAAGGAAGGGAGGGAGGGGTAGAGGGAGGGAGGGAGGAAGGAAGCAAGGAAGGAAAGAAAAAGGGAAGAAAGAAAGAGAAGGACAGCCAATTATATATTTTCCAAGGAAAACCGTGGTTTCAGGGAAGGTTTGCAGTCTATATTAGACCACAAAAATGAATTTATCTTGTTGGTAAGCTACTGAAGACTTTCGGTTGCAGAACACTGTTTCATGATCAAAGCAGTTGGATTTCTCCCCTAGAATTAGTATTAAGTTTAAGTCTTAAACATAGTTCCTGGAAATGGATGCCTGGTTTACCCAGTGTTCTTGTAACTAGAATTAAAGACCCTTCTTACTCCCTCCTCAAAAACTCCCAGGACACAGCTGCTCAGAGGCTGCCTCACCGCGACCTGACAGCCGGGCGAACCCTTCCCCCTAGCGCTGCGTCTGCGCCGCCGACTGACAGGGATACGCAGCAGAAAGATCCTCGGCTTTGTGATACAAGGATTTTACATATTAGCTTGAAGAGTCATTAAAAACAACATCGTAGTTTTTAAATTGCTATAAAGGTTGACACCCTAGTGCTTTCTTCAAGGGAAAGCATATCACATATTTGGTGAGTCTGCTATCACATTAGACTGGCTATCACATTTAGGAAGTCACCTCTTTCTCCAGCTATATCCAGAAGACAGGATTTACTCAATACGTTGCTCAAGCTTGAGCACATCCCCTCATTTTGCCAGTGTGGGCACAAAGTTGCAGCTGGGTGCTCTTACACTGCAGAGCTGAAGGGGAAACAACCTAGAACCAGCTACGTGACTCAGCAGGCGAATTCAGGGCACAGCCTCAGCACTTGGCCATCACATTAGGTGAACGGAGAGCTTGCACCCCAGAAGACACGACTGCCAGGATGGCGAAAAGCGTTGCCATATGAAGCTTCACCCGTTGCCCTGTGCCCAGAGGAGAGGCTAGGCTGAGGAAGAGTCTGTCTGAGCTCCACTAACACAGTCACATTCACCAAGGGGTTCTGCAATGACTAATCCTCCAGTCATTCTAAGTCATCGGTCATCTGAAAGAGACACTAATTGAGTTGACCTTCCAGCTCAGTTAGCCTCTCTCTGTACTCAGGCCTCCTCTGACCAGGTGGCCGGCTAGTGAGCGAGCACCAGCCCTCTGGCCTGAAGGTCTCCTGCTGTCATAAACAATGCAAGGCACCAGCTAAAGATCTTTGAAGATGATACACATAAGTGCGGGGATTTACAGCTGACAATGCGGGATCCAAGTAGAAGTTGAGTTACTGTCCCTTTCTTCATCTCTGAAGTTAAAACATAAGCTGTGCGATGCAGGTTTTTGTTTGCTACATTTCAGAGTCCTGAAACTACCTTGCACCTTGATGCAGAAACTAAGGTACACTTGATTACACTTGGTTCTTCCAAAGGAGCTGTGCAAGGAAAGCCTGTATTCCCACAAGAATGAAAAGCCTGTCTCTTTCAAGAGGGAAATACACTCAATCTATCTGGCTTTTATTATTTCCAAAGAGTCACACAGAAGTCTCACAGTCAGAAATCTACATTGTGAGGGCAGACATGTCACGCCACCTTCTTCAGTTTGTCTGTTAATTCACAATAAAACTGAGTTTCGAAGCTGAGAATGTTTTAGTGCAAGAATTTTTATTCTTTTTTCCTCCTCAAGCCTGCACATCAGCAATTGGAGGCCTCTGTGCTTATGCTGCCTTGCTTGGAGCACCACGTGGTGCCGGCCGACAGTGCTGACCAGCTCAGCTTTAAGGACACATTCACACAAGAGTGTGCAGCGCTATTTTAAGTTTCCAGACTCTCCTGGAAAGCTATGTAAGTGGTAGGTATATATCCATTTCAGGCTCATTGAGGCATAGTGCAGACTGATGGTTCACAGGTAAAGGAATCCCAGCTGACGTCTATAGCAATTATTTAAGGCATCGCTAAGGGTTTGAGCCTCCCTTTTAGAATGTGGTAAAGGAATGTCAGATCGCTCTTCCGTTTTCGTCTCCCAGCTCCATCATTTTTCTGCAGTAAAGAAGGGATGTCTGGGTATGTTAGCACTGTGTCTCCCCCTAATTCCCACTATATCAGACTTTCGCTACAATATGAGGTACCTAGCAGGGAAGCTTAGACTTACTCATTGTACAGGGAACTCAGATCATGGAAGCTGACAGTTGTTCCCAGGATGAAAGTGCCACCAAGGCAGCATGATTTTGCTGGACAAAGAAGTTCAATTTGGCTTTTAACTTAGAAATCTAAAAAATCATTCACAGATAACATGGCACAAAAGGTTTATCCTTCACTTGAGCATTTCTGGGAAAAAAACCAGAAGCATAGAAACCCAGTTAATAAATGCAGTATTGTTAGCCTGGATCCCTCAGCAAGCACAATGGATGCACTGTATTTGCCAGGTTACAGAAAAGGGTGCGGAGCAAAATTCTTTGTCCTTCAAACCTTGAGAGCTCTGGCATTCACTGTGCAGAGGGAGCGGAGAGATTCCAGACATACCATCATTGAGTGCCTCAACTGGAAACTCCTGCAAAAGATGCATTATTCAGTTGTATTCAGATGAATCACTACCTAAGGCTCCTAAACAATATTAACATTACATTAACATTTCAGTCAAAGGCATTAATGAAAATAATACAGATCAAGAGCTTTTTCCATTAATCATCCCTCTAAAAAAAAAATCCACTGAAAATTAGACCCAGCACTTGCCATATATTACTTGATACAGATCAAGTAGTTGCCATATATTCCTGCTGAGTTATGTTTCAAAAAAGCTGCAGTTTGGCCAGAAGCACACACTGCTATTTCATGGGTTAGCTAATTCTTATGTCTGTACAGATGATAATAATTCAGAAATGTTAATATTCTTTTTACAGCAGACCACCTTCTTGTGCAATGCTAAGATGAGTCATTGCAACAGCCCCAAATCCCACCAGTATGCAAAAGCAAAAAAAAAAAAAAAAAAAAAAGTGATGCGGTAATTTTCCCACGAGCTGAACAAGTGTAAGAAACAACTGCTGGGCAGCACCCCACACTGATGGGATCCAGCAGGAGATCCAGGACTGAGGACTTTCTTCTCAGTTCAGGCTATAGGAACTTCTTCCAAAGTTATGGAAACACAACTATCCAGTAAACAGATGAAGGAGAGAATCTTATAAGAAATATGCTGCTGTGGCTCTGACTCCATTAGTGGAGAAGAAAAAATGCACTAATAATGGGAATGTGATTATTCCACAGTTTGTAAATTAACTTCTCACTCAGATCACTTTTATCTAGCTACAGATTTCTCACTGATGTACAAAGATGCTCTTCATTCATGTCAGAAAGGAAGGGAATGATCAGTGAATCAGGGAGGGCAAGACCATTATTATCCACACTACTCCAGAGCCCTCCCTGCAGTGTTTTCCCCATGTCAAGAAATGAGCTAGGAACCACATGGATACCCTTGCAGTTATGTACAGATTTGCAAATCCTTCTCCAAAATTCTGAATTTTGTTGTGCAAAAGCAATTCTATTCCCAGTGCAGCTTCTCTCCCCTAGAGCAGCTATTAAGGCTTAAGATCCTGTCAATTTGTGCTGAATACTTTGCAGAATAGCTCTTTAGAGAGCTGTGCCTGCTTGTAGCGATCTTCAAAAGCAGCACTAAGGACTAGAAAAAAGTGGTATTTTAACATCATGGGATGCCTGGTAACTCTTAGAAAACCAGAAGGATTGCTGAATTAGCACTTTGTCTTACCTTTTAGTTTAGAAATTAATTCTAAGACTTTTCTACAGATAGGCAGCACTGGCCAGCTGTGATTGTTTTTTCAATCTGGCATGTCAGCTAATCTTGATAATAGAAATGAAAACAATATTTGGATAGAAAATACCCTGAGGAGATAGGAAACCAATTTGTGAAATTACAAGTACAGAAAACATGTGACGTAGAAGTAACCATTTAACCACAAAAATAAAATGTGACTGAAAAGGACTTAGAGATGGTCATTAAGTCCATCTTGCTGAAACAAGGACAGGAGTCCTGTTCCTTGGCATGCACAAACATTTGAGAAGGACAGTTGGTTTTGCTTTGAATCGAAGGCATGTCTTGTAAGAAATTTTGACAGTCCTTTGCTAGGACAGTTTAGCATGCTGACTCTCTCTGACCTCCCATTCAGCTCCTTCCCATGACAAGACTGAAGTGAAACTGGAGTTTTCTCCAAG
This sequence comes from Phoebastria nigripes, assembly GCA_035582835.1. Taxonomy (NCBI): domain Eukaryota; kingdom Metazoa; phylum Chordata; class Aves; order Procellariiformes; family Diomedeidae; genus Phoebastria; species Phoebastria nigripes. The sequence goes on from JAYKAV010002780.1 coordinate 743,683, forward strand.
TCTTTATCAAAGGGTAAGCTGGAGGCCATATAGATGTGCAGCCTGACTCTAGTGCACAACCACAGCACAGAGCTCAGGAAGGTTTTGAGAAGAGAATACCTATCCTTTATGGTTTTGGGGCAGTCAGAAATGGCTATGCTGGCAGATCATTTTGAGCATAGTAAGTCTTAATGACAGATTAAAAGAGTTTTAAATAGTAATAGATGTAGAAGACAAGTGCTCTCATGTGCTGCAGCAAGACATTGCTTTACTGAGAAATATACTGTGAAGCAACAGCTTCCAGAAAGCCCTCGTACTGGGCAGCTGTTTCCAGTTGGTCATTTGCGACATCCAGGACTACTTGGAAAAAGCAAAAAGAAAATCCCTACATTCTCATTGAGTTCTTGCTGCCAAAGCTGTTCCAGTTGCTTCCTCTGGCATTTCTTCAGTATCAGCTCCATGTGGAGATATAAGGATGCAAAAGTCATGACCACCAGCCATGAGCATGCCCTGCTCCCTTGAAGTGTCAGAGATAGTCATCATTTTGAGAGACTCACCAGACAATACCACAACCCCCTTGTCCTGAAGCAGACCACACTTCTATGCAACCACCTTGGTTTTTTGTCAACATTAAGTCTCATTTTGATCAGAATTTCTTCTAGAGATATCTGTAGTGGTGCCTAGGAGGAAGATTATTAATAAGTTACGCACATCTTGACATGCACACATGGATACCTGCACATGAGGGAGGTATCATGCTAATAGCTGTCTTGGTCTGAAGCATCAACCAAGAAGAGCGGAGAGCTGTAAGAAGTATCTTTAAGCCCAGAGCAGCCTAACTGACATCTCCCAGAGTTCCTAGTAGGTATTTAAATGTCTTTTAACTAGATAACTGGTTATAGTTGGCTGCATTAGAAACAAAGACTTCATATACCTGACTTGGCCCTCTACTGACTGCAACCTTCCTTATATCTTTGCAGAACTCACTCACTGGTGGGGAAATCACCTGTCCTGATTTCCATTCCTGTTTTCGCCTTTCAGACCCTAGGTCTTACCTTGTAGCCCAAATCTTCAATCCAAGCCCAAGCAACAATGAACTCCTCTGCCCACCCAGACATGGACCAAGAGAAGGTGTGGCCAGTATTTGGCCTCTCAGGAGAAGTGCCCTTGCTGTCTTGTAACCTAGGGGGAGGTCAAGAGGGAAGTGAATCTCTCATTTTCATTCCTGCTGGAGCCAAGCAATCCTTTCAAGGTTGAACTGCATTTAGTTTATTCACTTTTCAGAATTCTTAGCTTTTGCAAGTCTTGTGACTCCTGAAACGGCTACTTACATCCTGCTCTGAGGGTGGTGTAAGGACTTTCACCTACCTAGATGAGTATCCCACACCAGTGTTGCAAATTGTGGGCATTCTGCACGTGAGAGAAGAGGTATTATAGATAATCCACTAAAATCTCTGAAGATCCGAGTTTGTTTTTTTCCTCTACTATAGTATATTTGGCTCTGCTTTAGAAGACAATTTAGATTTGTTGTCAGGTGGTCTTTTGAGCTAAAACAAACACATTTAAACACAATATTTATGTAAAAAAAAAAAAAGCCTCACAATAGTTTCTGTTACAACCTGATTTTCTTTGACAAGCTGAACCCCCGTGTTGTTCCATTTGAAAACTGAACAGGATTATCTCACTGAAACAAATTTTGAACCAGCTAACCATAAAGCACAATGCTCTCTGTTCAACCAGGTTTCTTTATACTATTCTTTGTGGTTAGTTCTAGCTTAATACATGTGCAACTTCATGCTATTTCAATCTTGAGCCCCCCCAATAATGGACAAAGGATCCTTGTTCTTAGAAATAGTTAAGCTGGGTCATCTGGGTGATCATCTGGGTATGATCAGCTTTGTAGGGCAGACAAGGAAGTTCTTGTTTTGCTTTTCTTCTGTGGCTTTAGTTAGTTTTCTGTGAGCTTTATCTCTAGTCTGGCTTTGTTCATCTTTTTGAACTTCATTTAATTCTCTCCACTTGTGTGTCACCATATTGCTGATGTTTAAGCAGTGGTGATCTTGAAATGCTGCTCCTAGCTCAATTTCATGTAGTTTCTCTATTCTTAAGTGAGTATAGTTCCTTTAGTCTCTCAATTATCAATTTAATCTGACTGCAAAATTCTTGTTTTATAGTGTTTGAAGGACTGAGTCATTTGTGTTAATAAAAGACACATCACATTAGCTGTCTTTAAGCTTGCACACACCAGGCTGAGAACTTCCAGAGATTTTACCTGCAGCTTCACTGGAAGCTATAACCTCAAGACAATTTAGGACTTAAACATAACTGTGAAACTTCAGGTTTCACAACCTCTTTTCAAAGTTCAATTAGGGATAGAATTAATTTAAAATGTAAGTGGCCTCTAGGCTGAGGTTTAAAAGACAACACACGTTAAGTATTGACACAAGTGTATTTCACAAAGACAGAATTCAGGATTGAGCTTTGACCTACACTATCAAAGCAGTAACTTACAGATTTATAAAAACGGACACTTTGAGCAAAGCAAGGATTTTCATGCCAGTTCCAAGCCTGGTGGCTGCACTTGATGCAATTCTTTACTTCAGAATACCTTCAACCCCTCCAGCCAGCTCTACTGCTCTACAAAAGGACATCCCCTTTTACTTCACACTGAAGAATATCCTCTTCCTCCTAGAGTAAGAGTTTTTGAAGGAAGCCCACACTGGCGTTAAAGCTTATTTCTAAGCTTTGTGGGTGACCCTGAATGCACAAACTGCTCTCAAAAGTACCTGTGAAACTCTGAAAGGATGTTCTGCTGAAAGACCACTGGTCATTTCTTTGACCTCTTGCTTACGCTGGAGGCTTCACAGCATTCTAGATAATGGACATCTAAATGGGTAAATAAATATAGAATATCAAAAGAAAGTATGTAAGAAATTTACAGCCTGCTAAGATCTGTATCCTCTCTCTATAAGACTTCTTCTAGAAGTGCCTGAAAAACACCCACAATGTAAAACTTCCCCAAAAGCTTGAGTTCATAACTACATATCAACAGGTATATCTGGCAGTAAACCTGTTTATGTCCCAGTCAAGTAGAACCTGCTCAAGCCACACCTTAAAATATGAGCAGCAGATTAAACATTTACATGATACCAGACTGGAATGTTATTGTACTCAGGGCAGGCATGAAATTGCCTCTTGCTTTGTTCCTGCATTGCATCCCCTACTTCTAATGAAGACGGATATTCCTAGCACCCACATCCGTGGTTATCTGGGGGGTGAGGCAATCATTGGACTACTTTTTGCTTGTAAAAAATTCCCTACCTCGATAACTCAGAGCAGTCTTGCAATGAGCTGACCAGCATGTGAAGGAAAAAGCTGTTTCCATGTCCCGTGGAAGACTTGGGGCTAACTAGAGGCCTGAAGCTAAAGGAAAGATGTTTCCCTCTTATCTGTACTGACAGTAGCAGAGTGAACATTTTCACCATTTGGAGCCAAGAAGAGAAGAAGAAAATACAACAGGTAAGAAAAATGGGCTATGCATACAGCAGGGGGCGGGGGCAGTGAGGGTGAAATAAAGCTAAGAGATGACTGTATATGCGTATTGTAATTCCTCAAAGATGCTAGTTTGCCAGCTTTCACACATTTCTCTGCTGGTTCTGGTTTCCTTGACTCTGACTCCAGTAGATTAGTCAAAACCATTGAAATACTTTAAAAAAAATGTTGTGGTGCTTCCCCTCTGCATACATACTGTGTGTGCACATACAGTGACACCGCATGACAGTCACTTCCAGGGAGAGGGAGAAAGAAACTGCTGTGAAATATTCTTCAAGAAGTTCCTGCCTCCAGCATACATTCAAGAAGATGTCTCTTAAACTGTTGTCAATCCTTTCGACAGTCTCAGCAGACTCACCACTTCTCTGGTCCACACACATCAGATTCATTAAGATAGCTTGCAAGAAAAGGGGAAAGGTGAAGAGTTTTGCCAGCCTCAGTAAAAAGTCACAGTGATACCAGCTGACATCCAGCTTTTCCAGCACATGATGGTTAGTATCATGCCTGCAAGACTTTTTACAGGAAGAACAATTCCAACTTTTATAAGATAATTCACTAGAAGGTGCTGTAAGAGCATTAGTGCCAGGAGTTGTGGAAGGAGATCTGCCGCAGCGCTGGGAGCCTTGCTCACAGTGACAAATCTGCACAGCATGTTTGAACTCAGACACTCCTTAATGCCATAAATTGGATTCACCAAAACACTTTGTGTCCAAGAGGAAAGAGGCCTGACAGGAACATATTGAGAACCAAGAAAAAGCCACCACCTAACACCAGCTGCCATTCTCCCTGTGGGGTCGTAATGGTTCTTGCTGTTCCCCTGGGCTTTAGACAATAACGTGCCTCTCAGGTTTTCCAGTCTGCTTCCTGTGCCAGCATTTGGGTGAGAACAGATCAGTAAATTGCAGAAGCACAGATCTTTCTGTCCTAAGTAAGGCTGCAAGGCAATTAAAATAAGAAGTATACTGATTTTATGCTCAGGACTACAGTATCCAAAAGCCATTTTTTTAACTAGAGGAAAAGAAAGATATGCAGGTTTAGTATTCTCAAAGGAAAAATAATTTTAGTAAAGGAAAAAAAAAAAGCAAGCAGCAGGGACTTTAGAATCTTATAGGGCTTATAGAGTTGAACCCATATTATTCACTTCCAAATGAGCTCAGTTCTTTCAAGCAGTCTTTCAACACCATGAATGTCCTCTTCCACTGCCAGACTTTCAAGACCCACTCCAAGTCACTCAACATATTGCTGCTTAGATAGAACCAAGCACAGGAACAGACGAAGCTAAGGCTTTCAGGCTTTTACAGTATTAGAAGCTTTTTGTTCAGGAGGATCTTTGAACAGTGCATGTTCCAATATCTTAACCTTGGATTTAAAGCTACAAAGACTGCACGTACTGAAAGAGCTCTGCTGGTGTGCGTAGAGAATCCCAGGTTATTTTCGTAGTGAATGGAATAAAAGAAAATTTTGCTGTCTTTTTGGCAGCCTCCCAAGAATCCTCTGGCGAGATCATAGTGGTCCCGCGTCATCCTATGAAAGGAATCCAACTTCTCATTGTCGTCGGTGAAAGCCCTGCAGAGGATGGTCTCTACAGAGCTCAGTTCAGAATTGGCAAGCCTGCAAGAGCATGTGTCAGCTTGCACAGCATAGACACAGATCAAGGTCGCAGTCACATGGGTGCATCTCTAATTGACCAGTAATAATGTCAGTGAATTACAGTTCATGTCCCATTCGCAGCAGACTGGGTGGCTGGTGGTTTCTGTAACATTGCAGGGTTTCCAGCAGAGCCAGCCAGCAACTCTCCAGTACCCTGCCAATACAGCCCCTTTTGGCAGCAGAATTAAAAGCATAAGAACTTTTCCTTGGCAGGAAAGTTAGTAATTCCAAGCTTTCACTTACAAAGCTCAGCTTACTGAACTGAACCAAGTATTACAGCCTTATCCGAGTCATGCTTTGAAACACAGTTCCTTTCATACGGTTTGTGAGATGGCATGGGAAGTTTCTGCTCTTGACTACAGCAATCAGTTTCATTTAACGTGGTTTGTAACAGAAGAAAGGATCAGTCCAGTTTGTGATGGAGGTCAGATTTCTCTCATTAACAAATAGAGTATTCCAAACCATTTAGGAGTCTTCATCCAGGAGAGGTCAGCAAGTCTTGTATAGAGCGCTATCTGTTTAATAACCAAGAGATGGATATTATTAAATGTATATATATTCTTGACTGTTACCCACTTTCCATTCTCAATTATCCATAGACAAATTACTATTTATATTTAATCAGTCCCTAAATAGAATGGGTAACTAATATAAGCTGGTTACAAGAATAATGGTTTAACAGCTATTTTCTGATATTGATTAAACACATTAAGAAATGGGAGATGCAGCTATTTTTTATTTCCTTGAACTGCCTCCTCTTCCTCATCACAGTGATGGCGTCTGTTGTCTTTGCTTTCTGGTTCTTCTTCTTTAGCACAAGGACGCAATGTTTCGGTTAAATATATTTACAGATGAAAGTCAGAAGTCAAACACATTTACAGTTTGTTTTATTTTATGTTGTGGAATTCAAGAGTTGCCCTGTAAAGGAACACACCTCAGGTAGTTAACTTTAAACCTAGACTCATCCAAGTTATTACTCACAAGTGATCACTAGTGTGACTTTTAGTTTCTAGTGGAGAAACAAGTTTTGTAAAAATGAAAAACAAAACACCACAAAAGAAAACAGAGTCCATCTCAGAGGTGAAATAGTTTAGGAAAAGCTTAACATAAACGTTACAGCAGCGGCCAGCTCCTCCTCTGCATTCCCCACGTGACTGATGATAATGCATTAAACATGCCAGCAAGCATTTACCTTGTTCTCTATTGAATCAAGAGCAAAGGTCCTGTTTTATAACAAAAGATCTACATATATCTGTGTTGCCTAGACTCTCAACTCTCCCCTTTTAAGGAGGAATCAGGTCCCTGATCCAGTTCACAGCACCACAGCAAATGGTTGGGCCAGAATAAAAGAAGAGGGTGGGGAGGACAATTCTTTAATCCAATTTTACTATGGGACACTTCATTCTGTGAAAAATGTGGCCTTACTTGAAGGTAATGCTAATGTCTGCTTAGCTAGGCGAGGGTACTTTTATTACCTGATTCAGAGAGTGAAGGGGCGCAGTCTGTTTTCAACATGTAGCTTCAAGTCCAGAGTAACTTTCCAGTTTTAACGAGGAAACCTTCCTTTTGTACAAATGGGGAGAGTCTGTACTAAGGGTTACCCCCAAAGGATCCTATCTTTAATGCTGCCTTGTAGCCCTGCAGTACCTTGAGGAACATTGACACTTGAGCTTCAGTGCTGACCCAGCTGGCGTTGAGATACTAGCCTTGCCAATGCTGGAAATATTTCAAGCCTAGTTTAGTGCTTTGACACACCTGAGACACATGTACCCTGGCTCTTTTGGGTTAGTGAGTTTGCAGGCCTCAGATATTTTCTGACACTTTCCTGTGGTGTTTGCCAGCAACTCTTCATAAAGGTTCTCTTTATAAGTGCCATAAGTTACACTTCCCTTTTTCTAGGACTGCCCATCTTCAGATGACTTGCATGCATGTTCAACCATGGCAGGTCTTCCTATAACTTGGCAAGAGCCTCCACAAGTTTCTGCTATRGATTTTTCATACTTTTTCTGCTGAAGTACCAGGTGCGCTGTATAAACGATTCATTTCTAACTCATTACCTTGCACCCATGTGTGTTACTATAAAGACTGTAAAGCAACCTTAGCCATAAAGTGCCTTAAATACTGTGAGCCGGTGCCCAAAAGAAAAAGTGTTCCTTTTTTTATGTAGCTAAACAAGAATTTAGAGAACATCGGTGTCGCAGATGGAGTAAGAGGGAGAGATGCACTTCACTCGTAAGAGAGAAGCAGCAATATGTTTATTGATGTAAGACAGCGATTTAACCAAGTTTGATAGTAAATGCAACAGGGAGTTAACAAGATTCGATGGCAAGGTACACYTGATTATTTACTGCATGGAGGACAGGGTCAGACAAAACTGTCAGGGAGACCCTCCCACTGAGTCATGAGGTTCAGAAAGGACCCCCTTGCTCTCTAAACTCCTTCTCAGAGAGGAGTCTGGGTGCGGCTGCATCCAGTCCTAGTCCCAGACTTGGTCAAYGGTTCATGTCTAAAGGATTATATATGTGCAATCAATCCTTTATATCACTTAGCTRAGATTTCCAAGTTTAGCATGCTATTAGTCACTTACCGAGGATCTGTTGCAGCAAGRAATCTCTCAACCTCGAGGAGTAAYCTTGAGAGGCRYCCCTACTKAAGGGGAGATCCTGGCGTGCAGCCCRCTGCCGTGCAGGAGAGCTCAAAGGGCTCTTGGGCTGCCCACTATTTATGGGGGTAAGATGATTGACTCATAGTCATATTTACATGCCGACTGCAGATGTTAGTTTCTTCCAAATTTGGCTTGAGTCAGACGTTGACCAGCACTGTGGTTAGGTGAATGCATCACCTATTGTGTTGTTATCTGCATCCATCAGATGCATTCATCACGGTAGCCACAGGTGGTCATTGCTTGAGCAGGGTTAGGGAAAAAGTCAGGTCGGGGGCAGGGGGAGCACACTGTCACAATAGGCTTTGAGAGTGCAGTTACTCAAAACCTTCTGTGTTGGTTCTACTTAACAACAAACTAATGAAAAGACTCAAAGAAGCATTATGATTTCCATTTGCAGTACCTTGTCAGTGTTATACCTTCCTCTTCCTCAAACTTGAAGGGCTCTTTTCTTGTGTATTACATTTCATGGGCAAATCTGATTTAAAACAAAATTGGTTTCACTTAACATTCTCATAACTACGCAATCATAAGCAAGAATATGCTTGTATCCAGATGGTCTGCCCAGGATTCACTGTGGTGACACAGAGGACAAAGGAACACACCTATCATGTCCTCACCGTATCTCCTGGGTTAGAAGTCAGGTTAAAGGGAATGGGGCACGAGCACAGCAGTAATGCATTTACTCGCACACCCATTACTTGCACCATCTAAGAACACTTCTGTTTGAATTCATATTTTATGAAAACCTGTTGAACACCCCTGAATTAAGCTTTGAATCTAGAAAATATGGTTAGGGAGACCTTCTAGCTAGCTTACTTTAGTTAACAAGTGTTGGCATCTTGATTCCTCCATCCCTGCAGCCAGTGAAAGTCACAAGCCAGAAAGAGCAAGTATTTGGCAGTCAGAAGAATGATGTTAGACCTTAGAGGAAGAGGTTTGGGACCTTCAAGAGACACTTTCCAAGGCTATTTAAAGCTATGTCTGTAAACAACAGCTTACATAGATCATTTATCAAGTCAGGCTGGGAACGTAAGAGAATGTATATCCCGCTGAACAGTATTTTGAGAGTTGACTCCCCAGTCATTTTCTCATGACGGTCAGCTCTAAAGGTTTAATGCAATTAAATGTTCTAGTCCAGGCAACCTTTCTAAGAATTAATCTCCTCTTATTACAATGACCTTTATTTCAAAAGTCTCCAAATTTCATTCCTATATACAAAGGAGGTGTTTATAATACAGCAATATACAGAAAACCAGTTTCCTCAAAATACAGGAAAGGGTACATTCAAATGGAGATTATTATTGCTATTAGAAATGTCCTTCGTAACTGAGAAATGAGATGCAACACCAGAAAAGTCACCAAATGTGAATGGTGAGGTTGTTCAGCTAGAAGCAGGAGAGCAGAAAACAGGTTTTATGGATGAGATGGAACCATCTAGTCAGTTGACCCAGAAATAAGCATTTCTTGCAGACAGGCAGACTTAGTATTTTAAAGGGAATGTCACAGAAGGGCTTCAGGTGCTCACTAGAATAGGTAAGTGTCTCAGCATCAGATTGCTACTGATATAATGAAATTATAAGATTCTTCAAGGTGAAGTTTAAGGCTGAAGGTCCAGGTCACTGACTTTTAAATCCACATTGAAAATCAGAACTGGGTATAAACCAGGATTATAAACCTCATACTAAAGAGGGACTATCAGAAACATATCAAAGATGGTTAACACCTTAGGTATAGAGTCAAAGTAGCTCAGATCCTAGCCTCAGAGTTAAACTACTCTTTTCCAAAACCTAATACTTGCAGTACTTGGCAGGTAAGGAAAAAAAAAAAACCCACAACAATCAGGAATCATTGTGGGATGCCATAGGCAGCACAGGGAAGCGACTGCACCTTTTGTGGCTAGCAGCAGTAGTACCCTGAGCTCTGCAACTAGACTGGCATGAGCAGTATAAATTCCTGAGAAGCTGCGAGAGAAGACAGAATGAAGTGGAGCTCAACTTCGGCCAGCAATATTCCATTTATAGTGTGGCTTAAGTTTTCAAATAAGCAAACTGAAAGTGCCTGTGCCTTTTGGAAAGTTTATTAGAGGAAAGAAGAATGTTATCTTATGAGAAAAATAATGGAAAAATATGGTGCTCAAATACCTTGATGGGTAGGATTTTTCTCTAGTCACTCAAGTTTTAGGGCAAGCATAACAGAGGACTGCAGCTGTACATTGGAAAAGTCCAAGTATGCAAAAGAAAGGCAAGATCCAGTAATAAGAACGAGACAGCCATAGTCTTAGAAGAAGCCAAAACAAAGTGCTAGAGACTGTTTTAATAAAGAACAAGACAAACTGTTGATGATCACCTAGAAGAAGAGCCAAGATTTGGGCAGGCCATGTCACAGTTGGGGTATAGCAGTTCTATTTATCCTTCTACTTGGAGTTAGTTTACTAGCTGTTGTTAGTCAAGCTGTTTATCTAACTCTTGGTTTGCTCACTGGCCCAAGGAAAGCTAAGGTGACGTGTTAACTGCTAGTCCCAGTAAACTGCAATGGAGGAGGCACAAGTTTTCTCACTCCCCAGGATGTTTCCATCGTTGTTGTTGGCCCATTCTTCCTTCTAGGATTTGTCTTTCCCTCTGGTCACTGCCGACACATTCCCAGGCAGAATCCTCTCCTAGATATCCCCAAAACACCCACATACTGTACCTACTAGCCAATGTTAATGCCAGTTGCTCCAGCATCTGCATCTCCCACCAGTCACTTGATGCATTTTGTGATTAGTCACTCATATTCCTTCACTCAATCTGTATTTTAACTAGCAACAAACGTAATGCTGAACTGTTGTTAATTAAGCCCAGCAAAGGAAATCACATCAGTACCTTAAATCACAATTACTCGGTTTATATCTGTGTGGGTACACTACATCCATGCATAGACAGAGTGTATTTGTTCTGCGGTCTGTTGCCCCTGAGGTGCTGCAGTTCCTTAATTGCCTCACACGCACAGACAGCATGCGCTCACACTCCAAATGCTACCAGCATCATTAGTTCCTTTCACACTTCATTTCTCCATGCCAGGCATTCAGAGATTTCACAATCTGCATATCCTCCTTTTAAGACATCACAGATCTCTTCTGCAGACCTTTGAGGGACTAACGAGCAAGATGTCTCAAGTTTATTAATTAGCTGCTTATCAGCTGTACTCCACAGCTCCCTACTAGTTCAGCTGCTCAGCTACAGTAATTAAGACAACCCACTTTTCAGTCTTTTATAGCATTGCCTTAGACAGAAAGTTTCACTGTTCCTGAGACTATGGTACTTTCTGGCAATTTTAGACATCTCCTGAATGACTAATAGAGAAATCCTGCTTTCTGTATTATTCATTGCAGCATTACAGCTCCCCATTCTAGGTTTTGTCTCATGCACTCCGCCGTCAGTATGTGCCATCACTGGCACCCTAGCATCCAGATGTTATCTGAAAGCTTCTTTATTTGCATCATTCAGACAAACAGTCAAAAAGCATGTATTCACGCTTTCTCTGATTCAGAATGCAAGTGAAGTGGGTAGTGTTACTTTTCATGCTGCAATCCTTCTCAAACAGGAACAAAATTAAGCCAACAAACATATGCACCTCATGCAATGAAAGGCTTGCTTGTATGTCTGAACTCCTGATTTTTATTAGCTACCAATAGCTCATGTACCCACAGATTTCATTAGTTAAGTATCTGACATGCAGAAACTTATAGAATATGAAAAATGGCCTTTTTTTTTTCACTTTGCCAGTCAGCCATAGTTAATATTATGCAGTGAGCGTAACTAAAAGGGGAAAAAAAATCTCTTAAATCAGGCTTAGTTAGACACTTTACTTTCTAAAATATTTCCTTGAAATACCAAACAGTGTCCATGGCAAATGGCTCTGCAGGTCCCATAGCAATTCTACTGCTTGCTATCTTGTCTATCCATTTATACTGCAGAGCTATTCACTTAGGCCAAGCTGTGGCTCCTTTCATCTCTACACAACTAAGCGCACACTTAAGAGGACATTCTGTTTCTAAGCAGAGCCAACATAACTTCACCTTGACATCTGAAAGCAGTAAAACAAAATGTATTTCCTTTCCCAAAAGGCAATGAGAAGCGACGCCAGTGTCTGACAGTTATATGTTGTATATGCTGTGCATACACTGGTGAGTAAGTCCACCCCAGAGCGTGCCTGCAGTATATATATGTATAGACACAGCTGACCAGATCTTGAGCCCCTGCCGCCTGTCTCCAAACATGGCCCCAAGGCTGTAGGTCAGGAGGGGCCTGGGATGTGCACTCACAGGGGCCCTTGGTCTTGTCTGGATGACTGAAGTACCCAGGACTAAGGTCCACCACAGAGAACACTTACCCCTGTAGACAGCCACGGTCTGTATCAGTCACTGCCACTGTATCCCAGATAAAAAGGGGGCTAACCCTGTAAGATAGGGTGACTTCTTTTTTTCTGAAACAAATGCTAACAGCAAGGCATTGCAGTAGTATATGATGATTATATTATATCCTTCCCAGTAGAGAAGAACAAAAAAATCTACTTATCTATCACTGTAAAAGAACTTGAACTGTTTGTTCAAGGGGAGTTGAAGCACTTCATCAGCCTCATGGTTTTCTGACATGCAAGATGCAGAATTGTCCCTCATGTTGCCTCATGCACAGACACACGCATGCAAACAGCATGTCTGGTAGCTGGTCCAGACTTACGACCTTACCAGCAGCCAACCCTCAGACCTCACAGCCTCTCCAGTCACTGGCTTTGACCACCTGGTCCCTCAGGTAGCCGAATCTCAGACACTCTGGTCTCTCCAGTATCTTAGATTTACGGCCACTCTGTCACTTGGCTCCCATGCCTCTCACCCTATTTGTCGGCTAGCCTGTCTTGATATTTGCTAATGATTACACACTGACATACGTACCCACATAATATGCACTCCAGTCTCTCCAATTGCTGGCACCCTGAGCCCACAGCGCCTGTCATCTGTGGTCCAACTCCAGCTGCTGGCAGGTAGACCTCCATGCGTACACATGCACACAGAGAAAGCCCTGCACCCAGGAAAAGTCAGAAATGGAGTTCAATGGGAAGACAGGACAGACTGCACTGATCAGGCACAGGGCATGGTCAGCTATGACCAGCCCCTGTTTACATGTAACCGGCCTCTTTTATCCCCTTATCCCTCTCTTTTCCCACTCTCTTTCTTCTCCAAACCACCTTGATCCTCCTTTCCCCACCTTTGGTTCTTTCCCTAAACATCCCATAATAAGCCTTTGTACAATTGCCATACAATCCCAAGATGCTCTTCCCTGCATCCCATAAGGAGTCCCATACCTCCAGGCTGTATCCACCCTCAGTCTGCAAGGTGCTCCAGAAAGCCTCTCCCATTGACTCACGGTGATGGGTCTCACTCGCAGTCCATGGGGCTGATGCCCTCTGGGATGCCCCAGGAGAGGCTGGATTGGAGGCTTGTTCCTCTGACTGGGTTGTTGGGGTTCCCCCACCTGCCGCTGTGCCTCTAGGCTCCACGGTGTGTGCTGAGGTGAGCCTTTAATCAGCTAACCCAACAGAAAGCATTCATCAGCTTTAGGTATTTCATGATGCAGCTGCTAGTACTTTAGTTCCAGTATTTTACTCATGTAGTTTCAAAAGACTTTTATACTTAATGCACATGTAAATGTTTTCTTTAAAAAATGGTTTATAGAGCTTATGGAGTATATCAGACTGCTGAAGAACTTTTAAGATGTAAACACAAGTTTTATCTTGGGCTCTGTGCAGTTTATGCATTTGATTGACAACTGTGAACATGAAGTTTGGATTCTTTTCATTGGGAGTGTAAGAGGGGAAATGAGCAGGGAGCATCAGCTCTCCACAGAAAGAGCTTCCACAATTCAGTGCGGTAAGGTTTTACAGGCATTTAGGTCAGAAATAGTGCCAGTGTGTGCCAAATATCTATTCAAAGTATTTTATATGAATTAAACTGTTCCACGAGAAACCAGTGACTTCACTTGTCTTCACTTCTTAGTTTGGTAGAGTGATGGATATCTGAGATTATTCTGCTTTTTTGTTTTCTGGGGTTGTTTCTGAGCATGGGGAAAAGAAGGCTGCACAGATTGCTCTTTTAAAAATTCCCTTAAACAAGATGCCTACGGAGAGTTTCCTTCACCATATTATACTTTCTATCACCTACAGTGAAGACCAGCTCCTTTATATTCCTCAGCTCACACTCAAGATGCTATACAGTGTTTTCAGATTAACAGGTAACAAATGAGATAGACACAAGGCTTTAGTGAATATTAAGCGAATGCTGTGAGAAGTCTATTACACAGTGAAGACAAATCAGACGTTTAGGCAGGCTGAATCTCAGACACAATCAATGTATTGAGGCTGGCCTAAAGCCACACAGGCTTCAAGCACGTGTGAATAAACTTGAGTCCTCCCACAGGGAAGTTATTTTGCATGCCTGCTGGCACGCACTTTTTGCCCAAAAGCTGTCTCTCAAGCCAGGTGAGTTTTCAGATCATGTAACCACTCACTTGCAAGTACTCTGCACAGACATACACAGTTGCATAGAATAACTGCCCTGTAAATCTCAGAACCCAAGCTGCAGGTGTTCAAAGCTTGTGTGTCTTACTCCACACCCGAGTATGCAGGGGCAGAGCCAACAGCCCTCACAGTCCAAGCGCTGACACTTAACTAAGTGACAGATTTTCTGATCAGATTTTCAGATTTTTTCCTTCTCAGGAAGGACTCAGTGGGAAGCTCCTCAAGTGCTACATGTTCCAACCTCTGCCCTAGCATTTGTAAAACAAAAATTAATGCATAATTTCTAAGCATGGCTCATCACTTCATTATTTAATATAGTGGTGGTTATTTTTCTCTGTATCATTCTAACCACACTTATATAATTCAGTGAACGGAGATGAATTTATTTTTCAGCATCACCTATTTGTAGTTCTGTTCACCCATGGCTGTGAATCTCAGACTTCTAATACTAGTTCTCTTATATTCCTTGTCACTGTCCTCTGCTTCTTCTGGGGTGTCCTTCTGCTCAAATGCTTTTCTGAATGGCAGAATAAAATCTGCTTGTCCAGGGGACAGGTTAGGAAATGTGGCATCAATATACTTTTGAAAAGCTTGTCTTGTTGCTTGTATTTCAGTTTCCAGGCTGTCCTTCCAATCTGTCATCTTTTCCAGTTTTTGCGTGAGAGTCTTTACCTGTTCTTCTGCTACTTTCAGCGTAACCATCACTTTTTCCAGCTCATTAAAATGTAGGGTCTCTGCTTCTTTGAGCTGTTTTTCAGTCTCAATCTGATTCTCTTTTTGTGTGATACTCAGGGCAATATTCATCTCATGACGTTTTTCTTTGTTTAATTGCTCTATACTCTTATGATATAGTTCCTCAGCTAACATACTTTCTTCTCTGAGTTGCTCTAAGTGCTCTCTATTTAAAAAAGAAAAAGAAGAAAAGATTTGCAGGGAACACCTGTTATTAAAGATTATTTAAAAAACAATTTAAGTCTATTCAGGTTGTTGTAAAACCTCTCTTATTCAACTATAAATATACATGAAATCAGAACTTGATGTAGGACCTCTGAAACAAAACCGGGTAAAAGAAGGCCACTGATGATGCAGAGAAAGGCAGCTGCAGAAGATTGTATTTCTGCATGTGTTGCATCCAGCGATAATTTAATGATGCTTGCTTCCAAATGAAAAATATAAAGGCTTACTATTTCACTCTTCATTCAGGTCTCTCTTTGAGCTAGCACTTAAGTACACACTGATTTTCAAATAGACTTTGAACAATTCTGCCCTCAAGTAAAAATGCTGTCTTGAAGTGAAATCTAAGAACTGATTTCTAGAATACAGATTCATCTGTAATTTTGTTTAAGTGGTACTAAGAACATCTTTGTGCTAGCATGTCAGTAATAAAACATATAATTTATATTACGTAGTCAAAACATTATGGGTGCTATTCACCAGAGTTGGATCAGGGACACGTAAACAATGGTGCATCAGGCATCCATTAAGGTTATTGAGCCTAATACTTCAGTGCAGAGAAAACAATTTCTGCCCTCTGTTATTGCTCCCTCCACTTTGCTGGAAGTATTTTTGCAGAACTCTGCTAACATGAGAAGTTAAAGACACCAGCTAAGTTTAAGCGGAATGTGATTTATCTTTGTCAGAAAGGGCATGTTTTAATAGTGAAAATGAAGTTATTAAATAATGGATCAAAACTTAAGTGTGACTCTGTTCAGAAAAAAAGAGAAGCATCTCACAAAGGAACACACCTGAACTGATCTTTTCATTGTGAGAGTATAGTGTTATTTTGTTGTTTGTACTGTCAAAAAATGAAGTGTATTCTACTCTTAAGGGAGAGGGGTGTGTTATTATTTTGACATCAAAGCTGTTTAATTCACAACGCTTAATCTATATGGGTAGAATCTCCTGTGCCCTGCAGATGTCTGTATGAACACATCTTTTTCAGTTTTGCATAGATGTCGTGAATGGCACAATAGGCCCCTGAGATCTTTATTTCTGATGACTCTAAATCAGCCATAAAAAGCAAAACTTTTGGATCCTTGGTTGGCTTTGAGATACTTGCTTTTAGGAACAAAATATGTTTTATTTCCACGTGGGGCGTCAGCGAGAGAGAGTGAGCCTGCAACTCTTGCTGGTCACTTGACATTTCCAAATACATTTTTTTCTAAAGGGTCTATCGATCTTTTCCTAGAAGACCCGCATCTGAGCAACACTGATGCAATTCCGGTAATTTTCTTTAGCACAGCATGTTTGCCAGCCAAGTCAGGGGAAAGACTAAGAGCACCTGTGCTGTCTAGCTGCTTCCTTCAGGGCTGCCTCCCTCTCCTGTTTCCTGGCTTTGGCCACCGCCTGCGTCTTCTCCCGGGCACACTCCATGAGGGTGCACTGAAGTCTGTGAGCCATGCGCTGCTCTGCAGCTTCAGCCTCTCTCTTCCACTCATCCTCCATGTACTGCTGCATCTCTGCCTTTGCCTTCCTCACTTCTTCCTTAAGCAAAGTTAAAAGTAGATTTAAGTAGTGACAACAGCTTATCGCTCAGTTGTCTTTAAACAATCCCCACCAAAGTCCAGCAGAACAGACTTCAGGAAAATATTATGGGGCAATTACAGTGACTTATTGTAGCATCATTCCACATCATCCATGTTTTCTACATAAGGCACAAAAAGTTCCCCGATGTATTTTCTTCACAAGCTCACATGGCCGGTGGCATGGTTTTAGAGTGAGGTGGAGAAGAAGCCCAGTCCTTGGTATGCTTGTCAGCAAGATGCTGCTTGGGCTGATACATAAAGGTATGACAAGACTAATCTTAGGTTGTCTGGATGGACATACATACATCTGGAATCTCAGACAACTCAATACATACCAATATACCTCTGTTGCCATTATAGGCCATGCTACACCTGACCATCCAGTAAAGCAATCCAACCCACTTAACTCACTGCCCAGTCATCTATGCTGCTTTGCCACCATTCACAGTTCTTTCCAAGACCCCTGACAAGTGCATCCTCTGTGGAAGTGGCAAGACACTATTGGGAAAGCTCTGGTTGCTTAGATCTTGGTGGGTTTTCTAATACAGGATGAGCAGAGTTACATGAGGTCTGCCGTAAATCTCTTGCACACCCATGCACAAGCTCTGTATTCTGTGTATTTTTGTGGATACTGGTTGTTTGTCTGCTGCTGGCAGGTGAAGTGACAATAGGACCTGCCTACAAGAAGCCTAACTAAAACCATTGGACCATTAGTGGTGGTGGAACAGCCACATCAGCACTGCTGCAAAAAGCCATTCCTGAGGCTATCAGCTGAAAGCAGTTGTCTTTGACCTATCCTACACGTAAAAACCCACTTCAATCACTCATTCAGTGATATGTTTTTTTGGCTGCCACTATCTGTTTGCTTAGACAGATGCTGAGTAAATTTTCTGCTGCCACCTCTCCAAGCTAGCTGCTAGTGAGCAGTTAGCTCACTGTTAACACAGCTCTTAACATGAACTTCAAGAAACACAAACCACCAAATCTAAACCATCTTGCAATTACTTTAGTCATATCTGCCTCTTCTTTTGTTTCAGCTGTAGAATTCTGTATCTGCTCCCTAGTCCTTAGTCACTGAAGCCAATGTTATCAGGACAAATGGTACATGTTCAAATCCTGAGCACTCAGGTCTACGAAGATATATAATAGGCTTATGGCAAGTAACTGAATGGTTAAACACGAGGAACTGAGCTTCTGCCAACTATTGTCAGCAGATGCTATGACTGCAAAAGACAGAGCTCCCGTGGAAAACAGCTCCATAAAATGGAATGAACTCTGCCAGAAACTTACGACCACTGTAAACCTCCCTGGTTTTCCTCTTGAGATGCTAAGCGCATTATTTTGACTGCCTGCAGTATAAACAGATAGCTATTTAGAAACTTGTATAAAATAAAATTCCAAAGCAAAACACTCCAGCAATTCTCTGTGTGCCCTTCATCCGCTGGCGGGAGGCTGCAAGACTAAGGATGACAGGTGTTAGATGGACTGCGTAATGCTTGACTGAGGAGTGCTCGGATGCTCTAGTGGTAAAAAGCCCTATGAAATGGTGCAGAAAGCAGGAAGGCTCAGATCCGGAAGGCAGTTGCCTTCCTTTCTCTTTGTGTATCTCTGAGTCTTTTCTCAGATATCCAAACAGCCATATAAAGCATGTGCTAAGCATAGATAGAAATACAAAGCTACAGTTGGTGTGCTTCATTTAGGAATATACATATGCTGGCAGTTTTCCTTCTCCTCCACCCCACTTAGGGTCCAGGTTCAGCAAACCAGTTAAACACCTTTCTAGCTTTGATGGACATGAAACTTCAGGACAGATTTAAAGTTAAGCCCRTATTTAACTGTCCTTGAGAAATGCACCTAATCAGGTCCAGTGGCTGGCTGAATCAAGGCCTGACAAGGAATTTTCAACAAAGTCCACAAACTTCATTCAATAAAAAAAAATGTGAAACGTGCTGAAAGTGAATTAAAAATCCAGTTAGCTCAAGCTCACATCTCATCTAACACAAAGACAAAGCCAGTCATCTTTCAGGTGAAGTACTTCTCCTGGCACTAGAGTTCAAATCTCAGATGAATGAAGGTCCTGGTTATGGCAAGCATTAAAAAAAAATTTTTTTTTTTTTTACATAGAATGACATTCTTGGTTGTCAAACACATGGTCCTGTCACGCTGGCTATTTCCACGGTAATAAAAGCACACCGGTTCATACCCTTAATTTCTTTCCAAGTTTTTGTTTAAGGTCTTGTACAAATGCACTGTGGTTAGCGGCTGCCTCTTTGAGAGCTTTATCCACTGCATCTTCCTTGTCCATTTCAGCCTTAAAAACAAGTTATTATTTAAGTATAGCAGCTCACATTCTATTAACATCCTATTAAGATGAAGCAGAGGTTACATAATCAATAGTTCTGTATTTTCTATTTAAGAAATCAGAGCAAGCTAAATTTAAAACCAGAGGGCAAAATATGTTTTGGCCCATTTGGCAATTTTACTGCAGTGATTCCTGTTAAAATGTGGCCACACAATAGCATTGAGCCGCCACAGTTGTAACCACTATACATATATATAACATAAAGGGCAGTTTCAGAATCTTGCATAGCACTATGGGGAACAGCTTTAACAACCGATAACTTCTGTGTGCTTTAGAGGCCATTTTCAGACCAGATGTAAAATTTGTTATTAATTCAAAGTATGCTTTGTTGTGATCAGAAACTGGAGAAATATGTGCACACAGAAATCTGTGAACAAAGGAGGAGCTGAAATTAATGACAGCTCTATAGCAGTGACTTCAAAGTTTTTTATTAACTCTCTTTATGCTATAGCAATTATTCCAAAGAATAATCATCATTTAAATGATAGGAGCGTAATTTAATTTACCTGAGACCAAAGTTCAGCTTTCATTTTTTCAATGCGCTCTTGTATCTCTGCCTCCTTCTTTTCATGTTGTTCTTGTTGAAGGTCTGCTCCAATCTCTGCACAATCAACACAAGCAGATCATGCGCAGCAAACAACCAGAGTGCAGAAACCCGTGCCTCTCTCCTGACCCCTTTGCTTGGCTCCACAGCTGAATTAAAAATCAAAAGGCTAAAAAACATGCACCCTCATTTCACATATAGGAAAACACAATTATTATTGCTTGTGCAGTTCCATAAATGTAATAGGAAGGTGCTGAACACAACTCGCACCTTCTAGGCAAGGCTGCACAACAGGAGAGCATCACAGGTGTCCCTCCTGACTCCTTGTCCTGACGGCCATCCACACGGCACAAGCAATAGGTCAGTCCTCAGCTTTCTTGGGAATGATTCACCCATTTCTGTCTGCGGCCAAACCTCACGGCAGCTCAGGTGATGGCTTTGCTCCCCTTAGATGCTACAGGTGAGACGGTGCCCTCTTTGGCTCCCTGGGCCCTCAGAGTCCTCCAAGGCTTTCAGCGAGGTCTCTTGCACTGAGATGCCCTCAGATTCCTTCATGCCACTCTTGAGGCACACAATAAATATTCTCAGGAGGATATGGCAGAATATTTCAGATGTTTGGAACAGAGCATGCACATACAAAGCAATCCCTCTGTCTCTAGGGCTGCTGTGTCTGTCCAGAACCCAAGCAGCCCCAGTGCTGCAGGAGCACAGCTAATCCCTCCTAGAAAGGGGGAGCGAAGCAGCATGGAGGTGACACACGCTGCTTCACAGGGCCTAGGCCAGGGATGCTCCCTTTAGCAGCATGGATGGGGTCCAAGTAAGACGTTAGCATCACCATCTCCTCCTGTGGACATGCTGTGAAAGCAAACAGGTAGCCCTGCTAACTCATTTGAAAAGCTGGTCTTCAGCACCAAGGATTGCCCAGAAGAGAAGCCCCTGCAGAGGGAGGTGGATAAATAAAGATGCCTTTCTGCAAGCCAAAACTCCCCCCCAACATTGGGATTTCAGATCCTCCCCCTCCGCCTTTCTTACTCAGTGCCAAGCCTGGGCATTGCTTTGGATCCCATTCTCTGTGCTTGACAGGGCCAGACAGTCACATTTTCTTGGGTTATTATAAAGGAAAATGAAAAAGGAATAGAGCCACAGGAAGATCTAGCTTTCACACAGCCACTGGAGGATTAAGTCTCCCTCTTTCACTCCAGCCTTCTTCCCCACTCCACATGGGTGGGCAGAGTCCTCTCATGGAGTTAACACGAAGTACAAGGAAAACAGTAGCAGGATGGGACGAAGGGGTCAACTGATTTAAATCAAATAGAAGTCCAACAGTGCATAAATCTTAGCAACAAGCATGTTGTGCTCTGACTGCATAGCTTTTCCCCAGTCCATTATATTAAGCAGTAAAGAGAAAATAATTTAGAAAGAGACTGTCTCTGGCCTTCTGGACGTGTTTTACACTCCGTGTGTTGATGCGGGGCTGAAGYCTTGTGTTCTGAGACATAGACTCACCCTGCTGCCGGGGCTCCCAGTACACTGATAATCTCTTGATATTGTTTAAAATAGAAACCAAGCACACTCCTCTTCACAATGCACTTTAATTAAAATGCACAACATGATTTCTACAAAACTTTACACTGCTGATCAGAAACCTCTATGACAATTAGGTGTAGCATATAAAGATACTTCAGATTCCTGCTAGATCCTCAAACATAGGAATGCTACCATATGCTTTCCTTAACCGTTGAGGTTATGGTATGCCAGAAAAAAATCAAACCTCAAGAGGCTCTACAGAGCCTCAATCTAAGGTCAGCAGCCAGTGTCAGGTATAAGAAGGTAGGATTTGGGATAAAACATCCCAGCTGTGTCCTGTTGAAGGATGAGTCAAATGTTAAGTCAAGCATAGTTCTTCCCAAAATACATAAGCCTTAGAAAACATTTGCTAATGGTCTTACAGCTAATTCTCTTTTGCACTTCATTTGCCCAAATCTGAATGCCTTCATGCACCACAGGATGGCTGACCCTGTCTCCCCTCTGAATATGCAGGATTTATTAATATTCAGAAGGTAAGTGCAGTTCTTTCTTACCAAGATGTGAATGCCTTCATGACTGTCAAGAACAGATGGATACAACAGCTCTTGGAGTTTTCCTAAATCTCAGATTGCGAGGAAAGGATTTCAGAAACAAACTTACCCAGTATATCACGATGAGTGTAATACCGTGTTCTGAAAGGCTTATACTCCCGAATCCGATCAAAAGTAGCGTTGGAAGGTGGTGGTGGTATTATTTTTGAACATACAGCACAACAAACAAAGGAGTCCAGATCAGGACTTCTAATCATTGTGGTATTCTAGTATTTCTCTGTAGTACAGTTACTAAAATGTCAGAACTGTATTCCTGATAGATCTCTTGCTTGCAGGCATAAATGCTTATTGTTGCTACAGAAAACATGCAAGCCGATGAAGAGAGAAAAATCATTGACCATTACTTTTTACCAAGTTAGCCAAAAYGTTTGCCTTCATCTAAGGATTCACACATACTGACAACTCAGTAACATGCTGTAGGCAGATGATGAGGGAGGGTTGTATGAAGTGACCCCTTCCAGCCTTAATGCAGCTCCCTACATAGCAACTGTCACTAGGCAGGGCTGGCTTTGCTCACAAAGCACTAACTTTCCCTGTTAATAGTTAAGCAGCATCACAGCAGGCTTTGGCTTTTTAATGCTTTTTTGTTGTTGTTGAATGTCAACAATTCCTATTCAAACCCTGTAGTCTAAGGAGATTTTAGGAGCAGTACAATAGCTACTATTTCAGATATCTGAATCATAGCATTTCGTTGCTCTTCTTGGTAAAGATGTGAAAGCCAGCACAGACAATCAGGAATTGGCAAAAACCTGAAAGAGCCTCTGCCCGGGAAATCATTTTGACTCACAGTTCCTGTCAAGGCAGCTACCATCCATTGTAGATAATTATTACTATATTGAAGATGAAATTGAGAAAAGCGGAACAAAATTAATTGTATTGGTGCTGTTTGCTTATCCTCCAGATGCATAAAGGGAGGAGTGCTTTCAGAGCTGAGTGAACAAATTTTGTTACTGATGTAGTTTTGTTTGGGTGGGGTTTTTTTCCCTTTAATCCCTATACACACATAGTTTTTAATGATATAAATCAGGTACTTAAAACAGCAAATGCCAGTATTGATACTATAACACCCACCCATTAATTTACTACATTCTTCTCTGTATTTGCACTGCTTTATCTCTTTTTTATGTATAATTTTTGTAGCACGAAGAGAGTTACCTGTACAGCAGCTGCCACAAATAAGCATGTGGGAAGCTCCTTAATAATAAGGACAAGTCTAAATACTCACTCTTCCTTCAGCCTGGGCAGTTCTACATTAACCTGGTTAACAGGACTTTACTCCATCCAACAGATAAGAGGCCCCATCTCAGACAGCTGTTCCACAAAGTGCCATCGGCATGCACATCGCCTAGACCCTGCCCAGGTCAGTCCCACACCTTTCTCTTTCACACACCCCCCCTCCTCCTTTTCCCTCAGTAACTTCCAGATCCATATTCACTTCACAAAACATAATTCAAAATTTTGAGAACCCAAATCCTGCATTATTCCCGAATAGGTAAAAATGAGAGACTGGGCTTTCTCACATCAAATCATCTGCAGGTATAAGGATCAAAGTGTGTATTTTAAAAGCCTGCAGAAAACCAGGTTAAAATGCTTACTGTAGCACTGGTTTTGGAATAATTTAGTTAAATTCATGCAAACATACAAGACTCGTGCATTTTAATGAACTGAAGAGAGCTAAAATCCTGTGTGACCCTTTTTAAAAGATTAATTCTAAAGATCCATCACATCCTATCAAACAAAAGATATTCCACAGGATATGCACAGTGTGTGATAGTTCTGAATATTTGATCGATTCACCTGGAAATTCCCTCACCAATCAAAAGGCAAGTAGTTTCCTCACCTGCAAGCTTTTGATTTGCCCAAGACCTTGCTGTTGTAGGCTCACAGCGGGGAATATGCTTTTAAAGGCTGTAAAAATGATTTTTTTTTTTTTTTTTTATAGCTTCATCAAAGGTAGAGCTCACTTCCCTTCTCAAGAAGGAGGTAGCCAAACCAAGGCCCAGCTGAATTTAAGATACAGGTAACTACAAAACATGGATAGGAGGAAAACCACAGGCTCAAAATGAAGGATTTAGAGGGAGATAGAGAGAAATCCCATAGAGCAACTGCTGTCCCTCAAGGCAGTCAGTCACCTTTTTTACCTTCAGTAACAAAATCTTTCAATAACAAAACCCAAAGCAATTCCTAGAGTGGCAAAGCAGATGTCCCTGCACGTTCTTTCTTCTTTGGCCTGACAGAAGCCACCTTAGCCAGAAGAGGGTTAACAAAGAGGTCTCTCAGCTTCTTGGGAACCCTTGATGGGGCTGTAAATATGAGGAGCTGAATGTTAAAATGCAACCAGAACATCAGTGAGGGTCCGTGGTGGAAAAAGGGCACAGCCTCGTATGCACCCTCCCACCACATGTTCTGGAGTTTGGTTAATGGGATACCGTCTAGGAAATGTCAGGCACACAGAAGTAGCTGGAGGGGCTCACAGGAGAAGGCCTCAGTGCTAAAACAGGGAAGCGCCCACCTGTGCAGTCTGCTCAAGGTAAAGGCTCACAGGGGACCACCTCATGTGCTAAGGGAACGCCTCAACGCCCACCTGCCCTCCAGCCACACTCACAGCGGCACCAACCAGCATACTGCCGAGGGTCACCTCCAACCCACACGCAGGGCTGTTCGGCAAGACTGGGCTTGTTCAGGTTGATACGTTCTTTTCTCTGTCTCTGTAAGAACCTGTTGATTTTAGACTTTCCATTCCTTATTTTGAGTTCAGTAACCTATAATAAATTAATGTTATATAATGTACTTTGCAATACAGAGAAATTTAATTTTTGTATGCAGCTTAAATAAACTTAGTCCTGCTGACGAGTCAAGAACACCCCACAAGCTCTGGCTAACTTGGAGTTACACATATTGATTGGTAAGSTGATACTGGTATGTTCACTGATCTGCTGTCTGATGCCAAACAGGAGAGGTAATGGCTGAGTTCTTCCTGCCTTTCTCTTGGCAGAAGCACTTGTTTCTCTTTTTCCCTCTATCTAGCTACTGACTTTTTTTTTTTTTTTCATTTGTAAGGAAGAGTATATTAGCAACCAAGGATTATTTTGGCCAGTATTTTACAAATTCCTTTATTAAATAAAACCCTTCAATGATTGCTCCATCAGATCTTTTTTGCCTTAAAATTATTTTACTTGCACCACTGTTAATTATCAACTTTCAACATATCAAGAGATCAGCTTTTCCTTTTCACACACAATACATTCTGCTTAAAAAATAAAAGACAAACCCCTGTTTTCACTTAATCAAAGCAAAGAGAGAAATGAGCTGAACTACCCTGTAAATTTCTAAGGCATTTACCAGTCTTGACTGCAGGTCTCAGTTAACTGCATGTCTTCTGACATACTGTGGAGATCGCAGACAATAATTCTTAAAATCACTTTTATGTTCGCGTGTATCTTAATTGCAATTTACTTGTAGAGGCACAGCATTTTATAAAGGAACTTAGATTGGATTAAATAGCAAGAGAGACATTTATCCATTATTTCAATGGACAGAGAGAAAAATAGTAGTTGCCTTGAAAAGTTCTGTGACTGATTTGCTGATTTCCTTCCTTATGTTGTCAGTCCCACTTGGAAGTTTTTCTCCTCATATACCTGGACCCCTCACTGTCGATTGCTTCATAAAGGTCCTTTTTATTCTCTACTGTTGCATGCAAATAAGCCAGGTAGGCCACACAGAGGGTCATTGCTATGAGTCCAAATGCCATCACAGGTTTGTTCTGACAAAAAAAAAAAAAAAAAAAAAAATTACTCCATTTTTAGTCAAAACATTTTTCGTTCATCACAAACATTACATTCTTTAATCTTAGCTTAGAAAGTGAACAGTAAACTACTGTGACATCTGCAAAAATCATCATTGCCTTCTTGTAGACTGATCCAAGTAACTTTAATAATCAGCAAGAAGGAAGACCCGATTTTCTRATAGCAAAAGGAACTCCCTATGAAAAAGAAGACTCTCATCGCATTGCCCAGTGCTCTCTCTTTTGCTGGTCGCAAATGCTGCTTGAGCATGAATGAACAGGCCAAAACCAATTACTAAAGGTAACTATTACAAACTTCTAACAGAATTCATCTGGATATACTACTGGGACAATGTACCCTGCTCCTGCCAAGCAACCTTGATTATATTCCTCTATAACTGATCATGTATTATCATCACAACATCTACTTTTATTTTRTGCACAAAATTTCATCCAGTCTTGCTGGGTTCTGCTAGTATAAATAAAACCTGAGTATCATCAACTTAATTATAAAAGCAAGAAAAAGAAAAATCCAAAATACTGAAAAGCTACCAAAAATCCCCTCCTTTCATATCAAAAAGCTTGCATTTTATGATTTGTTCCCTTTTAAATATTAAAGAGGACTCCTATTACTTAACCTGTTAAATTACATGGTAATATGCCTGTGAACAGTCTTCCTGAAAGCAACTTGGCTAGGTACAAAAGAAGAAGACAATATAACAGTGAAATAAAAGCTGGAATAAACAATGTAACATGCTGGGCTCTTAACAATCAGAGTGGAAAAAAAGTAAAAATATTTTTAGTTACATTACTGAGTGGTTTGCATAACAAGAGATGGTTATATAACGCACACAGAATTGCAATGATTATTCTAAAGCAACCATGTCTCTCCAAGCATATTTAGCTTCTCGCAGAATGAGCCTCTTACAGGTTTAATGAAAAGCTCTGGGTTCACAGCTCGGAAGAGCATAGTTGTTTGAACACTCCTCAGTCCTGGTTTTCTCTCTTTGGGTCTTTCATTTTCATTTGGAGGTTTGGTAGAAGACATTTTAATTAATGATGAATACTTCCTAAAAACAGAATGAAAAACAGATGTCATTTTTATAAAAAAACCTGAAAGAACTACATTCACTGAGTATGAGTTCACACTCAGCTTGTCTTCTTACAACATGAATTTTTGTTTGCATATATAGTAAACGATTGCCTTTGGTGTTACCTAACATTCCCAGCTTAAGCACACTGATTTTCAATCTTGTCAATTTTGTGCCTCCTAAAATTAACTTTTGGAGATGCACGTTTATACAGCAAATGTAAGTCTCCTGATAATGGGCTTGGGGTTTTTTACCTGCCTTTGGCTAATGCTTTAGCTACCTGTGGACTGAGCAGTAGTCTTCAGGCTAAAAAGACAGTATCAGGGTACTTTTTTTTTTTTTAAAAATAACCTTATGTGTGACAGGACAGCCTACACCCTGTTGTAGTGTGGTCACTATATCCACCCACCCTAGTGGCCCTAAGACTCAAGTCTAATTTTCACATACGAGGGGCAGGTCACCTGCAAGATGCCACCTGAGCAAAGGTGAACAAAACACACCCTTGGTTAACCCCGCTTACCGGGGGGCAGAGGAGACACGGTGCTAAGGACACCCCTGCCCCGTAGTTTACACGAGTAGAGCACAGCTGGGGGCTCCGGGGCAGGATTCACAAGCCCAACCCAGCAATTGACGCGGGCCTCCTCCCGCAAGGCCCGACACAGCAGGGAGGTCAGGGCAGCGTGGAGGTCGGCTAAAGGCGACCATACGGGCACAAGGCACTGCCAGGCACGGGGGGGGCACACCGCCAGCCCATACATGAGGCGCAACCGCCCAGCAGCACAGCCTGACTCCCCCGTACCGGCCCCCGAGCAGCACAAACCGTGAGGGCGGCGAGGGAAAGGGCAGAAACCTCTCCCCGGGCGGTGAGGGGGCTCCTAACGCCACTGCCAGCTTTAGGCCGGGGACGAAGGGGGCAGTTTCCCAAAGGAAAAGCCCGGCGGGGACGCCCGGGACATAACAAGCAAGGCCAGGCCGCCGCCGCCGTACTCCAACGGCGCCTCAGGAGGCAGCGGGTGACGGTTAACGCCTCGCGGCCAGCGCGCGCCGCGCCGCACGCCCGCCAACCCACCCTCCCCCGCCGCTACTCACCCGCGCCGCCACCGGGGCCTCCCCTCGGGGGGGGCGGGGCGAGGCGGGCCTGCGCTTGCGCCCCCTCCTGAGCGGAGGCCGCCGGCGCGGGCGGGAGGGGCGGGAGAGCGGCCGGGCCCCGCCCCACCCCGCCCCGCCCCGCCGATCCCCTCAGGCGGCCGGCGGACCCCGGGGGTGGGGGGTACATAGTCGGGGTTGTGGGTCTTGCTCCCCAAGCGCAGCTCCAGATACTAATCGGGAGGTGGGGGAAGAAGCTGGCTCGGTCGGAAGAGGCGCAGTTCACCGCTGAGCCACTCCTCAGCGCCCGGGCAGGCGCCATCCCCCGCGACCCCCCGGCCCGGGAGCAGGCGTTGGCTGGCGGGCGTTGACTGTTGGCCCCCGGTAACGGCCAGTCACTGGTAACTGCCTGTAAAGTCCCCGAGAGCTGTGCAAGATTCATCCAGTTGGTGCAAATCAGGCTAGCAGCAATTATATTTTAAATGTGGGAAATGGAAAAAGAGAAGTGGTGAGATTCCCCYGTCTGTTGATCCCAAGTGCCGGGATCGGGAAGGGGTGGTTTGTGCGGAGATGCGTCTCTGGAAGTGCAGTTGCTTGAGCAGAAAAATACACTGTGATTTAAGCATCCAATTTCTGGTATTTAGATCTGAACTCAAGATTTCAGGTGTCTGGAAACTCCTGGTTACGTAAACGCCGCTTTGCGGCAGTGTTTTCTATTATTTGTAAACAGTAAAATTAATAAAATTACCTGGAGTCCAGAGGAAACGAAGCCCATGTGATCGCATCTGCCAGCTTGTGCCTCCCGTTCTGTCTCTACTGACTTTGATGCCATTGGGCAGTTTCAGCTGTGTTGGAAAGAAGGGTAGAAACTGCGAACTTTGGAAAAACCAATACCTGGGGGTTAGGGAGAGACCCAGATTAGTGCTCCCTTAGGTAACAGGCGGGCAGAACTGAGATGTGATGGGTAATATTACAGAGATTTAGCTGCAGCCAGCTAGTGGATTAGTACATATGTAGTTCTGGACTTGCCAGCCCCAGCTCACACTTCTCTGCATCTGGAGGGTGTGTGAGAGGAGTTTAGTGGAGCGTCTGGTTATTGCAGCCACGGAGGCAGAAGGGGACAAACATAAATGTAGAGGTATCCAGGCTCTGAGAACCACTTGCTCCATGTTTTCTTTTGCAGTAATCAAACTGCATTATTTTTTTTGAAAGGTGGCAGAGTAATAGGATATTGCAGGTTAACTTGTCCCTTCTAAATCCAGATGGAGTATCTAAAGAATTTCTTTGCTGTGTGTAAATATCATGAGGTGAGAAAAATAGTAGGGAAATAAGTTTTGGTGTCAAGAGAGGACTGAGTGGGTATGTCTGGGTTTTGTGTCAACATTTAATTCACAACATACCATCTGCTAATCTGTAGCTATTGTTTTGGCAGCATATGCCACACAGCTGATTTTGTTTGGAAACCATTGAGTAGAAAGAAAGTCACTTTTGAGCGAAGGTTCCTGCTCTCGTTTTGATGTTTGTGTAATTGAAAGAAGCCGATACAAGGTTTTTGCATGAGCCTTGGTTTTTGGGAAGGTAGCTTGGTTTTCTTGAGGGAAGGGGGAGTTTTTACAGTACTGTAGGAGATGTTCTGCATACGGCTCCCAAGTAATTGACACACTGTATATGGGAATGCAAAACATTTACCTCACCGCCCTGAGAAGTGCACTCTCTTATCAGCATGTGCACCTCCTCCCAGCAGTTACTGTCATTAACTGACCCCATCCACACAGATAAAACTTGTGACCCGAAGTCAGCCAGGGTCATAACAATATTTTCCAGGTCGTGGTAGGATGGGTTTATGCCAGAACACATTTGCCTGATAACGGTGGCAAGGATTGTTAGACTGCTGCCAGTTCTCTAGTATTTCCCATCTTTCTTACAAAGGACAGGTAAGTCCCAGTCATCATTGACAGGGGAAGAAATCATACACAGTACAAAAAGCATCATCAGCTAGAAAGAAAATATTCGCTATCTGAAGTGTTGTGGGATAAGGCTTTATGAATAGAAAGAGAAGAAGCAGAGAGGGACTTAGAAACGAGGTTGGGTTTTGACGTGAGTGCTGGTACTTGGCATACGTTGAGCAGGTGCCGACTAAACAGATTAACTCTGCAGTGAAGAAAAGCTTGGACTGCTTACTGCTCCTAGTTTTGCTTTATGACTGTGGGAAACTGTCTTATTTTATCTTTAATGTGAATAGTATGTTGCTATCATCTGACCCAACAGGATGTTGAAATGCTCAATCCATCAAGGCTTATAAAGTTGTCTGGCATCTTTTTATAGAAGAGACTCTATAAAGGGTAGAACTGTAAACATCTGTGGTATTTCTGAGTCACCCATCCTCYTAATATCTGAGTGTCTCTCCTGAAAAGTAACCACACAAAAAACCCCTTCCTTTTCCAAACTGAAGGCTGTTACTGAGATTTATTTTCCCTTTAAATGAATTCCTTTGGGATTCCACATTCGGTGTTGTGCTGTATGCCGTGGCCATTCAGAACTTAATAGCAGTTTCTGCTTTTCGTGAGACTCGCATCCCTTTGTCATTTGAGCTGCAGAAAAGCCTCTGTAGGGAACAGAGCAAATCTGATGCTGTGTCCTGCAGACGTCATTAGGATGCAATAGGCAGCCTAATGCAGTCCGGGGAGCAGCAGCGTGCCTCCACGTCTTTGCTGATTCACCTCACAGCTTCTGCTTATTTCAAGTACCACAGAGGAACAGAGCTTCACATTGTCTTCAAAATAAAGATAGGATGCCTCGAGCTACCGATACACTTACCCCTGCTTTAGAGACACATAGTTACAGAGCTGTTGGGGACACAAAAATTCTTTTTGCATCAACATCGGGACTTCAGCATTGGCATGACTTCCATCATGGGGCAACTTCCATCACGTGTTTGTTAGGGTTTTCATACATGAATGTCTAGTATGTATTTGCATTCCTGTTTTGCCTGATTTTTACAATGTTTTATACACTGTGAGTTTCACGATATTTTAATTAGAGTTGACAGTTGGGACTTTTTTTGTCCTGAACAAGTCTGGAGGAGAAGGGAAAGCAAAAATTAGGAATTACAAGTACTTCCCCCTCCTTACTCACAGCTAATGGTGAGGGGAACAATTATTGCACTGAGGCATGTGAAACAGTATTGCCATATTAAGGACATAAATGCAGAAGAAGAAACAGAAACAAACAGATCTCCAGCTAGACAGAGGTGGCATTGAGAGCTTTCTATGTGGCTGTTGCTTAGCTCACGTCAGTCTCAAGAGCCCTTATGCTGCTTTTCAGCTGCTGTTGCTCATTTCTATCGTTCCCATTTAAAGAAAGCAGAGTTTTCAGACAGCAGCATGCAGTGGTTGGGACCCTACCACTGACAATCCAGAACAGTTTTAAGGCAATATGCATTTTAAAMCCAAAAATCTATTAGAGTGAATCTTCTGTGTTTCGTAACGTTATGTGTATGTCTTAGCCAGCTGTGTCTCTGAGAGACAAACAAATCACCCAGCAGTGATTTGCCGTCCAGCAAAGATTAAAGCAATTGTTATTCTTCAAATACTGATCAAGCTTAT
This sequence comes from Phoebastria nigripes, assembly GCA_035582835.1. NCBI lineage: Eukaryota > Metazoa > Chordata > Aves > Procellariiformes > Diomedeidae > Phoebastria > Phoebastria nigripes. Next base: position 775,216 of record JAYKAV010002780.1, read on the forward strand.
AAATCTTTTTAACTGAATTCAATATGGAAGCGAAAAGGAGCTTTGTTTGGTTCTACTTTCATTAATGAGTGGGCAAATTGTTTCCAACTGGGAACAGAATAATATCAAAACCCAAAGCATCCCCTCTGGAAAGAAAAAGCTTGTTTCTACTGAAAAGGAAGAGCAGAGAAACAAGTGCAGCACTGAATTTGCTCACTACAATACATAGCCAGATACCTTAGAGTGGGGTTTAAAGAGAAACTTGAGCTAATCTAACACCGCACCGCACCTCCAAAGCGGAGGGGGCAAGGGGAGACCTGTTTTCACTTACGGTTGCTGTGGCCTTCCTTGCATGAGGACTCAGAATTGCTCAGCCTTGGAGTACGCTGATTTTGCTCCCTGGTCCAGCTGAAAACTAACGTTGCCAAAAAAGAAAAAAGAAGAACAAAGTTTATTTTTCAATTGGATGGGTGAGACAGTCTGATCTATAATAATCATAAATAACCATAATAAAGTTTAGATTTAAAGGTAAATTTTAGCTTTCTCAATACTAGAAGTAATTACAATATTCCTACAGTGATTTTGGCCTTTGAATTAGTGATGTGAACTGAACCTTATTCGTCTGGCCGTGGCTTTTGTTGGGCATTCAACAGCAGTACCAGGAGGAAGGTGCTCGCCTGGCAGGCAGCTCCTTCCAGCAGGCAGCTGGGAGGCTCTGCATTACCTGCAGTCCAGCACCAAGCTCTGGCACCTTCAGTCACCCTCTGGAGGCATCAGCTTCTCTGGGGACAGTACCAAGGTCCTGATTCAGGCATATGTGTTAGGCTATGTGATACCCTCTTCTCTGTAAAACTACTGAACATTTGCATATAATTCCCAGATAAAAGTCACAGTAAGTTTAGGCTAAATAAATTATACTGTGAAGAATTCATTTAACAAGCACGGAGTTCAGGCTTTCTGCTTTTTTTGTAATGTTACTCAGAGGTGTAGCCACAATCCAGGTAAAAATGACCACCAAAGCATTGATGCTTGGTATGATGCATTAGACAGGACATAAACACTTATTCCATTGCTTAGTTATTAAAGATGAAGTTATGGGCTTTCTCATGGGGAGTGGCTCAGCTGCCTAGTCCAATGTGGGAATTGATCAGCATGTACAGTAACCAAAATACATTTTAATAACAAAAAACAGACTTCAGTTACTTGGGAAAACCACTGTAATTTAGAATTTTAATAGAAACACCCGTCTGAACATTTATGTACTGTTCAGAGTAATGTGTGCCTAAAAGAGTATTTGTCTTTAGTGGACAATTCACTTGTCCAAGAGAACCCGAAATACAAATCTGACGTAAAATGTCAAAGAGCACACAGGGTGGGAGTTAAGGCTCTCAGGTCAGTTATATGATTTCAGAAGGTTACTGTAATTCCATACAGAGGTTTCAAGTTTTTCACATGGACAAAGTTCTTCTGAAAAAAATTCATAAGCCATACTACAAAGGGGTGCTAAGAGTCAAGAAGTATTTCATGAAGGCCTTTCTCGGCAATTTTGATATTGCAGTAAAGTTAATATTGGAGAGAGAGCATAGGTTGGATGAGATGAATGTTAGTAATGAAGCAGCATCTGAAATGGGGAGCTAGCCAGATCCTCCAGGTCATTCCTGTAGGAACAGCATATGAAAGGCAGGCTCTTCGCAGAGAGTCTTCTGCACATGTTCATGCAAGATTGACGTGGTCAAGTGACTTCTTGGCTTGCAAGTGCACAGGCTACACGTATCTCACAGACTGCCACTGATCATTGCCCACTGCTTTGGACGCCCCAGCGTGCGTGTCTTCAGGTTGTGCCATCGCTAATGTGAAAGCACAAAGTGTGCAGCATTAAAGCCGATGCCGATGAGCGCTCAAAAGATGCAGATAAAGTCTGCGACTTTAAACAAATGCTGTAGTTTCCTCATATCTTTCTGATGATAGGAGACACATTATGGTTCTTGTTTGAACAGTGTGCCAGGAGAGATGATCAGGTTTCAGTTTAGTTTATATTACCTAGGAGACAAGCAGTTTCCATTTTCAAGGCTTAAAGCAGTAACTCCCTTTCTCGGAAATGAATCGTTGATTGTTAATGCCACTAGAAATCTGGGGTCCAGCTGTAAGCATTCACTGAGAGGCAGGTAAGTTAGAGTTTCTTGTTATAAAATATAGTTTTACCAAATCAAACAGACTTGATAATAGCCTCATGAAAGCCAGCATAAAACACAGATATAATCCTCTTTTCATTGCACTATTGCAGTACTTTATAACTACTAAAGAATTACAAACTGTAGTGTAGCCATTGACTATCACTTGTTCAAGTGGAAATCTTTTGACTTTGTCAATTCATTTTTTTTACGAGTTGACTAAAGCGTTACAACAGTAGCATGAATGAAGCAATAATACTTATTAATGTTGAAGATCAGGTGCTGCAGAGGGAGTTTTTGTTTACAACAGGAGAACATGGGAGAGATGGGTTATCTGGCACGAAGGTGATGAGAAATGCAGTAGTAGTTGTGTGGGCAAAATATAGACTTCACGACTTCAAAAAAGATTAAGTCATTTTGGCTACTTCTGAGTTTAATTTTTTTTAATTACACAGTTTACCAAAGTAACAAAGAAAACAGTGAACTGTGTCTGCCCTCTCTCAAAACCCATTCATTGCTGTGGAGGAGAGACCACAGCAATTAGCAGCTGGCAAAGCATCACACTCTGCAGCTGCTGGGTTATTAAGTGGTGTTTGCGGTTTCCCTAAATACAAAATGAGACAGGATTTTGCCACCACTGGCTATAAAAAAGAATGCCAAGCATGCTTAAGGTTACGAAGGCTACTGAAGATATAGTTTGTAAGTGATATTTTCAGAGAAGTCAATGTTGGGCAGCTAAGGTCCTGAAGCCCAGAGAGGAAGGAGTTTTGTTCCAAGCCACTCAGGAAGCCAATACGAAAGTTGGGTGTAAAAGCCAAGCCAACCAGCTCTGGTCTAGTGCTAAATGACCAGATAAGCCCTCTTCCATCTAGTCTTTTTCCTTCCTGTAGCCGGTGGCAAATAAATATCTAGGCTGATGTTTTTACACACCATTTGTATATTTTATGCATTATTTAATTGTTTGTGGAATTCTACTTTTAGTATCACTTACCACAGTACCCAGAGGTTTATCTCCCAATGTACGAAAGGGCATATTTCTTGCTCTGAGGAGTTAAAAGTTAATAACAGGTGTGAAGTAGCGAGAGGTTAGAATCAGTAAACTAAGGAAAATGAAAGCAAGGGACTGGGCTATAAGAAACCATGTCTCTTCTCTTAGCTCTGCCTCAGATGTGCTGGGTGATGCTGGATAAACCACATCACCTCTCTGGTGGACATGTCCTCCTCCACAGMACGTGTTTTTTCTGTCTAGATTGTTGATGTTTTGAGGAGAGGACTCAATTTCTTATTACGCGTTAATGGAGAGTTTATACCAATGAAATTCAATCTAAAGTGTCTATAGATTACTTTTTGACAATCTGTGAGAGAAGAACAAGCTATTGCCAGTATGTTTACATCTGCCATTCAGGGGCCTCCACTTCCACTGGAAGCGTCTGATGGATGAAATAGGTGGGAAACCTTTGGCTCACGTCAGCCTGCGAACCACGGACTCTGCTGCACTAGCACTAACAGCGGTTGTAGCAGAAATGAACAACCTGGTCTAGTGGAAGGTGTCCCTGACCATGGCAGGGGGGTTGGAACTAGATGATCTTTAAGGTCCCTTCCAACCCAAACCATTCTATGATTCTGTGATGAACTTGGCCAGCACACAGACCAGGAGGGCTGTGTTTGCTCATGGGTTGCCACACCTTACCTGGCTTGTTTCTGAAGAGCCTTAAAAAGCAATGTATCAATACAATGTTAATGTTACAACTTTACTTATTTGATGATAAGGGACAGGTCATCTGAACAAGGAAAGGTTAATTTTTATGACCTCTCTGTTTTCTCTTGTTGACTTTTTCATAAGGACCTGGAAATCACCTTACATTGGCACTGTCACCACTGAACAAGAAACAAAGGCATTGCAAGGTTAGTGACTTGTAGCAACAGTTTTTCAAGTTCCTACCACATATGTGCARCAGTTTGAATAGCTGGTGCACGTGCAGCTTAGTAGGGTGACTTTGAATGGAGTTATACTGTACCTTGGTGTTCCCAGGAGGTTTCCTGCTCCCTCTTCTTATGTAGTGGAGCACTGGAATAGATGCGCCATGCTAGGGTGGGGTGGGGGGGCTAGTGGAGCTTCCATCAATTTAAGAGCAGACTGAACAAACATCTGTCAGGAACAGTATATGCACAATGAAGCCTTCTTAGGGCCAGAGAATGAAGCAAATCAGTGTTTCTCAGCCTGTGGACCTTATACCTCTGGTAGTCAGTAAGGAAGCACTGGGTAGTCCATGAAACAAGCACAAAGACTCAGCAACCATAAAACGGATGTGCACTTCCTTACGTCAGCAAACAAAGAAAATAAGGGGAAAATGCAGTTACTAAATGAACATCTGAAGTTAAGCTTCATTATTTGTTTGGTCGTTTATGGAAACCATTGTGCCAACGCTTCTTTTTTTCTTTTCCTCATAACACTGACATGATCATTGGTGTTTAAAAAAAAAAAGCTCTGTGATGATGTTTTGATTAAATTSTAAAAAAAATGGAGAGGATGAACTCTCAAGATTGTTACCAACTCTGCTTTTTTATGATCCTATATCCTCCTCTGTGATTCTCTGCTTCTGCTCTCTGCTTTATTATCTTCGCCACTATTTATGGTTCTCTTTCTTCCTGTCAAAAAAAAAAAAAAAAAGGGTAAGTTGTAGGTGCAGCAAAACACTCTCATTAGCAATGTTTATATCAGAAAAATAAAGTGTTTTTCCATCTCTCAGCCTGTGAGGATAATTCAGCTTGCTTGTACAGAATTCATAGACCCACCATTCCCAGGCTCATGTTCTTTCTGTTATTTCTCACCGTTCCATCTCCATTTCCCTTAATACTGCGCCTTCTTCCTGTAATTTGCCTGCTCTCTGAGCTGCCTGCCCTCTTTGTGCCCCTAACACTTTGGATGTTTTCCCCGCTTCCTCTCTACTTAGTTTATTCTTGCATTTTCTTACTTTTTTCCCCCCATTTTCCTCTGCACAAAGATACCTTTTCTGCTTTTAAAGTAATTAAATTAGCAGAGCTGATTGAAATCTAGGTGAACTAATTCTCTGAGCAACTATGCTTTTCAATGGATTCATTACTCAGTGCACATTAGCCAACCTTCTGTAGACCTCACTGAATGACACAAATGATTATTTGATGAACATATTCAACAATAGCATTATTCAAACACTTTACTCAATAAATTACATTCAGCACACTCAGAAGTTAATGGTGCATTCAGGTTGCTCTGTTTGCTCAGCAGAGCATGTGTGCAGCCTTAAGGGGGGGATCCAAGCCACTGTTATGTCTGAGGGAAGCAGGGGGTGCAGAGGGTCTTCTGGTCACTTGTGTCCTCATGAACAGGACAAGGTGTGTGTGTGTTGCTGGTGGGCGGTGTTTAAGTCACATCTAGAGAATAAATGATGTATGTGAGGAGGAAGAGAGATTACCTGCTCCATTTCCTTGTTGGTAGTAGAAGAAGCCCAGGCGCTTGTTTCCATGCTCATCCCTGGTACTTCAGCTAGAAATGAGTACAACAAATCAACATATCTCTAATCTTCAGCTTTTGTCCAAGTTGGGGTGTGTGTGTGTGTATGTGTATGGAGCAGGGGGTTAAAGTAAATCTAACCTCAAATTTCTGCTCTTCACTTCTTGCTCCATTCAACTTTTTCTTGAGCGCTTGGAGCAAATAATCTTTCTTTTACTGTTTAAGGCTCACTAGTGCCTACTTTGTAATTTCCAATAAAGGCTAAGTCTTTTTGTGGTCTTTATTTCCACAGTGCCAAATAGATCCCCCTTTGACCCTTTTGTCGTTTTTTTAAACCTTTGAGTCATTTCATTGTTAGCCTCAACACTGGACATTACCTTGATGCAAGTTGATGTCATCTATATTTTCCACAATCTACTGAATTTCTTTAGCCAGTTCCCTTCTTGACTTCCTTTGATTCATTCTGCACAAAATGAACCTCCTTTGAATTCTAAGGTTGAAATCTCTCTTTGGCTACAAGGATTTGGATCACATTTTCTTGTCCTTACGTTAGTCAGAATATAATTTTGCTGAAGTGTCATGCCCTGACGCTACTCTTGGCATCTGCTTCCACATGTACTGCCACTTCTAGAAGTGTTACAAGACCTCATACAACTGTCATCTTTTTCCTACTGCTCAGTTGTGTGCTTACTTGAAGATTTCTCTTTTTTTTTGTTGTCTGAATCTTCACCTTCCTCTGAATTTCATACAGCCTATATAACATCTTTGTCTTCTCTAGTCTCAGCTAACTTAACTTCTCATCAGTCTGTTCCTGTGCTGTTCCATGAAGTCAATTATCTCTTGTTCACCTGTTGAGTAACTCCTTATCTTTGAAATCCATTTTATTTTTTCCATTCCATATGTTCTTTGCAATGCTTCAGTGAATTAATTGTATTTTCAAAGGATACAAAAGCATCAGTTAACATCCACAATCTTCTATAGCGACAGTGGTGCAAAAAGCAAACATAACCTTTTAAAGGCACATGTGCAGCTCCTTTGAACAGAGGACCTGTGCTGGTTACAACCCAAACAATATGTACTGGGTTTGTGTGGTGAGGTTTTGGTAGCAGGGGGGGCTACAGGGGTGGCTTCTGTGAGAAGCTGCTAGAAGCTTCCCCCATGTCTGATAGAGCCAATGCCAGCCAGCTCCAAGACGGACCCGCTGTTGGCTGAGGCTGAGCCCATCAGCGATGGTGGTAGCACCTCTGTGATGACATATTTAAGAAGGGAAAAAAAAACCTCTGCGCGGCAGCCAGAAGAGAGGAGTGAGAATATGTGAGAGAAACAACTCTGCAGACACCAGGGTCAGTGAAGAAGGAGGGGGAGGAGGTGCTCCAGGCACCAGAGCAGAGATCCCCCTGCAGCCCATGGTGAAGACCATGGTGAGGCAGGCTGTCCCCCTGCAGCCCATGGAGGTTAATGGTAGAGCAGATGTCCACCTGCAGCCCGTGAAGAACYCCACGCCAGAGCAGGTGGATGCCCAAAGGAGGCTGTGACCCCATGGGAAACCCATGCTGGAGCAGGATCCTGGCAGGACCTGTGGACCTGTGGAGACAGGAGCCCACACTGGAGCAGGTTTGCTGGCAGGACTTGTGATCCCGTGGGGGAGCCACGCTGGAGCAGTCTGTTCCTGAAGGACTGCACCCCGTGGAAGGGACCCACGCTGGAGCAGTTCATGAAGAGCTGCAGCCCGTGGGAAGGACTCGTGTTGGAGAAGTTCGTGGAGAACTGTCTTCTGTGGGAGGGACCCCACTCTGGAGCAGGGGAAGAGTGTGAGGAGTCCTCCCCCTGAGGAGGAAGGAGCGGCAGAGACAACGTGTGATGAATTGACCACAACCCCCACTCCCCGTCCCCCTGTGCTGCTGGAGTGGGGAGGAGGTTGAGAAAATCAGGAGTGAAGTTGAGCCCAGGAAGAAGGGAAGGGTGGGGGGAAGGTGTTTTAAGATTTAGTTTTTGTTTTTCATTATCCTACTCTGATTTGATTGGTAATAAATTAAATTAATTTTCCCCAAGTCAAGTCTGTTTTTTGCCTGTGACGGTAATTGGTGAATGATCTCCTTGTCCTTATCTTGACTCACGAACCTTTTGTTATATTTTCTCTCCCCTGTCCAGCTGAGGAGGGGAGTCATAGAGTGGCTTTGGTGGGCACCTGGCATCCAGCCAGGGTCAGCCCACCACCCAATACCATGAAACAGGCTCTATGGCCCTTTAGGCTTGTGGTTGAAGGTTGTCCTGTACAACCRTTTCTCAACATCAAGTAGAGGCTGCAAGTGGGAAAATATAACCAAAGCTTTGCAGACTTCTGACTGCAGAAGCACCACTGACTGCGAGACCTGCCCTGCAGTCCTTTAATAAATTTCAGTTTCTCATCAACAGAGCACATAGACCAGGAGCCATCTTCAGGCCTGTGAAATCCCTGCTGCCTCACTGCCAGACTTCTAGGTACCAGAATGTGTTGCTGTCTTTCAAAATAGCTTTGCAGGAATTTCATCCATCCGATCTTCTGGCTGGCTAGAATTTGCCCACTGCTCAGGATCTGCTGGAGATTTTAGTCAAATCCTTGATCACCATTTTCTTTGGGCAGGACTTTCTTTTCCCCTTCACATCCTTCTCTTCAATGTGGGATCAGCAAAAGCAGGTATAAAGCTGTTAATTTCTAATCCCTCTTGCTGCTCAGGTAAGGAAGTAGCAGCTCAGCTTTGGGAAAAGAGACCTCAAGGTAAATTTCTCAATCTGTATTTAGGTATCTCCATGGCCTGATTTCCACCAGTGTTGGTTCCCACTGAATTTTGTGCCTTGCTGGTGACCCAGCATATCTTTCATTTCTGTCCTGACTTGTTCAGCTGGAGGCTTATAACTGGTGTAACTCCAGTCATGGATTGATAAGTGACAGGCTTTTTACATTAGAAAGGGATGGTGCAGTTCTTATGGCCATTAGCAAAAGCCCACTCACAGCCATACTTGTTTTCCATGGAACAACAAAATTCAGTCTACCCTGCCACAGTGCTTGTGTACATCTTAAAATCCTAGGAAAGTCCTTTTGAGGTTTTCCTTCAAATCTACTCCAGAGGACAGCTCATCTACAAGATGTGTTCATACATGTTAATATTCACGCTTGCTCATGTGAATGTTTTGTTTCCTTGCCTGTGCTTTATTACATAGTAGTATCTTCATGCTTTGCTATTCAGCTCCTTTGAGACCAATGTATTGACTGTGTATTACTTATCTAGAAAGCATTAAAGCCCTAATTGAGCTCTAATTGCAGACATGGAGGACAGAAATAGCTCTTTAATAACAAAGTCACCACCCTGCCAAACATGTTTAAAAGCCTATAAGCGTATGTCTGATAGGATATAAGCCAACTGATATTCCCCTGTTATTCTTTTTTACCTGCAGCATAAAGGAGTAGCTTGTAACCATTCGTTGTGAGAACATCTTTTTTCGACATCCTTCCCAGTATAAATCAGCAATATATTCATTTCTGCAGCTGTCCCTCAGCTCCTCAAGTAAGTCACCAGCTCAACAGCTCTAATGGTAGCAATGTAGGAATACCCAAATAGGCAAATAACCTTGTTTTCCAGCAGAAGTCTGGCCATAGGCAGGGATCATGATGGGCTACAGAATCAAGGGACAGCAAAAGAAGTATTGAGCTTTCCAYCTGTGTTGAGCTTTGTGATGCTGTGGCCTGATGACGACTCGTACTCAAACTTGCCAGTTGATGAACTTGCTCATACATCAGTACTAACTGCAGCTATGGCAGTAGCAGTGGGATTTGCATGTGCCACTGCAGCCACAGAAGGGTACATTTTCTCTCCTGCTAGGCAGAGCTTGCAGGAGCAGTAGGTGGGATGAGGACATTAAAAGACAGAGCACACAGATCTGGAAACTTATCAGATTTCCCTCCTCATGTCTTCCAGCCATTCTGTGTCCTGGGAATACATCTACTTTTTGCTCTTACAAAACAAAGGAGCGTGGTATCCTCGAAGATCCACGCAGACCTTGAAGGCGGGGCCAGGTGGGAAGGTGACTGTATGCTCTTGGTAGTTATCTCAGGTCTTCTTTTGACTTTGAGGAGAGTCTGACTGTCAATGGCTCCTTAGGCAGCTCTTCCAAAAGAAGTGTTCCAGAGTTAGGACAAGGGAAGACTTGTGTAGAAAACAAACTATAAAATAAAAACATTTTTGGAGTAAAGCTTAGTGCATTTCTTAAATGATAAGAAATACAACAAAGAAAATCCAATGAAGCAGGACAGGATTTAAAATATTGCACAGATTTACTGAGAAGTTAGACCACAGACAAAAAGAAAACAATTTACATTTTGGTAGTCAACTTATTATGGGACACATGGCTCCTATACATAAATTTGAAAGTGAAATCTGATTTGACTGTGCTTAGTATTTGCATAACTGACAGGGCTAAGTTGAGTGTACCTCAGTGGTAGAGTGCTAGCCTGAACTTGCCAGAGAAAGCTCTACCTGACGCTCAGGAGACCGTCGGGAAGAACAGGCRCATTTACTTGCAGAGGACAGTTTAACAGAACAATTAGGCTTCAGCCTAATTGACAAAATCTATTTTAACAGCAAATAAATTTTGTGTAACAGCCTCAGAAGGTACAAATTATGAGAACTAAGAGTAGTTTGTTGCTGTTGTTTTCCTTCTTAAATGCTTAATAATTTTAAATTGCTTCAGCTCCTGGTTATATTTCACCTCGAATGAACGTCTCATTTTTCTTCACCCACGAGGAAGCATCTCTTTGATCTTGTGTTTCTTCGATACAGCATTTCCTTCTTTCCTTGAGGAGAAAAATGAGCTGGGGATACCTACGTGATCTGCTGAGTGGAGTGAATAAATATTCAACAGGAATTGGAAGAATCTGGGTAGCAGTTGTGTTCATATTCCGCTTACTGGTTTACATTGCGGCCGCAGAAAACATCTGGAAATATGAACACGATGAATTTGAATGCAATATCAAACAGCCTGGTTGTGAAAATGTCTGCTTTGACCATTTTTTCCCTGTCTCCCACATCAGACTTTGGGCTTTGCAATTAATCATGGTCTCCACCCCTTCACTCTTGGTTGTTTTTCATGTTGCTTACCGAGAGAACAGAGAGAAACACCACAACCAGAAACTTTATAAAAGTCCAGGAGAGCTAGATGGTGGATTGCTGTGCACTTACCTTATCAGCCTTATTTTAAAAACAGGATTTGAAATAGTTTTTCTTGTCCTCTTTTATAAATTGTATAATGGGTTCAAAGTACCACGTCTTGTGAAATGTGACATAAGACCATGTCCCAATACCGTAGACTGCTATATTTCCAAACCCACAGAGAAGATGATTTTCCTCTATTTTCTGGTGGCAACTTCATGCCTGTGCATTGTATTAAATCTAAGTGAATTGAGTTATCTCATTTTCAAATACTCCATAAAATGTTATCTGAAGACGTACATCAAGAAACATCAGGGCTCAAAAAGTGATTGCCACACATCAGAAATCATCGGTTGCAACAGACCAGCAGCTGCAGGACAGTTCTACAACAGCTCCCCGTCCTTGCCTCTGAATATACAAGACAAATGTGGAAAAAAGCTCCCTGTTGACTTGAAAGAAGGTGGTCAGGGACCACCTTCCCGTTACACAAGCTGTATTTGACGAATTGCTTTTCCAACCAGTGCTTTACAGAACTGAAAGGATAGTTATGTAGGAAATATTTTTTCTCTATTAGTTCCCCCTTACTTGAGTGGATAAATTCAGTCGCATTATGTAAGTTATACATAGAATCATCTAGATCTGTTCATGTTGAAACAAAGAGGTGTAGAAGTCTGAAAATTCCATGAAGTTTTAATATAAACACAGATGCTTATGATAAATCATGCTGAAACAATTGCTCAAACAGTTGTGTTTTGAGTATTACAGAGAACTGCTTTAGTACAAGCAAAAAGAGGCTTTTTATATGCAGAGATGGAAGACCCTGGGATTAAGACGCTGAACAGGAAGGGGATGTACAGCATTTGTCAAGTGGGTGGATCCAATAGCTATTGAAATAGCGATCGGAAAGCGCTGGCATACAGTGGCTGCTGGTGTCTTGAAGTGAGCTGGATGGTCACAAGCCCATTCCACTGGGCTACTGTAAAACATCTCAAAACCCCAAAAAATAATAAGAGGTAGGCACATCTAGTTTAGCCCATGGTGATAAAGACAGACCTGGTTATTTAGCTATTTGTGCAGCACCTCCTTCTGGAGGTATTTGAGCCCTTTACAGTTTTTAGGGTTTTTATCATCAGAACGTATCCTGTAAGAAAAGGTACTTGTTCAAACTTGTGCAGGCAGTGTATACCAGAATACAGAGTTAACTCCTGGTCACCTGCACTGAGCAGCTCCTGAGTCATTAGACTTTTTTTCTGCTCTGTGGCTGTGGCCTTTAAGGGAAAAGATCATTCCCCATTCCCTAGGAGCTTAGAGAAATGTAGACCGCACAATACGGCAAAACAATAGCCAGTGGTCCTAGTTTTCAGTAGCCTGGAATCTGGTCCCTTTAGTAAGGCTGAAAATACTGCTACTCCTTCAGTAGATTTCCCTGCCATGGAAGAACATGTGAAATCTGAAAATATGAAAAGCCTCCAGTAGAAACAAAGTAAAAAAGAATCACCTATTCCCTCCCCACAAATTTCAGAATATCTCTTAAACACCACGCATCTCTGCTCCCTGTTATGTCCATCACTTGGGCTAACAGGAAAGGGACAGAAATTACCCACGATGTGTCTCCTGTTGAACCTAGACTTCTGAGACGATAGAAATTAAGTACCTAAAAAGACTTATTTAAGGGTAGTGTTGTTCTCTTTCCATTGCTGCGATGAAAGACCTTCGGACATACATCAGTACTGAGCCYGATCAAAACACACCCTTTAGAGAAAAACACTGCCTGCAGTAAGTGGAGCTGCCTGAATGTTGAACTGATTTTATTGTTTGCACCAGGATAAAGAGGAGGAAACAGTAGCAAAAGCACATTAACTATTTTTTCACCCCAAAAAAACCCAGCTTTGGTTACAAAGTATTACTTTTATGAGTACCGGGGTAGCAGTTACAGAATTAACTTGAAGAACCGATGAATRAACCATGTGCTTTTGACTGTGATTTTCAAGCTTTTTTGCTAAAATAAACCTGCTTTTATAAAAGATGAAAATCCATTTGCTGCTGTTGAACTTAACAGTGACAGCAGTCTCTCAGATCCTAGCTTGCCAGCTTGTGGCCAGTTAAAGTTTTACATCTCGAGTGACGCTGAATCAGTGTGTATATCAAGACAATGCACTTTACACAATTCGGAACATTTTCTGTTAAACTGCTACATACACAGAACACGGCTCATGACAGAAATGCAGTTGGAAACTCTTTTGCAGCTACTGGACAAAACCCACCAAGCAGTGCATGAAGCAAAACCATTGCCCATCAGCCCTGTGTAACTGTGACTGCCACAGTGAGTAACTGAGAACAAAAACCAAAATTGTCTTGGCCCTTTTGTACCCTAATGCATCATTTTTTAAGACAATGGAAACACTATCAAAATAAAAAATGCTTCCAAAATGACTGGTTTTTAATTATTGAGGACAGATTTTAAGACAGCACATTAATGAAAAATATTTATTCATTTTTTTTTTTTTAAAGCAAGGTTTATTTGAGAGAAAACGAAGAGAAGCAAACACAGTTTAGCCAACATAGGTTTCTGATTAAATTTGTGCATTAGCTGCTCTCTAATAAAAAAGTATATGAAGTCAGGGCTTGAAGGGTTTTAGAACATCCCCTAAAGCTCTGTGGCTGGTCAGAGCTTCCTGCTCAGACCAAAAATCTTCCTGTGAAACAAGTACTTTAATTCTTTGGAATGTATATTCAAGGTTTTATTTCTAATTCCTATCTTCAACAGCCATGAAATGATAAACAAATTCCAAAAGCAATAGGTTTCAAGTCTCGGAGAGTACTTCAGTTTTGACTAAGCCAGCACCTTACATGAGAAATACTCTGAAAAATTATTATTGATCAACTCTGTGTAACCCCCAACTCACTCATAGCGAACAGCCAGGTGGCTTTTACACCATGTGCTGCAAAATTAGAGGAGTGTTTGACAGAGCCACTAATGAAAAGGAAACGAGCATCACACCAGGCAGCTCTGTCAGATTTTATTTAACCTGAGACAACGGGAATAAATTCATCTACTTTCTGAGCCCCTGCTCTTGGCCAGCATTTGGTCTTTTACTGGCTCCTTCCCTTCCACAGCCCTTTCCCTGCCTTTATACTCCTTTGTGCTCCGGTTTAAGTTTCACTCATCCATCCATCCCTGAAGTCATTTGCTCTTACATTTTTGGTTGAAATAAGTTTGTAGACTTGGTCCCTAAACTAAAGGTTTAAGGGCTTTTTTGTGTATTCAAGTCACTCAGACAAAAATAAAAAAAAAATCAAGTGCTATGTTTTTTTCTTTTTAAAGTGTAGAAGTACAGTCTCCTTAAGCACATAGCAATTGGTAGGAAGCTGATCTGAGCCCATACTGTAATGGAGAAATAACATGATCACTCCATGCACATTCATACAAAAATATTTACCTTGTGCATATTTCAAAACATCTCTGCAAACATTAAAAGATCCAAGTCTTACGCAGATCCTTGTTTTCTTTAAAACCCAAGTAATCTCCTTGCCTTGTGACAGACGAGGTTTGGAAAAAAAGTCACAGAAAAATGCAGGGCAGAGCAGGAGCTGCTGCCCCAACTCCTGCTTCAGCAAGCTCCTCTAGCCCTGGGGGCCTAAACCTCAGGGCACCATGCCCGTGCAGGTGGGAGCCCCAACCATACTAATTCTTTGGCACAGAAACTAACTGCAAGAATGTAGCCAACTGTTTTTCCTCACCTGAGCCAAGACTGTTTTCAGTGTTACTTCTACAAGCATCGCTCCCTCGCTATCCAACAGCCGTGGACAGAACATCCCAGCAGAACGCCCTAAGACCAACAGTCCGCCCATCCTGCTGAGAATGACCACCCCAAAACACGTGAGGACAAACCCACTACTCTTATTTACACTGAATTCGGGCTCATAATATTTCTTTATAAACATAGTTAACCACAAGACAGGCTGACTGCCGGTTTAAAGATGTCTTTCAATCACCAAACAGGCTGTACTCTGCATCCAGGCTCCTCGATTTGGTTGCTTCCCCATCAGCAACAACTGCTGCTTTAGTCAGCACATTCCTGATGGTGAGAAGGGGTTTAAAAGAAAGCGTCTTTGCTCAAATGCACCACAGTTCATGGGTGACGTGTCTGGAAGACAGAGACACAGAGAAGGAAGGAGAGAGGGGAGAAGACCGGGCAGTGGGGCAGGGGCCGGCAGCACCCACGGGTGTCAGGGCACCCCGCAGGCTGAGGTGGTGCTGGTAGCACTGGGCTCGGCTGCCCTGGAGCCCCATCCCACCCAGCAGCCCCAAGGGCAGGGCTATGGCTCCAGGCTCCGGAGGAGCTGTCAGTTCAGGCATGCTGCCACAGCTATAGCAGGAGGTATTATACATCACTCAAGGTAAAATATCTAAATGCAAATACCAAATTTATTTCGTCACGGACTTTTGTAGGTGGCTTTACCAAACCACAGTGCCCTCTGCAGTCCATGACATCTTAAATCAGACCCTGCCTTCAGTCCCCYGCTTTAAGTTTAAAATACTTTTTTTTTCAAAAAGGAAAAAAAATACCATACTAGCTTACCTGTTGGACAGGCTGTCAGTACCCACCTAAAAGGGAGCTCACTGACTATATTGGTACAGCACCCACTTTAATTGGGATAAGAATGAGACAATATTAAAAATTTCATTCTCAGAAATTCAGACCCTACATTCAGATCCAAACCAGAAATTATTTCCTGGATATTTATGACATTGGAATTTTTTTTCCTTTTTTTTTTTTTTTTTTTTTTAAACAGCATTCTAGTATAGCACTGTGTAGCTAAACAGTTGTATGCTATTCTCAGTCTAAAAACTGCAAATTATGCGGTATCTATCATTAGGAATGTCAATGTTGAAACTATCTAACTTACACAACACAAAAATATATCTTCTAAAAATTAACAGTTGAGAGGTCTGTCAACAGTGACTGCAGTAGCTAGGTACATCTGAAAAGAGGAGGTTTCAGGTGAGCTTTGTGGATCCTCTCCAGAGGAGGTTCTCTGCCCTCTTCTCCCCTGCAAAAGATCCCCTCTACAATCTGCAGCTCGCATCCAACACCAACTCCATCCAGGGAGACCACACGGCCTCTGGTAGGTAGAACATGGCATCATGCGCTTGTAACGATTATAATGATCTCTCCCAGAGTTAAAATGCAAGGATTTGTTTCAGTTTTATCATTCTCAGATCGCACCTTTGATTTACTAACTTGGCAGAATTATCAGTTTAATCACTGATCAAAAGCGAGAGGAGCAAACGGGCTCCATTCGAATGGAAGCACGGGCTTTCTGAGAAGGTATGCAACTTAGCACCAGATAGCAAACCAAGGGCTATGCCCAAGCTGAAATGCAGTTGCCTTTCCACTTTTTCATACATAATCCTCACTCTCACAACAAGTCACTTCATTTGGTTGTAGGAATGTGCCCTCTGCACTGATATTCAAGTAAACTGTCAAAGATTCCAGGTGAATAGCTTAAGAGCAATCAAGTGTAGCATTTAATGCAAAGCTTTACATGGCAAGACAAGTTTATAGAAAAAAAAAAAATCAAGCCAATCTCTCCAAGATAAAGACTATTTTATATTACTGAAGGTAGGTCACATCCAGTAATGAGAATAATCCAAGAAAAATTTTTGGTACCATACAATCCAGCTGGCTTGTCCCATCCGAGTTAAGCGTAATCACGCATGAAAACCAACATCGTAGGTTCCTGGGTACTGACAGCTCCCACCAACGCATTCACGCTTTTGGTTACTCAACAAACTGGATACCTGTCGTTTCGGTTAGCAGCATACAGAGAAATCGCTCCAATCCCGGGCACTACCAGCGGCACCGCTTCTGAGGCTCGTTCCAGTGTGGAAAAGAGAGAGGTGGCGAGAGCGCTGCCAGGTACAGTCAGCAAGAGGCAGAAGAGCGCGGAGGGAGCCTATGCCATCGATAGAGCACAACCACCGAGTTTATCTGTAAGATCACAATCTCACTTCCCTTTCAGAAAGTGCCTTGTTTATTCAGTTTTTAACGGTATGGCATAAGGACTCACGTATTTTATAGATAGATACCAAATTGGTATTATCAAAATAAACCATCTGTTTTATAAACCCACTATTTACAAAAACGGTTTCTGAAGTTTTTTTGTTTTGTTTTTTTAACAAAAATTAAACTATACACCAATCTAAGTTACAGAAACAAAAATAACCTTTATAAGATCACATGTATAAAACAAGAAATGAAATGTGATTTTATTTAAGGCAATACTGGGCTACTTCACAAATCACCACCTCAAATATATACACTGCTCCACACTACTAATTTTCTATCACATTCACAACGGATTCTTTAATACCAAATATTGTTTTAAATCTCCAATGTAGCAAACTATTTTTATTCACATTTCCATTTTTATTATGGAATCATAAATGCTTTGTATCCAATTAAAAGCAATGAAAAATGTAGCTATAAGAAAACTATTATATTTATGAGTTAACTACATATGAATATCATCCATAGATACTGGATGTTAAAATTTACAAAAATGAGAGTGTGTCAGTACGCTTAACCTATGAAATGTGATCTTATCCAGCTCCTCTCCTGTAAATAAATGCTTTATGCAAAATAAACTGGATATGGCAGACTTAGCTAGTTTTAGTTCAAAAGGTCTTAATTTAAAATGATTAAAGGACAGTTTTAAAAACTTGCTCACTTAGTTACAAATTAAAATTCCGAATATAAATGTGTCATTTAATAGTTTAGACTTACAGACTGCTGGTGGCAGCAAATGATTTACAATAATAAATATATACAAAAAAAATGTATCTACAAATAAAGAGTACTGTTATACATGAGCAGTGACCTGGTGAAAGATACCAATCACAGACAACTCACAAAGATTTAGTTCATGGAAAGGACAATCTGATAGAAAGTTGAGGTTTTGATCAAGTATTTACAAAACTGAAGCAATTACTCTGTTCTTCAAGTCCCATAGGGATAAAAACAAATAAGAAATTTACATGACTCATGTCATGTTTTTTGCTAGATTAAACCACTTCAAAATAAAAGAGCTCCACAGTTACTAGCATGCTTGATGGCTTCCTATTCAAAATACATTTTATTACAGGTCATGGTTAAACACATTAGGTTTTCAGTATTTTGACTCCCCTTCCTCGGTACCCATAACAATTACTTTTGCAGCTATAACCTCTGGATTATCCTCCCAACGTCCTTCAAGCTTTCTCAAACTGACGATAGGTTTCATTTCCTGAAGTTGCTTCAACAGACGCTCAGTGCAGTCTTTAAGAGTCTTGTCTAAAACTATCTTTACATTATCACCACACGGAAGCCGTGATGGGTTGGCAAACGGTACAAGGGTTTCAGTTTCAGAACATGACCAAGTGACGTTATTACTTGCTACGGAGGTCTTCTCGTTGGATTTTCGCAAGTTCAAATGGGATCCCTTTTTGGTTCCGCTGCTATGGTAGTCTCTTTCTGTGTTTTTCTTCTGCTTCACAGCAGACTCTTCAAGGAACTTGAGGAATGACACTTCAAAACCCATCGGCTTAAACGAGCTCCAGTCGAAAGCTGCAGGCTGCTCTTCGGCCGTTTGAATGGCGACAGCAGTCTCTTCCTCCCTCTGCATGCTACTCATGTCAACGGGCAGTACTTCCTCAGTTTTTTCAGCTCTCTTCCTCTTATTCTGAGATACATTTTTTTCTTTACTTGCTCTTTTTAAATTGTTTGATTTTTGCTTTTCTGAGGGGCAGGAGCTGGTCTCCTGCAAGTCACTATTTACACTGGAAGAGATTTTTGCTTGATTTTCAGCACTTGAACAATCCTCGTTAATCAGTTTAGTAATGAATAGTTCTGTCAGTTCATCCACTTCATCCTTCTCACCTTTTTCAGTTTCCTTTTGCGGTAATGTAGATGTGCTTGAATCATTATTGCTCGCTATCAAACTCGGTTCAGGCTCTTTCACATCACTTTTTTTATCAGTTTCCTCTTGCTCACAAGAGGCTTCCTTTACTTCTGAGACAGAGTGCTTTTTAGATACAATAAGAAGATTTCTGTGTTGGGAAGTAAATGCTTTGGACAGCTTGTGACATTTGTAATGCCTTATTATGTTACTTTCGCTTGTAACCACAGATGAACATCCCTTTATCATACATGGATACTGAGTTATGAACCTGCTCGTACATTCCGATAAGGCATCATTTCTAGCCTTTATTGAATACACGTGCTTGCCACGTTTCAGTGAATAAGCCTTATTTTCTTGAACTTGCATTCCTTTTGAGTTTTTGTTTTCCAAGTTCACGTTTTTCTTTCGTTTTGTTTTCACTGACAGCCTGTTACCTTCTTTTCCTGATCTGTTTTTTAGTCCTCTCTGTTTGGACTTCAATGGTTTCTCCTGATTTGCTTTGCTTGAAATGTTTTCCTGACCTGGTGTCAGTCTCCTGGGTCTTATTAGATGATCTTTATGCTTGTCATTATGTTTGTTAAAAATATGCCTCAAGAGGTTAGACCTAGTAGCATAAATACGGTCACAGCCTTCACAGTCACACTTGAATACGCCGTCATCTTCTACTTTGTTTGGCCTTATCTTAATACTGTGATCTGCCTCAAGATGCACAATGTAGTTAAGATATGCTGTAAACGAAGACTTACATTGAGACTGATCACAAGAAAACCTTCCCACCTCTGGAGCCAATTTCATGTTTCCAATTTGCTCTGGGGTCATGTCATGAAGCTTCATATAATGTTGTATCAAGCTGGTAACTTCCTGGAAGATGCGAGAGCAGTCACTCACCTCACACCTGAACTCCCTGACAGCGGGTTTAGTTTCCACCTCATCGCGTTCCTCTTTGCCTGGCTCATTCTCCTCCTCCACTTCGGCAGAGAAGGCAGGGAGGTCAGATTTGTGCACAGCTTGGTAATGAAGGATTAGGTTTTGTTGTATTGTAAAAGCCGCGAAGCAGCCCTGATGGACGCATCGGTATGGTCTATAAGGGCTGTATCTAGTGGGAAACTCCAGAGATTTTGTTACAGGCTTCCTACGTTTTCTCTCCTCTTTTTCCTTCCTGTACCTCCTAACCTTGCGTACTTTGGGTTGTGCCTGTGTACTACCAAAAGAGGCTGCATTATGCTGCTCTGGTGGAACAGAAACCACCTGGGGAGGTTTTTCCAGCCTTTCAGGAATATTATTTTCTGGTGGAAGTTTTTCCAAGACTTTTACAGGCTCTACAACTTCCTTTATCTGAGCTTCTTTGACCAATGGAGCTACAGTTTTGTTTTCTATTATTAGTGTCTGCAAAGTTTTTACTTCAACAGGTCGYGGGGCTGTGTTTACAGTTTCATTTTGAGATCTTCTGCCATAAGGCCTTTTAATTTTTAACTTTACCATCTCCTCTGTCGTAAAATGATGTACAAGCTGACAGTGTGCTCGGAGATTAGAGTTTCTTGTGAATGTTTTTGGACAGGTAGCTACAACACATTTGAACGGGGCATACTTCAGTTGATGTTTCTTAATTTCTAATATCATTTCTGCAGTGTACTGATGAACCTTGCCATAGTGTTTAAATAATGCATCTTTTGTCATAGCGCTGTAATTGCAGCCTGGATCCTGACATACAAAAGGCTTATTAACTTTATCACTAAACTGAATGTTACTTGCCTCTGAAGATATCTGGACAAGGGGTTTACTTTCAGTTGATACAACAGCAACTGCTGGTGCCAGCGTATCTGCTGGAGGACACTGGGAAACAGCCTCAGTGACCTGAATGGGTGAATCATTTTCTAGTTTCAGTTTTTGCAAGCCCTCCAAAATTTCCAATATTTGAGTATCATCCTTTTGAGACGTCTCAGACTGAGCAGAGCTACTCCTTGCAGCAGTGACATTCCCTGTGTGCACGGCAAACTGTGCGGGAGTGGGTAGTTTTACACTATGTGCAGAATTTCCCAAAGAAGCCTGTGCACTATTTACTTGCGAGTTCTGTCCTGAAGCAGCGACAGTATCCTGAATTTCAGTTTTCACCTCAAGTATCTGTGAATTCATAGCAGTTTTAATTATTTCCAGGGTTTTTTCAAAGTTCTGCATAACATTGTCTTCTGAAATCTGTTCCTCCGAATTTGCTTGCACACAAGAATTTACAGCCATCATTTGGGAATCCCCATTTTCAGTTTTTACTGTTAAAGGGGGTAACGTTGTATGAGCCTCGAGATTTGTTTTGAAGTTCTCTTTGATACTGGCCATGAATAACTGATTGTCAACATTATTGAGTTTCTGCGTGAGATTTTCCACCACCACTTGAGAGCCACAATTTGCCAGCAAGTTGGACTGAAGACTTTCTCCCTGTATTTGCATGTTTCCTTCAGTGCTTTTGGTTAGAAGTCCCGCTGTTGTATTATTTACTGCTACTTTCTGTGATGTATTGGGCGCAAGCAAGGGCGCAGTTGCTTTTCTCTTCCTCTTTGAAGCACTGGTTCCCTTCTTATTCAAGTTGCTTGATCCTGAATTCTTGGGACTACTTATAACTGAAACTCGTGAACTGTTCCCTGCAAAGTTTTGCGCTGCTGCAACAGTATTAGAAAATGAGCTAGGACATAAGCCATTTTCAATAGTCTTTAGCATTAAGTCCTCTGTTGCAAAAACAGGCAAACTCTTGCATTCGTTTATTGGAGGAATTTTGGCATTGAGGGTCCTGTTTTGGTCTGTTAGCAGGGTAGTGGGGTTACAGACTGTCTGCAGCAGAGGGGACGCGGTTGAGTTGGGGAGAACAGCTGCATTTATCTGAGTTGTACCAGTGACGCAACTTGTTGTAACTACGTGTGGAAGTACTTCTGTGTTATCAAAAGTACTCGGGATGCCTGCAGTTTCCAAGGCTTGTTTTATAATTTGATTTCCTTCCTCATTCCCACTGGTATTAAAGTTAGTCACATTGGCCCGTGGAAACATAGTCTGCAGTAAGGCTGTGGAACGATTTTCAGCTGCAAGTAACTGGAGGAATGATGGATCTTTAAAACACGTCTCTGGATTGAAAGCAGACTCCTGGGGTTGCTGCAAGTTTAATGAATTTGAGGAAAGAATCATACTGGCAAGCAAAGACTGTCCATTAGCCTGCAGAGCTTCTGGAGAAATTTCTGATCCTTCAAGAGGCTTACAGTAAGACCTCTTAGATAAGTGACCACCAAGTGATCTAGGATTAGTGAAAACTCTGAAACACCTGCTACAGATAAATTTGCCATCCCTAATTATTGCTGGCCACTTTGCCCGCTTGTTATGTTTTGGCTTCCTTTCTTTCCCATTTGGGCCCCGGCCACGATCTTTTTTCACCTTTTCTGAAGCTGGATGTTGAGAACTAGTTTCATTGAAGTTATTTTCATTACTCAATCGTGAGGGAAATATTTGATCAACAGTTTCCTCTTTTGGGAAAGCAGAACTAGTGTTTCCTTCTAGTTGCGATGAAAAGTTATTCGTGTTATTTTCCAGTTGTGAAAAGACTGAATTTGGGGGATTCTCTGCTGACGAAGGAAAGAGAGACATTGGACCGTTTTCTGCAGGCAAAGGAAGAAAAGGATCTGAACCACCGTCAATATTCAGAGGCATAACTGTTTTTGCCAGATCGTCCAACTGGGAAGGTAAGGTTGCACCAGACAGATTTTCCATATGTGAACATAAAACACTCTCAGGCTCGCTTTTAATACGAGTAGACAAACTTGGATTTATGACACTTTCCACTACAGGCAACATAGGATTAGCCAAATTTTCTAGGTGGGCTGGGAAAAGTGTACTTGAGACATGTTGCACTTGACTGGAACAGGTGGGATTCAAATTAGGTTTGTTCTGTGCTGTAAAAGCAGCACCACTGGGATTGCCCACTTGCGACGGCATAAGATATACAATTTTCCCATCGTTCGGCACATTTTGCAGATTGCTGGATTTTCGTGGTTTCTTATTTTTACGCTGCATTTTAAAAGCAGCATATTGGTCAGGGTGTGCTGCCTTCATATGTTTGCCAATGCTCTGTGATGAGTTGTACGTTCGAGTACACCCCTCAACCTGACAATTAAATTTCTGAATTGGGGCTGCTGGTGACACAGCTGGAACTAAAGAGCTATTTATGTTAGGCTGTGAAGGAATAAACGTAATACTTTCTAAAGTTTTTAAAGGCAGGTTATATAGATTAGCTGCAGCCTTAATACTGTCTTCAATTTCAAGTTTGGAAATGGGCACACTGTTTCGATATCCTGCCTGATTCTGCATACTGAATGGATTTATAATGCTCACTTGTCTTTCTAAGCTTTTTGATTCAAGGGCTTCTGGTTTTAGTGTGTCTGAGGTCACAGAAATATTTTGAATATTCTGAGTCTGACTGAGACAGTCTTCTTCCTTTCTCTCTTCGAAAACTGGAAGACAAGAGTCAACCGATGAGCACAACTGCTGGGCTCCAGGTTTAGTGGTATCTACTTTACTGGCAGTAGCAGCCAATTTACCTCTTTTTACAAAGTTATCTCGGATCTTCTGGTTAACAGCAGGCACCTTAACACTGCTTGCTGGAATTGCCACTTCGGTCTTCACTGAACCCGTAGGACACTGCTCTGAACCAGCATTAGGCAAGGAATCGCTTTGCCGCAGTATACTAGATGATGCATTTACACTTTCATTCCCTACTGGTTCTGCTTTGATTTGATTCCAGACGACGTTTTCTCCTTCGGTAAAACTACTTCGGTTGTCAGCTGGAGGAGATGTCAATTCCTCTTTAACAGCAACTCCATCGGTATTTTCATTATCTTTAGAAGGCTGACTAAGATCAGGCTGATTAGTCTGGCTTTCAGGCTGTTGCACTTTTTCAGGCTGCTTGTTGTGATCCTCAATGTGCTTTTCCAGTTCATTTTGAGAACGGTATACCTTTCCGCAGCCTGTGACTTTGCAGGTATAGGTATTATAGTGTTGTGCTTCGTGATCATAGAGTAAATAGGCTTCAGAAAACACTCTGCCACATTTAGGAAACATACACTTTGCTCTGAAGACTTGATGCTCTTTCCTATGCGTCAGCAGCTCAGCATAACTGTTAAAACCAGCCTTACACTTCATCTGTATGCAGATATAAGGCTTGCTGCCACAGTGCATTTGTAAGTGATCATTCAGGTGAGTAACACTTACGAAATGTCGTCTACAGTACTGGCAAATCACTTTTTTGCTTTGCATTTCAAGAAAACGTTTAGCTTCTTCATTATCTTTATGCCCCTTTGCATGTGCTATTAGATTTTTAAAATATTTAAAGCCTTTTTTACAAAATGTTACAGGGCAGGTGAATTCATTAACAGGTAGTGGCTTTTGAACTGGCACTATCTCTGGTATGTAAGGTTTATCTTTGTCATCGTTTTCATCATCTGAGCCATCGTTATCATTAAACACAATGAAGTCTGTTGAATAGAGACTGTTCTTCTTAATGGGTCGTTGCTCCTGCTTGGATACAGAATCAGTTTTCTGATTCTCGTTGGCAGTTGCTATTTTTGGAGGTCTTCCCAGTCGTCTTAGTGGTTTCATAGCAGCCAATCTCTCTTTGCTGGATTTTTTAACATGCAAAGTTACATGGGGAACAAAGTTTTCTTTAGAATTAAAATTTTGGGCACAAATAGGGCAACTGTAAATTCCGTCTTTATAATGTTTTTGTGCATGCCTAACTATTCTATGACCTAGGAATTCTTTGTCGCATAAAACACAATACTGCATATAAGCTTGCCAGTTCCTAAATCTAGCTGATATAAACCCCCTCTCTCTGAGTTTTTTAATTTCTCTCTTTTTCTGCTTTTCATCTCTGATACCCTTAAGAAGGCTTGTAGCTTCATCAAAAGTGCCAGCAAGCCCATTCACAGAAGTTTCTTTAGTCTCTTCTTGGCAATCCTCAACCTTCTCATAAACTTCACTATCGTTTAGTTCGTCTATGGATGACACGATGGATGCCTCCTCTCCCATCAGTGCCAGACACTGACGCTTGAGAGTTTTCCAGTCCCAGAATTCCGGATCAAAAGGCCACTGAGTTTTCAGTACAAGTAAGAGCTCACAGCGCAAAGAATTTGGTATTGGAAGATTCTCTTCGTCATACTTCTGATCAGGCTGATTATATAGCATTTCAACAGCATAATATGCATCCACAGTAGGTTCAAGAAGAAATTCACTCAGCTGACAAGCACGTTTAACCTCCAAATCATCTGGAAGCAAGCAGGAGATAGTCTTGCAAATAGATATCTTGACATCTGTATTTTCACTGGATTCCAAGCGCAACGCTTTCACACACAGTTCAATGCAGGTTGCAAGTCCAGCAGCATCGATCTGTAAAGCGAGACTAATTTTAGTAAGTCAGCTTATCACAACCCTTTCTATATTTGTATATAAAAGATATTATTATTCAACCCTAAGTGTCAGAAAAAATGCACCTGGAGTTTATAATAATACCTTTTACTTTAAGAAACATAGTGGTTTGTCTTTAGATGCGATTCCTTAAATTGCATGATTTGTCTTCATGCTGCTAAAAGAAGTGAAAGTTTACATACAACTAAAACACAAATTAATTGTATGTTCTGTCTAGTTTGAGGACTTTAGGACTGTATGTTAGAGGTGTTCAGTTTATATTAGAGCAATATTGAGCCCTTTCCATGAAATAAAGCCTGCCAAATTGCGTCACAGTTATTTGAGATGAGCTTCTATGGAGCATTAAGTTAACACTGGGTAGAATTCAAATGGTAAAAAGTGCTACAGTAAGAGAAGCACGTGATCTTCAAAAAGATCTATAATTTGGAAATCACTTAAGGTGTAAAGGTTTATTTTTATTTTTAAAGATTATGCCACTACAAAGTCAACCAACCTCAACTGAACACATGGCTTCATTCCAACTGAAAGTAGTAAGTATAGTTAAATGTTCCATCATTTAAGTGTTCCAAAGGTCATGTGGTCTTTTCTCATTCATATCCTCAGGCAACGTAAATTACATTTATGTCCACTTTACAGTCCCTTTACGCTGCCAAGGATGCACAGAGAGGCTGTGGTATACATGAGAATAAAGTCCAGCAAATTTATGAATGCACAAGTCTACTACCCACATGGTCTCCAACTGCTGCCGTCAATGAAATGATCCACAGCTCACTAGAGAAAAATCAGTATGGCATGGAGCAGACAGAGCTCTTAATATCACAAGCCTCTGTGAAAGTTATTTTCCTCCCTCACTCTAACTCCAATTTAGTTCAGATCTTTGGAAAAAACAATCTTTAAGATTAGAAGCCCGTGATTAGCCATACCAGAACACTACAAAGGAAAAAAGGAATTTTTATTCTTAGAATTAATATACTGAACTACAGAAATCTCCCAACTAAAAGCTTTCGGAAGAGCTCAATTTAGCTATAAACATTAAATAGTGCAACTACTAATGAGAGGAAACTAGGAAAATTAGATTACAAGGTTAGCTGAGATAAATGGACAGAGTTTTTAATACAACATTGGATCTAAGTCCACAAAAGGCAAGTATTTATCAAAACAAACTGCATTCTTAAGTGGCAATTCAAAAGGGTTTTTTAAATTTTTTTTTTTTAAAAACTTTCTGTAATTTTCTTATATATTAATATACAGCCTTCATTTCCTTTCCTTATAAGCTTTTCCTCTTCATTTTCTGTAATATTTGAAATACGGAAAATAATGAAGAGGAACGTTAGGACCCGCTAACAGAAAATACCTCATTTAGAGGACATGAACAATAGTAGAGGCTATAACCTCACCTTTAGTTTTTCCTTCATCTCAGTTGTGGCATCCAGCTCTTCTGTTTATCCCCCAATTTTTTTTTTTCCAAAGGAAAAAAAGAAGTTTTAATGATTCAAAATGAATCAACTTATAGTTTACCTGCAGAAGAAAGTTGCTACAGCCTTTCCTAAAATCAATTAGGATTGCCCCAAAGCTGATGCTACGCAAAGAGACAGGATGTCTAAGCAGCTTTCATAAATTTTCCTGATTACAGTTCCATTAAAAGTGCCAAAAATATTATTTCAGGATTATCCTTACCTCTGAATTAATTACTTTAATCAGGAAGAAAATGTGATAAACAGTCTTAGTTAACACAGAAAGTTGACGACATCTCTCTAGATACACTTGAATAGAAGGCTCTACCCTTTGCTGCAGTTTACTCCAGAAAAGAGTCAGTTCCCTAGAACAAGAGAACAATATTTCAGGGCCAGCAATGCAACCACTAATCTGATCACAAGAAATACAAGGTTGAGAACAGTTTCTATTTTGTCCTTGGGAAAGGAAAAAAATCTGAATTTATTCACACCTTATCTTACAGAGAAAAGCTTTTATTAATATACCCACACTATTAGTATCTAATCCTCAAAATTATTACAATGACTCAATTCCAGAAGGACAGATCAGAATAAAACGAGTATTACCAAAATTTATGCTACATAATTTACAGACTCATGATGTGGCCTTGAAAAAAGTCTTACAATGTAGTTTACTCTTCACTCCACAGACTGGAATTTTACACTTCCGAATTCTTAGTAATTACTAACAGCTATAGGAGGATGGCTTTTCTCTGTGGTAGATACATTTTTCTTGAGCTCTGCTTTAAGAGCTGAATCTAACTGTGATTTAGTGAGAAATTAGCCCCCAAAGCCAACCAGTATTACTGTACCTACATTAACTCACTAGTTCATTCCTCAGGTGCAAATAGCTAAGAGTATTTAGTACCCTGTGGAATGGTGTAATGCCCCAAACTTTAGCAGAATCTGTTAAAGCAAAATCCTGCATTAGCAGATGTTCTCCTGCTGCTGCACATAAAAAGGAGGTGCACAAACAAAGCAAATTCTTCAGGAATTGTACAGGTTCGGAAGTACAACCAAACTGTTAGCAGTTGGAAATTCAGACCCTAACAGCTCAAATATCTGCCAACAAAGACCAGTTATTTGTTTCCACATTAATGAAAGCAAGCCCTAAACGGTAAGTATCTTCATCTAGCTTATTATTTTGCTTATACTAGTAGAGAGCTCCTTCTTTTCTAGAAGTTTGTTAGAGAAAGAAATACTGTGTTATGAAACAAGGACAGATGGGAACAGTACTTATGCATTAAATGTTGACATAATGCTGACTAGCTGCCTGCAGATATTAAATTCCTTATTTCTACAGCGTAAGATTATTGTCAAGAAAAATTAATAACCAGCTACTGGTATTTGTAAATGCCTCATCATACATGCAGCCTTCAAATTCCCATAATGGAAGCTAATCTCGTCAAATACTTTTTTTTTTTTAGCTTTCCAAAAGCCTTATCTCCTTCCTGTTTAGCTCATAGATTTTATCAGCTAAATAGAGTTAACTTATGGCTTATGTATCAGGCTCTATCTTCCCAAAACTAATTTTTGTTCCACTAGACAGAAAACAATATTCAAACTCACCAGGCACAGTACATCTCTCCTTGCTGCAGCTGGCGAGATAAAAATGCTGCACATAAAATTAGAGCACTTTTTTCATCTCCATCAGATTCTAGGTTACAGATCATTTCTAGAGCATCTTTGCAATCTACTTCTGCAATCTAGAAGGGAAGAAAGAAAACAACACCAAGACTAAGAAAGTGGTTTCATTTTCAGACATACAGTCATCTGATCCTTTGCAAAAAGACAGTAATTTAGAACTTAGTGAATATTTAACTCTATCAGATATAGATAAGCTTGAAAGCAAATCAGTGCGTTTCTAGAGAGTGTCAAAACTGATTATGCCACCAGAAAAACGGTTTTATTAAAGTGAATATAAACTTGTTTCTCAGACATAAGACTTATTTGTATCTACTGTCCCAGTCACCTAAAAATTTTAATTTACAACATTAATTATTCATATATATTACACACATATGATAATTGTAATAAGCAGATTTATAACTTTAAATTGCAGCCTAACACAAAGAGATTATTACCTGAAATTCTAACGCAGTTTACTAGTCACTGATGTTACTACTGCTTTAATACAATAGCTGGGCAATTAATGAATCCGAAGTTTAACATGAATGTTCCAGTATTTTTAAAAAAATCAAAGACAAAAAGAAAAGGGAAGCTGTACAGCAAGAAGCAAGTCAACTGAACGCTTTTCTAGAGGAACATTACAGTCTATCCAACGTAACTTATTTGTTCAAGTAATGATGGAAGCACTTAGTTTTGTAGCAAAACAAAAGAAGAATCACAGTCACCTGATAGTACTAGACAGTTGTATCGGCACACTTGTTATAACAACTACTAATTTGATTCTCAGCAGACTGGTTTGATTACATCAATTAGCACATCTGGCAGGACATGCTGGTATATATTCTTTGACACTGGCAGTTGAAGAATAACTTGACCGTTGCAACAGCACTGTTGGAAGTCTCTCTTGATAAATCACAAGACCACCCAAAGCAAGACACAGAAGCGCCCACCCAAACACTCAGCTAGTTTGGTACTTTGGGTAAGGTGGCAGCACAGCTTGGTTGGGCACCATGGTATCCAGCTATTGGTCCAGCAATCAAACTACAATTTTGAAGAGTACAGCAACTCATTTTTTCCTCTAAATTGAGACTTTGTAAATATACTAATAACCCTTAATTGAACATCATTTGAGGTTTAATAACCTCAAAGTCATCTTCTAAAGACAACTGCATTTCTCAAGACCTCAGAGAGGATGGATTAACATAACTGTAATACCAATTTAGACTAAAGGTCTGCTTTGCTCAGCACCCCATCTCAGACAGGGACCATCAGTTAAAAGCTTAGAGAATAATACRGGAAACTGAACTTACAATGAAGGTAATTTTTTTCTGAAATGTTTTTCCAGCCTCTCAGAGTTCCTAAGGGACCCAGCTTCCAGCAAGGTCTATACAGGTCCAGCCATCAAGTCCGTCAGTCTAGCATTTCACATAGTGCAGATTTGAATTCTTCACATTATTGAAGCAAACTATTAGACTAATCCAAGCTGAAAATGAGCTCAAATGCTACTTTTTTGCCTATTCTGAATAGATATCAAAACTTCCATACCACGGAAGAGTGAGCTGGACTTCCTTTACAGTTTACTTTTTTTTTTCCATTTTCTTACTGTTCTCACACTACGAAACGACTATCCTTCTGAGTTCAGAAGTCCACCTTGTCATGTTTATAGCATATCTGCCCTCTCTTGGTAATACATGAACTTTCCAGAATGGTTAATAGTACTGCAAATCATGCTGCAGCTGAAGCTGCAAAGCTAAGCAATCCAAGCAATCCAAGGTTTGGAAATATCTGAATCAGGTTCTCTGTGATAACTCAGTTTGAACTTATCTGTATGTTATGGCATCCTAAGAAACAAGGCGACCCCATTCCTTTTGTCCGTGGGATTCACGGTTCATTCACTGACTGAGCCCATTCTGCTTGGGGAGTGCAGTGGGGCTGAATAATGAAGGAAGCATGTTTGCAGGGTCACAAATTCCAAGTTCCATTGAGAGTCTTCAGCAAACAAACACGAGATTGCACGGCCATGTCACAGCTCCTCCTGAGCCTGTTCTGGCAGGGCCTACAGCAGCCAGAGCTGGGAGGGTAAGACCGATCCAATCCTACTGAGCATCGGAAGAACATGCCCAGTGAGAAGCTGTCATCTTAGAATTTAGTCTATATCTAGGGTAGGAAACTTTTCCAACTCTAATCACTGCATAGTTTTCATCCCTTTAAGATGAATTTCAATATGCTTAATACTTATTATTAACATAAGAAGATGACAGAGACAAAAAGACAGCAGAGACACGCAGACGGTCAAGGAAACTGACAATTGCAGTTAGTTTTCCTTTAAGAAGGAAAAAAGCTGATAAAACTTTGGGGTGGGGTGGGAAATGAAGATGTCACCTGAAAGAATGCAGAAGAGCAAAGCTGTCACCTCTTCTTTGACTTTTGCATTTAAATAAGAAGGATTTTATATGTCAAACCAGATCAAATATCTGATTTCACCTTCAATTTCACCTGGGCATTTGGGTCAAAAAAGATCACATCTATTCTCTGAACTGAAAGTAGCATCTAAAGGGCCCCATTCTATGTACCAGGTACTACACAAAAAGCTATAGTTAAAATAGTAAGAGTGGGAAAACCATTATCTTCACCTTACTAACAAGATCTGAGGCAGAGTTCTAAAACACTTCAAGCAAAATCAAACATATAGTTGTGGCAGAGCCAGAAAATGCTTACTAGCAACCTAATATTACACTTCCACAAGTGTTTTAATCAAATCATTACTAGTCAGTTTAAAAGTGACTTAATTGAAAAGAAAAAACAAAATCCCCAAAATATTTTAGATCATATTTTAAAAGAAAAACCTCTTCTACAGAAAAACAGCCTATGATTAGTGACTTTACTATCATTAAAGAAATAAGTCTAAAAAAAGTTCTTAATTTTTTACTTACTTCTTCCATTAGCTTTTCATTTGGTGATCCTGAACAAAGACAGACCAGGTAGGTTTGCTTGAAATTGCCTTTTGCACTGATTTCTGGATGGTCAGAGCACAGTTTTGCCAGGGCAGTAGCTTGCGTTAATTGCTTTGTTTTCATTAGGTGCTTAATACGCATATCCAGCAGGATGGGGCCTTCAAACACTAAAAATTCATTCACTTCAAAGAAAAACAAGCCAAAATATTACATACACGTTTCACAGCAGGTTACAGAGTTAACAGATGGCATTTACTCATTCATGGTTAACCCCTAAAATTTATACAAATCAAAAAAGGTACAAAAGGTACGAAGCATAGACAAGAAAAAGTGTCTTTGAGAACTGTACTTGTTTATTATAAGGATTCCCTGCTACAGGAGACCTTTCATCTAGCTGCAGGTTTTAATTCATTCTAATTTCTTGGCAAAACAGCTGCACACAAAACAGATTTAGAAAGCATATAAATATTAAAATATTTAGATACCTTTTAATTATAGTTCTACAGTAGGACAAATAACACAAAACCATTTCTCTCACATCCTTCTTTATGTGTTTGTGCTACGCCTTTGCTAATAGTTGCCTTTTGAAGACCTTGCTATGGAAGGACAAATGTGACAAGTATAGAAGCATCTGAAGTTCTTTGTATTGGTGTTGAACATTTTGTATTACACATCCATATAATGCAGTCAAACTCCTTTAAAAGTTTTTCAGCCAAATAAGTTTCCTACAAAAAAGAGGCTTGTCTTGTATACACTTGACTGTGTATAGTTTAAAACTCAAAGACACAGGAATGGCTGTATTTTATTCAACTATATTCTGCAGATATGTTGTTACCAGAGTTAAAACTCTACTGTCTACACTAACAACCCAACTCTAGGTGCTTCAGTGGAAGGCGTAAGAATCCTACAAAAAAGGGAAGCACAGGGTAATGTTCCTACTCTTACGTATACATCTCAGGTCTCATCCAGATCTTCAAGATCAAAATTGCTTCAGCTTTGAAGCATGAGGTTTAGTACTACCTCCAAATTATTTAAAGTTAGTTATTAAAACTAGATAGACACAGAGACAATTGATTTTGTTTAATCTTTTTGACATCAACCCCTCCCTGAGACAACTGTTTCCACAAGCTAGTTACATACTGCATGAAAAATCTTTTTGGTTTTCAATTACCCACATCTTAATTTCATGACACATTCCCTCATCTTTTAAAAACAACAGAATTTTCTAGTGTTTTTTGTTTCCATTCTTCCCTGAAAAACAGCAGATTCATTGTATTCTTTCAATGTTAGGGTAAAATCTTGATCTTTTCTAAATGAGATTTTTTCCAGCCCTTGATTATTTTCATCACCCCCTCCCGCAACCTTTTGGGCATTTGCAGCGCTCGCTTTCTGACACATCTTGGTAGAAACATTCATTATATTCCTCTTAATTTACTCGCCTTGAATTTCACTTGAATCCTGTTTCCCATTCACCTAATTTGTACTTTCTTGACTTTCAAAGTCCTGTTCAGTCTTGATGAAATAATTAATTTCAGCATCTGCAAAATTAATTACCCTCTCTAGTATTTGGAGTGTTAGTATACCAAACATGAGGTTTACCAAAAGAAAAAAGATCATCTCATTTTAGTCTTTGCTTCCTCCCATCCTAGTTAGTTTTTGATTAATGACCGTCTTTCATTTTATCTCATGATTTCTCCTTCTTCCAGCTACTTATACAGGATATTACTAAAAGCCCATCTTGCAATCGAAAATAGGTCAACCGTTTCCTTTTGTATCATTTTAGTACACAGAATTTTAGGGCAGAAAATACTGCCTTCTGCAGAAATCAGGCCCGTTAGACCCCATCATTATCTTTCACGCATTTTCAGATTTATGGTTGAATTATGATTTCAACCAATTTGTTAGTTATTTGTTCAGAATCCTCGTGCACTATTACAAATGATCAGCGATGGCTCACTGATGTGTAAGAATATCCAGTCAAATATGAGTTCTTTCTTCCTCTCTCCATGTCGATGAAGATATGACCAGATTTTTATTCATGTAGGAACAAAGGAGACCTAGAGTGCACTAACAGACAATTGGTAGATGGTAACCATTTTTGTGTTTATTAGAGGACATTTGCCTTTTAAGCAGCAGATAAGTGTTCCTTTAATGTCATTACCAATGCCGTATAAAAAACGTTCATACTCTTGTCAACCCACAAATGACCCAGTGATTAATTACATTCAATAGTTTTAGCCTTGCTCTTCCTCCTACCAGGTACCAGTAATCCTTTCACCCACAGTGCTTACTCCCAGCTAGTCTGCCTGGAATAACATTGGAACATTTTACCTTATTTCTGTAACAACATACAGGAAGACCTTAGACTTTAAGCTATATTGGTAACCTAAGACATTTCACTGTGATTTATTATTATAATTACTGCATTTAATATTTTAGAGACTCTATCTGCTAGTCCTCAGTAATCCCCTTCCTTTAGTGTTTACTGCTTCAGCCAGCCTACCTTGCATAAGCATCAGAACATTTTCTGTTATCTTCTCAACAAGATATAGGAAGACCTTGGGGTTAAAGCTACATATAAGCTCTTAAGCCTTTATTCTAATCCAAGTGATTATAATCATTACAGTTAACATCTGAAAGCTAGTTCAAAACATAAGTTTTAATTATATTTATTTCGTAACTGAACTATGTATGACATTTTGAGACAAAAAACAGTGCCGAGGTTGCAGGAGTGAGTCTATGGTGGGGAAGAGTCTTAAGGATAAGATTTGGTGTTTTGGGTTTTTTTTTGTTGTTGGTTTGGTTTTTTTTTTTTTTTTTTTTTTTTTTTTTTTTAAACATTTTTTTTTTTTATTTTTATTTCAAAAGTTATTGTAGACAAATTGTTAGTTTACCATAACAAATACAACTTCGTAAAAATGCTTTGAGGCACAAGTGCTTTTCCAGCACAAGTTAGTTAACCTCTATGAGCACAAAACCTGAAGTATTTGAGAATGATACAGTTTATCAATAGCATGATTCTTGGAAGAATTATTAAATGTTGTTTTTTTGCAATGCTCCACCATTCATTAAAATTCAGAAACTTATCTTTGTGCAAGGCATGTGCAGAATTCATATAAAATTACAGAACTAACATGAGAGAAAAAAAGACAAGCAGATGACATCTGACAGATGGTACTATGATCTACTAACTCGGGCAAATAAACTTGGAGATACTGGAATCTAACCTTTTAGACACAGTCTCCCCGTTATTCCCTTGAATCCCAGAGCTGGAGTCTCAGATCATACTACCAAGTGATTCCACGTCAAGTTTGCAAGAACTACTATGAACTTTTATTACAGGTAATGCTTATACCATACATGAATTAAAAAAGAGAAAAGATAATCCATAGATTAGTAGCACACAAGAGCATGAATAAGCCGCGAGCACAGTTCTGTAGCAATAAGTTCTCTATGGTGGACAGTCCACATGTATGTCACATTTTGGCTGACTGGAGGACTTGTAGAGCACAAAGCAAAGAATTTTTGCCTTACTGAAAGCATTCATAATCCTACTAACTCTACCCTTCGCCAATTCTTGGGTAGGTATAGATTAATCCACTACAGACCTTTTTTTTCTTCACAACCTCACTCTGGCCAAGGAGGATGAAGGCAGGAGGTGAATGTACATGTGGACTATCCATCTCAAAGAACTTCAGTTACTAGTCAGTAACCTCTTTAGTCATCTTCAAGTGTTAGTCCACATGTGCGTTCACACTGTGGGTGACTCTGAACTGTACTCGATACTTTCATATTTACCTGGAGCTGGGTCTCAGAATCCTTCATGCAAACATCTCAGCACAATTCTGCTGAATGCAGCACCAATCCTGGATGCTTCTACGATGGCATATTGTCTGGTGAAAGGGTAAAAGAAGTTCCAGGTGGCTGCTTTAAATATACCCAGGATGCAAACACTTTTTTTTTTTTTTTTTTTTTTTTTAAAAAAAAGTGAGGCTGCTGGTATCATTCGACTTCTGGCAGCGGATGCTCTGATTACTGAAAATAGTTCCATGCTGGCTGTTTAAATTCTAACCTGCCTGTTATCCACCTTGATAATCTCTGATTAGTGATGTTTGTATCCTTGAACCTCTTCTCAGTGGGACATACTTCAGAAGTCTTCCTACTACATTTAAACTTATGAAAAATTCAAGAACTTAGTTCTTGACATTCAGGTTTAAATCTCTGAATCGGATAAAAAAAGCAGCAGCAGCCGCCTAGCTTTTTGTAGGGTTATCTCAGATCATTTTCCTCTAGACAGTTCTTCCACTCATCCTCAGTGCCAGCTGAGGAGATACCAATGACAGCTTTGAAGGATTTCACCATCACTACAAGAAAATGACAACCTTGAGGATGGAAAAACAGGTTCATGCTGAAGAGCACAAGCCACACTGACAGAAACTGAAAGTGGAAGTGCAGTAGTGGAGTGTTTTACCATTGCATAGGCTATCACATAACCCAAACCACTTAGGCATACTTCAACTTTCAGTCTTTGGTACACTAAGCAATAAGGCTGACCAGATTAGCCACACAACTTCAAGAAACATAAATTCTGGTTGTCATGAATTCAGATCAGCTTCAATTCAAGATTAAATTAGTCCTGGTCTCAAATTAAGCTATCTGGTATTTCAGGAGGCGGCCAATAAGAAAAAAGACCCACTATCATGTGAAGAATTAAGACTGTCTTACTAAGGTTTCCTTCCCTAACCAATCAATGAAGCAGAGAAACATGGAAAATTCTTCTATCAAGAGGAATGCAATCTCTCTCATGTGCAATCTCAAGAAAAAAGTAGTCATGCAGCTGAAACCTGAAGTAGTAGCAGGTCCAGTCAACACGCAAATGCAATGCAACGTCTGATAGCAATATGAAAACAGTTGCAGAGTGCTAAAGCAGGTGAACCATTTACTTTCAGACTAGTCAGTGATCACAGCCAATACTGCCATCTTAAATTCGATGATGTGGATAAGATATTTTATTTTCACATCTAGAATATCTTTCAAAATTTCTTTCTGCTTTGGTACCGATACTAGTTGTTCCCACTATTTGAGGTCGATGGAAACTGGTTGAGCGGTGCTCCACAGCAAAGAATGTTACCAATGTGCTCATAAAGGATCTCTGAAATATTATTTGAGAAGATTGGTACTTTGCTATCCTCATGACCCAATGGGATAATGTAACTTTGGGTGATCTCTTAAGTCTAAAATATCCATGATGCTACACAGACAAAACTCAAAATTTGATAGATATTCTTTAAAGACACAGAAGACAGGTTTAGGTGGAAAAAGAAGAAAATTCACATGAACAAGCAAGTAGTTTACAGCTCCTGAGCACACTTTTAAGAGAGAATACTATTGAGGAATCAGAATTTGAATCAAGAAGTTGGAGGCCTAGTCGCATAATTATTGTGGGTCCTGTTGGGTAAAGACATAGGCAACGGACAGAAGCAAGAAACAGTAAGATATGCAGAAGTGGGGGAAGGATCTCTCTTTTTGGCACTGAACTGCTCTGAGGGAGTGGAAGATTGCTTGGGCGTTCTTCAAATGAATGTAGATTGATTCATGACACAATACCAAACAGATTCAGGAAACTCGAAAGGAGTTTCTCTCAGGAAATCTCTCAGATGGCAGCCATGAGTAGTGCTACCAACTCCAGATGTCCACTTAGGGGGCCCACAAATGACATCCAAAGACCCTGCTGACAATTCAGTTTCTGCAAATAAATTTTCTTTGGAGTCACCAGTCAAGAACAAGAAAAAAAATATATTCCTCAGCTCATTAGGAAGCCAAATTCCCATTTCCAGGCTAGTCCTCCATACAAAAGAGACCAGCATTGTGGGAACAAGCAGAGACCCAAATGACAATGCTGATGTTCCACTTGCAGGGGGAGAGAGATAAATTTTCTTCAGAGACAACTCAAGTGGGGTATCAGCATTACAGTAGTTCCCAAGAGGAGATTCTCTTTTATTTGGTGACATTTATTGCACAGAATCTGGTAACTTAAGCCAGGTTTCCCAACATTCATGGTCAGAGATGGGCTAAAAATTCAGGGCAATGCCAATGTTTGTCACCCAAGCAGGTGACAAATTAAGTGGCTGGGAAAGTATTTCCAGTGTGAAAAGATTTTATATGTGCGCACACACACACACAAATCTGTATCTACTGTATGTATGTAGTTCCTGCAGTACAGTTCAAGACAGATTTTACTATTTTATATCATAGTACTGTATGAACATCTTGTAGTAATGCAGTAATATCCATCAGCATCAAAGAAATCAGTGACAGGCATGCTATTCTTGTCAGTGCTTCAAACAAGTGGGTATCCATCCTCTACTTTTTTTGAGCTCCCTAGTGCATGAATCCTTACAGACACACATTCGTCAGAAAACTGAGCTGTGCCCAAGGCAGTCAGGAGTAAGGCAGTTACTTAATGACATGGCACTCAAAGAACAGTCTCCCTAACATCTTAGGAAGTGAGTACTTCCTGCTCATATTTAGGTGGAACCCATGCAACAGTCCATTCCCAAAACTAGGAGAGCAAGAGAATAGTCCACTACAGATAAGCCTGCATTTGCTTGACTGTAATCAGAACAAACCAGCTGTGCTGTGTGGTCAAAGAAAATGAACTTGTCTCTCACACTATGTCC
This sequence comes from Phoebastria nigripes, assembly GCA_035582835.1. NCBI lineage: Eukaryota > Metazoa > Chordata > Aves > Procellariiformes > Diomedeidae > Phoebastria > Phoebastria nigripes. The sequence continues at coordinate 813,198 of JAYKAV010002780.1, forward strand.
TGAGTTTGTACAATTTTCCTGCCTGTCGGAAAAGGACCTGGGGGTGCTGGTTGACAGCCGGCTGAACATGAGTCGGCAGTGTGCCCAGGTGGCCAAGGCGGCCAATGGCATCCTGGCCTGTATCAGAAATAGTGTGGCCAGCAGGAGTAGGGAAGTGATTGTCCCCCT